>CM040241.1:117414844-118014844 GCA_022545495.1 Chrysanthemum lavandulifolium | reverse complement strand
GTCAAATATAAAAATAGAAACTAAAGTATGGTTATATTAATTATAGGTCGCGTGACGGTACTTCGTGCATCTACTACTTGATCTTTACACTACTCGGATACTTTTGCTAAGGTGAGTTCATAGCCTCGCTTTTACTTATTTTTCAACCCCCGCGAGGGAGATGCATTCTATAAACTAGAACACAAGTCTTTTATTAAAATGTATGCTTGCCTGATTATCATTATTATTGCTTAAGTTGCTTGCCAAAAGTCCCCTTCATCTTGAACCATTAATCACTTGCGAGTGAACGCGAATATTATGAATAGTACTATGGGAATTAACGACCCGACTCGGTTATTGGAAATAACCGGGCGCACCATATTGATTATCTCTATGTAATTGGCTATTACATATGGGGCAATTTATTACTTACACGAAGATTAGGTGTATGCGATTAGTTTGGTGTCCCGAGCTTAGTGCATAATAATGACTGTTTTTCTATGGTAATTATCTTCGAAGCAATTATCATTTCTAACTTGTGTTCAACCATTTATTAAACCTATGAATATCATTCAACATTTTGTTGATCTTTTTAAGCATGCTTATCTCAGGCACTAACTAGCAAAATCTTGAAGGTGCGGAGTGTACGGAATGGAATGCTGGAAGTGGTGTTTTAAATAAAGTTATCATTTCTCAAACTTTGAACTATCTTTTGTGTAACTTCAAAACTTGTGGTACTTTCTCGTGTGATCCAAAAACATTGAGTTTTTATGAAATGATAACAATCTATTATTAAAAACGTCTCTTTAGAGTCGTTTTCTATGACTTATGACTGTGATCCTCTAAGTAATACCCCAAATAGTCTTCCGCTGTCACATTATGATTTTGGGGGTGTTACAGCAGTACGCAGACTGTCAGCAAATATACACACCATCACCTAGCATATCGATCAGACCTGTAAACATAAATAACAAAAGTAGAAAACTACTTTTATAATAATTAGACCGTTAGAAATTTTTTTAAGAAGGTCATGTCCAGATCTGCAGATCATTATGACGTAATCTATTAGTTGGGTACGCCGTAATGGTCGAGCTGGGATAAAAACTATATTGGTGATGTAATACAGACTGTTGTTCATAAGTCGTATCCCTGAGATTGGATACGTCGTATTGAACAGTCTATTTGGAAAACGAAGTACGGATCAGGGTTTGAATACGTCGTATCCCAAAACAGGAATATTCTGTAGTCAAAGATCTGACAGATAGTTTATAAAATAAAAAAGCAGAAATAAACAAAAGTACAAAATCTGAGAGTGGAATACGCCGTAACTACAAGTGGCTACGCCGTATCTACTCGACAAACAAAATCCTAAAAAGAAAAGAAAAACATAAAAACATTCCGGGTTGTCTCCCGGTAAGCACTTTTGGTTATTTCTGAGTCATTAAAGTTCGACTCTCTTCCGCTCTACGTTTCTCTTGGCACCAATGCTTCATCAACCTTTAAATTAATCATTTCTAGGAATAACTTTGCAACATTCTCTTTGGTCCTTGGCATTCCTTTCCACTTGGTGCTCTTCACGACCACATACTTGCTCTCCGATTGCTCAATGAAAATCTATTGACTTCACGTTTCTCTATTATAATGACTGGAGGATTTTGTAGGTCATTCCCAACAAATCGCACCTTCTTTGTTTGTATACCTCTTCATCAGGATCCATATAGTACTCTTCATACTTATGTTTAAAGTATTCTTCGGATAGTCAAAGTCTTCTTCAGTTCCCATCTCTCCATTCTGATACAACTCACTCCATAGGAACCAAATTCTAGCTTTAGTTCTTCCATTAATGTATTCGTTTGCTTCGTAGGTGTGTTCGAACCATTATTCAAATGTGGTGTTATAAGGATTAAAGGCTTGAGCATGAATTTCCTCCAAATCCTATTTCTTGTTTTGTTCTTCCTCACTCTCTATATCCACATTTTCCCAATACCAGGTTTCTTGCAACTTCTTTTTGTACTCTTAAATCGATAACGTTGTCTTCTCCATAAATTTTATTCAACCATGCCTTGAATTTTTCATCACCATTTTCTAGCCTGACATACTCAAACGGATTATAAACAAGTTCATTAGTTTGCTCAATATGGTAGCAAGTCTCATTAGCGGGCCATTCTCCCCATGAATTTTTACTTTCACTCTTAGTCTCATGATCGTACACCCATGGCTTTCCATCACAATGCATTTGCTCCCATTCATAAATCTATTCTTTATAAGTTTTTTGAACAACAATCTCGTGAGAGAACAATTTTCATCGATAGAGCACAATTTCATAAATTCATCAAATGCTTTCCCCATAGGTGTCTCATAAGTCAACACATCAGGATCGATTGTCACGATGTCAACTTTCCTGAATCCATTCTCTTGCGAAACAATTTTCATATTTAATCTGAAACAAAGAAAATTTCATCGGTACAAACAATCAAAGAAAGAAATAAAAAATGAAAAAGAATATTTTTATGTTACTCTTCACCTAATACGCTTTAAACAGAAAATTGTTTACGCCGTAATCAATCTTAACTAGTACGTCGTATCCCAGTTACTCAGAATACATATACTAAATTAAAACTGTTACGCCATGTCAAAGTAAATTAATGCGCCGCCAAGATAATTAATAACGATTTTTGAAATTTTTTTATGTTTTTTATTTTTTTTATTTTTTATTTTTTTTAGAAAATTGTAATGAAAATTAAATTAACAGTTTAATTAACTGAAATGAAAAACTAAAAATAAAAAAAAATGAAAATTAAACTAAGACACCTAATCTGTTTCAGCAATGATTATCTCGTATGCTAGAAAGCAATACACCGTAACGGAGAATAAAGAAATACCGTAAACCAAACCTGGAACAGAAGACAGTTAACAAACAAAGAAAGCAAATAAAACAAATAACAACTAAACTAATCTAACAAAAATACAAAACACATTAATTAACCAAAAATTAAACTATTCCCTGACATCGATGTCAATTCCTTAATATAAGTGAAATGATAATTCGATGTATGAATATATAGGGGTGCATGTCTTAATCGCTTCATAGGAAGTTATGTTTTCTAATTTAAGCCCACAAAGAAGTTTAACTATAGATTGGACATAGATGGGATATTCTTGGGATTGGTATTTGATTCTGTGAGTTAAACATTCACGAGACATCAAGATGCAGAAACAATTTTTATATAATCAAACAAATTACATACTGACTTACCGTGATGCATTGTTTATCATAGAGATGGTTGTTTGACTATGTCAATAAGGTTGTAACTCACATATATATATTTGAACATGAGTCAAATGAAGAGGCTCAATAGTCTGCCTTTTGGGATATTGTGCTATAAATGTAGCATTGATTGATAATTGAAAATGGAAAAAGTAGCATAGCCATTCATTAGGTAATAAGAGAAAATACACCATTGGTTATTAGATGAATAACACTTAAGGATTCTAGAGCCTAACAACGGCTGACATTCATCTTCCTTTTTTATTTGTTACTCCATATTTGTAGATACTTTCAATTTTCATGTTTCATGGCATGCTCCAGGTCATCCTCCATTTGATTTTCTCGAGACCATTTGCACCACATACTTTTATAGGAAACTATTTACATTGGATCTTGAATGGCCATATATTAATGTTTAACATGAAAGTACATCTTGATATTAAAACTATGTCTCCCAGATTTGGACCATCGATGATTTACTTGATTACATATCTTCCTAGCCTCTTGACAATAAGATGGGTTCCCATACACAGCCTCCATTTGGATTCACATTTCTTATGAGTACGACTCATACATTTATTTTCAACCTTAGAACATGAGCTGGCGTATAGGGTCTATCGATAGTATGTGACATAGTGTTGAATTGTTTTGGAATGTAAGCATCAATCTAATATTTATATTATGAAATAGAAGTGTTTTTAAACTGAAGCATTTATTGATAAGCAACTGAATAGACATGAACATGTATTCAATAGCTATAACATAAATATCTTTGGGTTTCTTTGTTCCATTGTTGTGGCATAATTGATATCTCTCCAAATTAAGAATTTAGGTGGTATACAATATACAAAAAACATGTAGTAATTTGAGCAGTTGAATTTGTAGTTGTTAGGTTTATATTTCAGTAATAACATAGAAAGGGACAATGTTGGGTTTCTATACTTGTGTGCCTTATTAGTTCTCTCTTCATACAACATCATAGCGTCACGCTTATGGCATTGTGACATTCGCGGGACAATATTATGGTAAGAGACATGTACTACTTGTTCACAAAGAAATAATAAAATAAACCAATCAGTAAACATAGTTATGTTGATGCCTTCCTTTTGAAGTAGTGCTGGCAAACTTTCTGAATCACACAATGTTATTGCATTTTGGTTGGGTAGGTGGTAAGTCAGCTTCATAATGGATGGATAGGAATAATGAATATCAAATGAAAATAGTCGCCAAACCGCTTCACATGGGTTATACATATGAGAATAAATAGAAAAACGTCATCTTGTATATATTTTGAACCCACATCAAGTCCTCATGAATAATCAACCAATATTGGGGTAAAAGTGTCTATTACCTAATGTTCACTTTTATTAACTCTTCATGCACGATGAAACCGACATTAACGTGTTCAATTCAAAGATACACCAATTCGGGATCAATTCAACTATATTGACCCATCTTATTACAACTTTACTATCGATTATTAATGAAAACCTTCACTTCATAGGTACTTGTTTTTAGTTGTCTACAAAGCTCTTATTCGTTTGATGTTTATTTTGCGGCCGATGTCGAGCGGATCACGACAAATCGGTGGGAAAATCATCGGCTAAGATGTAACACAATATCAAAGAATTGGGTAAATTTAATATAGGTTCCTACTTCTTTTTAACCCTTCTCCTAGAAGATCTCCCTTTGATGTCTTGGTTTGCTCATCGTGGGGTGTTACGGCAAGTCAATAAAGAGCCTACATCCGTAAAAAGCGTATTAATTACAAAGACAACATAGTCATTAAGTAATTCATATTTTACAATGTCAAATATATCGTTTCTTGATATTCTTCCTAATAGCTTCCCCATCTTTGATATGTTTTTTATCTCCTCTTTATCCGACTCTGAATTTCCAATAGCATACCTAACATACAAAAACACTACTTGTTATGATAGGTTATACTTTAATTGAAAAACAAAATTATGCCATACAAACCTTCGTGTCTTCCTCTGCTCATCTATTTCAGTTTTCTGAATCCTCAAGCTCACACCTTTAATAGCCAACAATTAATGAGATTTGTTTGGTTAAATTATAACCGTTCGTTAATGTTAATAGATACACCATTGACTAACCTCTCGTGTGGTTTTTCTTCAGCTGGCTTTGGTGGAGTAAAGAGAGATGGATCATCAGATAATTTTTTCAAATGGCGCTTTTCCATAGAATAAGTTTCAGCCACATTTATGCCCTTTATTTTAGTTTCCGGCATATCGGGTAGAGCCCTTAAATTATACAGACAAAAATGAGAGGTTAAGTAGCTTATGGTAAAACATTTGTGCACATGAACAATATGTTAGGTGCCTTACTCTTTTTGGTTGTTTTCAGAAACCGATGTCGGAGTAGGAGCTTCCATCGGAGAACTATGTTCCACTATGGTGGAGGTTGCACTTTCAGTTGTTTCCGGGTCCTTGCAAATCCTAGAACATGTGAAGCTCTCATAGATCCCATGTTCATAGTAAGTATGAGTCTTTCTCTCAATTGTGTGTGAAGTACCCACAACATTGGCAATGGCACGCGGAAGCATAGATTGATCAATTGAATCCTGCAAACAGAGGTATGGGTTAGATTACATAATTGAGTTTATACGGGTGAATAATAATGTACCTCATCATCTGTTCCAAAAAGTAAACTCGTTGGATGCTTAATCAATTCGGTGGCCGTCTCATCAAAGAGGACAACAACCGTCTGTGCCGTATCATTCGATATACCAAGCTCTGACCTGTATCTGCGCAACCGGTATTACACATAAAAGGTCAGAAGTAATTCATTTCATCTATTATCACATAATCGTTTTTAGAAACATAAAACTTGCACAACCTTATAACCGGGTAATCCTTTTATACACTAAGTATGAGACTGAAATATATGTACATCATTTCTCCTATTCCTTGCCCACATAAGCACATTCTCAAATGTCCCTGGCTTTAATACAGAGTGATCAACAGATATGGTTTCCTTCCTTGGATTCATACCACTGCATGTACAATTAATAATAATTGATACCATGTGACAAATTATTAAACGTGCATGGAAAATGTTACTGACTTACTGTGCATACCTAACGCCTCCTTTGAATTCTCTTAGGGATGGTATGTCATCGTCCTCGAGTATCTGTGTGGACGAACTACTTGATAAACAGAGCTTATCTGAAAGGTAAATACAAATAGCAATTTAATTCTGGTATGGTTTAAACATTATGAAAACATTAGGTGGGCTGGACAATTACCATTGTAGTGTTTTGCATTGACCGCAGTCAGGATAACGTCACATAATCATGTATGTTTCGCCTTTTTCTCAACCAACACATCGCAAAGCCCCCCCATAGGGTCACCCTAATTGACTGTCCACTGGTCACGGAATACGATGCAAAACATGTGGTTAGGCATATTTGATTAGTTGTACCAACCATACAAAAATAAACATACCTTTGATTGGCAATATAGAAATCTAGATTTCTAGAACCTGTTTTCTGATAAGTTAACCTGCCAACGTTGCTGATGTAATCTACAACATCTGTACAGTGTACTATGGTAAGAGTAATATGTATAATATCAATATCAAAACTAAATATTCTAGGAAAATTTATTGACTAATTAGAAATTTATTGTTGGTTGCTTCAATGCTCTCAAAAGAACCAATTGAAATGGATGTCGACAAAACCATCGACTTGGTAACAAATTTCCTTCTGTCGTTGAACCATCAAATTCAACCATGTACTCAAATCTTTTATTACCCTACTCTTCCTTATTTTGTATAACGGTAAAATATTTTATGGATTAAATCATGCCATTGTGTAACTTGGATACAAAGTTATGCGAAACCGCAGCTTTTGAGGTGCAATATAATGCATAATATTACCCTGCAAAAAGAAAAAGGTATTTAGTGAATCATATTTGACAATCATATTTCAGCATAACAATTTTAATAATTTGCAGGAAAACAAAGGCGGCAACTTCCTTCCTATCAGAGACAATGAAATCAGAACACAAATAACGTCCAGTTTTAGCATTGACATCCCATTTTCGCACAACATAACTACAATAGTGTCGGATACACCAACTTGCGTTCATCAAGGAAAACTCCTTCTTGGCGTCATTTGGAATGTCGACCTAATGGCCTTACACATACATGCACTGGCCGGACCATGTGCCATTTTTAATAACCAATTCGATTGTAAAGAGGATCAAATGCGAGATGGGGATGTACGCAACACAGGCAATGATCACAATATTTATACATCTGCGACCCTTCATGGGAGTTTGATGTAAGTATGTATGATCAATGTGGACTTCTAAAATTCCCAAACTCATGTTGTAATTGCACAATAATGCGCATATTTAATGACCGATTAATCGAAAACCTTTACAAATTACCCATTGATGATTGCATTGAGTTCGGGTTTGTTTAGGCGTGAGCGAAGTTCCCCAACACTACCCACATTAATCATTATGACTTTGCATTCAATTTTGACATCAATCTTTTAGTAGATAAGATATATTCCACACTCTTTTGTGAACATTAAACTATTTTATCCACATTTTCAGATGTTGAAATATTAATCACGCAATATTTGTCCACACATTAAGGAAGTGTGAATCTTAGATATTGAAACATTTAAAGATGTGTATTTTTTAGCAAAAAATGTGTAGAATTTTTTTTTGGTATATCTGGGTTTCCGACTCGATATTGCGAGCTGACTAATCCCAGGGCGACTACTCTTTTGGATAGTCCGGAGTCGGCGCAGGTGAACCTCCGTGGCCAATGGTGGATTAATTTTCTTCCCAGGGTTCGAACCCAAGACCTCTAGGCATTTTCGTCCTAAGAGGCTATGCCCTTACCACTGGGTCACTCCCATTGGTTAATATATTTTTTTAATACCTGGTTTCCGACTAAATGTGTAGAATTTGCTATATGTTGTAGTGATACTTATAGCCTAAAACTTTTGAATATATAAAGTTGATTGATTACAATTTTTTTTTATTTGATCATCAATCTAGATCATATGATATCTTCTAATTCAATGAGTAAAAAAATAATAGCACATGGCAATTCAATAATTATAGCGGCATTTTCGCTGCATATCTTATAAAATACTTAATTCATCAGAACCTGGAACGAGGTTTAGTTTCAATATATATCTAGTTGGAGTGGAGCACATCATATTGTTGAATGTGTACAATGGCTGATGCTGATTTACAAGCCAGCTTCACCCTCTTTTTCATAAGCGTGATCTCCACCATCTTGATTTGGACGTTCTTGAAATCTACTCGTGCCAAGTCTCATCTTCCACCTAGCCCCTTTGCCCTTCCCATCATCGGTCATCTCCACCTCCTTACTCCGACGCTCATCAAGCTTTTCACAAAATTTCTTTTCGGTATGGGCCAGTTTTTTGTATCTTTATGGGTTGTGTACCTTGTGTTGTTGCTAGTTCACCAAACAGAGGCGAGAGAGTTCCTTAAAACCTTTAAAAGTTCTTATTTAGATCGACCCATAACTCGACCTTAGCTTACTTAACTTATGGATCAAAAGACTTCGCCTTTGTCCCATTTGGGACTTTGGGTCATATTGAAGTTCATGAAGAAGATAGTTATGTTGAGGATCCTAAATGGAACAACACTTGACTTGCTCTTATCGGTTAGGCAAGACGAGATAAAACATTTAATGAAGTCATTATCGGAAAAGGCTAATGCGGGAGGCGGTTGATCTTAGTGTGGGTGATGAAGGCGACTAATAATGTGATTTCAAGAATGCTTATAAGCAAAAGATGTTCGGACAAGGAGAGTGAGGCAAGCGATATGAGGAACTTGGTTACCGAGATAAATAAGACTACAGGTAAGTTTAACCTCTTAGACTACATATGGATCTTTAAGAATCTAGACTTGCAAGGTTTCGGGAAAAGGTTGAAGGATATTCAAATAGATATGATGCATTGATAGAGAGGATCATCAAAGAGCATGAAGTGGCAAGAAAACAGAGAGGCAGGGAAGTGAAGGACTTGCTAAGTATTTTACTCAAATCATGAGACAATAAAAGCATGGAAATAAAGTTATCAAGAGAGAACATCAAAGCCATCATCTTGGTAACAATGAAACAACTCACTCTCTTTGTATATTACATTTTAATGCGCAAATAATAACTAGTTAATTTTGTCATTTCGAATATGTTTTCTGAGAATGTACATGCCAAGACTTACCATCGAATGGGCTTTAGCAGAGCTAATCAACCATCCAAATAGCCCGAGAAAAGCAATAGAAGAAATCGATCAAGTTGTTGGTAAGACAGACTCTTACAAGAATCAGTTACCGAACCTTCCATATCTCCAAGCAATAGTGAAGGAAACCTTGCGTCTCCACCCACCGCCCCATTGATTCCAAGACGGTAAAAACAAGCGCACAATGGTGGTTACTATATTCTGCAAAAACTAGTATTTATGTGAATGTATGGGCTCTTGGGAGGGACCCAAACTATTGGGATAACCCACTTGAGTATCAACTGAAAGATTCATAGAGAGCCACCGATGTGCGTGGACAACACTTTCACATGCTACCATTTGGTAGTGGAAGGAGGATTTATCACGGGACTTCATTAGCATTTCGGTGGTACAAGCAACTCTTGGTGCTATGATTCGATTAGCTTGAGTGGAAAGTGGGAAAGATGGAAATCTACCACGTGTTGATATGGAAAGGGACTTAGCTTCACACTTTCAAGAGCTAACCCTTTGGTGCGTGTTCTGTGACTCGACTAGATCCTATCTTATTGTCGATTTAGCATGAAATTTGTGGATGTTGAAGTTTTCTTTGTTTTCGCACATACTTACAGTGTATTGAATTTTTAAATATTCGCTAAATAATCATGAAGTTGATGTTATTGTTAACGGTATGTGGTATTTATTTTACTTGAGTTAGTCGATCTTGTAATATCTTAAGAAAAATGAAGTGAGTGGTTGACTATTTATTGTTTGTTTCAATATGATCTCTGTACATTAAATGCGTTCTTCTTCAAGTATCGCTAATCACATGTAGGTTATTGTTGAGGAAAAAATCTGTACCTCGACCTGGGTCACATGTAGGTTCTTTCAGACTAGAAGCAAAGTCCTATGAGCACTTACCACAAAGGGTAAACACACGTTTGCTAGCCTCTTTTTGAGTTTGATCTCAAGACCAAGCTCCAGCGTGAGAATAAGTATTGGCTATAGGCCAAACGGACGACGTTGTATGAGACCCGTTGTCTTAGCCTTAATGTTAAACTATGTGTCCCTTTGTTTTGAGTATTTTATAAATTTTGCAAGCAAGGCCATTGGTTTTTTTAAAGTCAGACTAGCAAACATGCAAAAACGTTTTTTAAAGAGACCACTACCATCCTAAAGCATTGGAAAGATATATTTTTCCTTATTGCCAGGAGAACAATACCGGACTCCATGGCTTGGAAACATAAGGACTCGAGCGTTGCAGATGATTTTTCAGAGGTTGCCATACGGAAAGCGATGTTGAAACACTTAGCACCAAAATCACCTTCCTTCGAAAACCTACCACAAGCCTTCTGTTTATGAATGGTTTATCAACGGTATTCTGGAACCCCGAGTATGAGCCAGTCCTTAGGGATACCGAAGGGCATGGTAATGCTTATTATTTTGTGATGCCAGTTGTAGACTTAGCTTTTTGTGTTGTGCTATCATTTTGCGTCTCGTATCTTGCAATGGTTAATATGTACGAGTACTTAGAGCTTCCCACTTGGGAAGGAAGAACAGTGAGCAAGGGTGACCCGGTACCAGAGGGTCATAGACAGGTGAATCAGACAACTGCTCCATTGGCGCCGGGTGTCCTAGTGCCGGCGAAGAATGCTGCGATGCTTGTTGCTGAGAGGGCTGACCCTAAGATTATTGCTACCAGAGAGAAAAAGAGCAGCAAGCGAGGGAAAAAGCTTTGTTAAAATAAAAAGTGAGTATTAGGAGGGCCAAAGAGGGGAACTTTGCCTGGCCAAAGAGGAAAAAGAGGGCTAAGGTTCAGGAGGAAGTTATGTCCTCCTAAGAGCAGACCTTGGGTGCCACTCCTCTTAATCAAGCAATACTTTCATTCGAGAGACCTATTGAATATTGTTATTGCTTGTCTTTCATTGATAACCAAATACAGAATATATAAGATACAAGGATTGTTCTAGAGAATGGGCTTAGGCCATAATACATAAATAATACAAATGGGCTTATACATAACTAACGACTAATACTCCTCGCGCTTGGAGCGGAGGAGGCGGACGCTCAAACTGGAGAAAATTCTTCAAACAAACTAGAAGGTAGTCCCTTGGTGAAGATATCGGTGTATTGAAAGCGGAGGGGGTACATGTAATACACGTACACATCCGGTGGTAACCATATCACGAACAAAATGGATGTCAATTTCAATATGCTTGGTCCTCGATGTTGAATCGGGTTGGCGGACATGTAAATGGCGACATTATCATAATACACAAGAGTTGCAGAGGATAAGGGAGAGTGTAACTCACACGAGAAGATTACGTGGCCGGCGGTCTCGCCACAACGTTCATAACACCACGGTATTCGACTTGACACTAGAACGGGAGAGGGTGTGTTGGCGCTTGGGCGACCAAGATAGTAAGTTATCACCCAAAAACACAATAACGATGTGGACCATCATGTAGAGGACACCACCCAATCTGCATCAGTATAACCGACAAGGGAGGTGGTAGCGGAAGAATATAAATAAAGACCAAAATCAAAGTTCCACGAACGTATCTTAGAATACGTTTAAGAGCGCTAATCGTGGCTCACGAGGATCATGCATGTATAGACAAATCTGCTGGATGCATAAGATGAATCCGGGGTGTGAGCGTGAGATCAGAAACCACCGCTAGGTTATGATATAAAGTGGGATCTGGGACTGGAACCCCTTTGGGACCCGTTTGGACTTTGTGTCATTTGAGTTCGAGAGGGTTATAGTTAGTCATGTGAGCACGCCCAATGAATGAAGAGCATACTTCCGAGATAAGAAAAATCATGTGGGATGTCGAGTAGCGGATATACCAAGAAAATAGTTGAGTGCCCCGAGGTCACATGTCGAACTCACTATGTAGAGAGGTGATAATCCGTCAAGTAAGGTCAGTGAAGATGATAAAGAATAATGTCATCTACATATATAACTAAATAGGCAACCTCAGATCCCTGTCGAAGTATAAATAAAGATGAGTCACACCGGCTATAATAGAAGCTGACCCGAGTAGCATAACCTGAAAATTGCTGAAACCAAGCACGGGGTGCATGCTTCAGGCCATATAAAGATCTCTGCAAAAGACAAACATGATGAGGAAATCAAGAATCCACAAATCCCGGAGGCTGATGCATGTATACAGTCTCAGAAAAATCACCGTTGAGAAAAGCATTCTTAACGTCCAACTGGTAAATAGGCCACTTGCGAGACACCGCAAGACTGAGAATAGTGCGGATGTTTGCCGGTTTGACAACCGAAGTTAATGTCTCGTCACAATCAATACCAAGTCGTTGACACTCCATTAGCAACCAAACGGGCCTTATAACGACTTAAAGTCCCGTCGGCATGAAACTTATGTTTAAATAACCACATAGATCGAACCATATTAACTCCGAAGGCCTTGGTACAAGAATCCAAGTACCATTTTAACTAACGATTATATTCATTGTACATAGCATTACACCGGTGAGGGTCTTTAAGAGCAAGAGACGGAGATTTAGAGTGCAGGAGAAATGGAAGAAGTATGTAAAGATAAGCGATCGACGGGTTTGACAATGCCCGATTTGACCATGCGGTGAGAACGATTGGGTTCGGTATTGGTTGGTTGTGTTTGATTCGAAAGGTTGGTAGTGTTTGGTGGTTGTTTGGGTTGAGGAGGAGGAGAGGTCGGGATATCTGTATTATCGTGGTGGTGGGCCAAATGGGTCGGGCTGTTTGTTTGGTCAGGAGATATAGTGGGTGGCGAGGAGGTGGAGGGATCAGATTGAAAGGTGTGTTGTGTTGATGTGTTGTTATGAGCAGGGTGTGATGGTTCGTGAGATGGAGGGGATATGGGTATATCGTGAGTGTGTATCATGTGATTGAGAAGTGAAGGAGGGACTGGATCTAAAAAGGTATATGAGGGTGGAGATGTGGGTGTCATGGATCGGTAATGGAATAGTGTTTCATCGAAGGAGACGTGTCTAGATATAAGGATTTTGCTAGTTTCGAGGTCTAGGCACAGGAAACCGCGGTGATAAGCGGGAAATCTGAGGAATATTCACGGGGTAGCGCGTGGGGCAAGTTTATGAGGTGTGTGAAGGTGAGGGTAGCATAGGCATCCAAAGATGTGTAAACGGGAGTAGTCGGGTTCTTTTTGAAAGAGTTTTGTTAAGGGTATTTCGTTGTTTATAGCGGTTGAGGGGAGAAGGTTAAGTAGGTAAGCGGCCATGTGAAGTTCCTCGACCCAAAAGGAAGGAGGTAAGTGGGCTTGAAAAATAAGAGTAAGAATGACGTTGTTAATGGTTCGTATCATCCGTTCAGCTTTGCCGTTTTGTTGGGAGGTTTTAGGGCAGGAAAATCGAAGTTGTATACCGTGGTTGGCAAAAAGTGTGTGGAGACAGTTCTTATCGAACTCACCGCCATGATCACATTGGAAGCTCTTAATTTTGCATTTAAATTGATTATGAACATACTTACGAAAATGCAAAAATTTATCGAACATGTCAGATTTAGAGCGTAAAGGATATATCCATAGATAATGAGAGAAATGGTCGAGAAATAAAACGTAATATTTAAAACCACTAGAGCTCACAATTGGAGAAGTCCATAAATCAGAATGAATGATATCAAAACAGTGTTCAACTTTAGAATCCGAACTATGAAAAGGAAGCTTCACATGTTTGACAAACATGTGGAGTCTTTACTTTATTACATGAAATAAAATTACGGAAACAAGGGACGAAGCACTTCGTCACGGGATAACCGAGACGTTGATGCCACGTGAGGAGCTGGTGGAGAGAAGCGAGAGGGATAACCGAAGGCTTGGTAGCGGATAGAGATCGCCTAATCTATCACATCAAAGGAGGATATGGCGAGTCAAGAAATCCTTCAAAGAAAAACCAAAAGCGTCAAATTCAATGGTACAATTATTATCTCTAGTAAATTGACGAACATAAATTATATTTTTAATTATGTTGGGGGTGACAAGAACATTATGAAGGTGAAGGGGACGGTGAGAGGAAGGAATAATGCTATGTTCAGTGTTGGTGACGGGAATAGAATTACCGTCACCAACATGTACGGATGGAAATAAAGGTTTATTAAAAACGGTACTTAAATTACGAGCATTGGAATTTAAATGGGAGGAAGCACCTGTATCCATATTCCAAGTTGGGTCTTGCAATGTCATCGTGCTAAATGCGCCGGGAGAGATGTAGGTTATATTGGGTGTTTGAGTATGGTTGATGTTGTTGGACCGGGTATGCAAACCGGGTAGGGGTGTTGGTGTTAATGGGTCATTGATGGTTAAATAAAGGGGTAGTGAAGGCTAACTGTTGGGGTTCTTTGTTGGGTTGATGAAGATGGGCCGATCGTGGGGTATGGGTAGGGTGTCGGGCTGGCGGGTGGTGTAAAGTCCAAGTGGAGCCAGTGTTGGTACCGATTGGAATTAGACAAATAAAGGCCACGAGCAAATTTCCCCGAGAGTAACGTTTCACTAGTGTTGTTTTGCCATTTAATACCGACGTTCGATGATCATGAATGAACTTGCACGGTCGCCAAATTTACACATTCCCTTATTAAAGTGGTTACACATTTGAGGTGAATTAGAAGATTTGTTGGAATGAGAATTGTTGTTACCTTTGGTATCCGATGTGTTGTGGCGACAAGCACGGTGGGTGATGAGGAGCTGCTGTCAAAGGTGGAGTTGGTGCCTGCATGCTCGCGTAGTGTAGATTCCTCGAGAAGCAACATGTTGCGCGCCGTTCCAAAACTAGGAAGCGGCTCACGGTGTCTAATGATTTTAACAATGGTACTAAAATGAGGATCAAGACCATTCACCACATATATAACCAAATTCGTCTCACTAACCGTAGAGCCAAGGTTTTTAAGCCTATCCGCCATGGATTTGATTTTAGTGCAATATTCATTTATCGACATATTACCAATCTTGATAGAACGTAGTTCGTTATCAAGAGCGATCGCCATAGCATCCTTATTATCATGAAACAAACCTTGTAGATGATCCCACAAGGCTTTAGCATTACCAGGGGTGGAGACTACTTGTTTTTTAAAATATTTTCATAAAGAACCAAGGATCCACATCTTGATGAGATCATCAACTTTACACCACTCCGGGTCGGGAGCACTAGAAGAGCCTTCTTTTTCGATATGGGCTTTAAGACCAAGGCTTCCAAGATGTATTTTGAAGAAGGAACTCCAGTAGGTGTAATTATGTTTTTCTAGGTCTAGTTTAATGGGGACTTTGTTTGTGATACTAAAAGGAATTAGTTTATCAGCGGCTGTAGTTGGTGGAGGGGGACTTGGAGGAGATTTTTACGTATTAGTCATGGTGCGCTCTCATTATTTTTGTTTGTTAGGGTTTTAGGGTGCGGTAGAAGCGGAAGGGTAGGGAAAAGAAGAGATCCGAAATTTTGGAGATAGAGAAGGAGGAGATCGGCTTATTTAATTAGGCCTGATACCATATTGAATATTGTGATTGCTTGTGTTTCATTGATAACCAAATACATAATATATAAGATACAAGGATTGTTCTAGAGAATGGGCTCTGATACCATGTTAGAACATTAAAACCCCATAGGTCATACGTTTTATTGATAGGATATTTATAAAGACAAATAGATATAAACACTAATGGACCCGAAGCCCACAAGCGGGCTTGGGCCAACTAAATATATCTAATACCCTCTCGCAGTCCGAGCGGTGAAATCGCTAAAGCTCGAGACTAGAGAACAAACTTTAAAAATAAAACCTAAAACTAATCAACTGATGAACACATCTTGTAGCAAGAACGGAAAGGTCTTCATAATCTTTGAATGTAGCGCACAAACTTTGTGAGGATTTTGAGAAACCTTTTTTTTAACTTGACGTGATCGCAAATACATTTTTTTTAATAAAAATCAAATCTAACATTGAAATAGGATATTCGCTTATTAAAATAAAAAGTTGCTATTTTTTAAGGAGATATAGCAACGCATGTGACATAAAAAGGATTAACGAAAACAAAATAAAACAAAAAAATAAGTGTCACACAAAATTAAAGATCAAGAAAATCATTGCCTTTTCTTCTTTTCTCTTTTTTTTTTTGTTGTTCTTTGTGGTTTCTTGTATAAAGGAAACTAAGCAAAGTGATGGTGAAATGGGATATGATTTATGAGAAAGAGAGCAATTTTGGAGAGAATTAAATCAAGAAGAAATTCATGGTTTTGGGAGTAAATAAGAACCAAGCAATCAAACTGTAACCATTAAGACTTTGGTGTACAGGAAGGAAATATTAGGGTTTAGAAGAGGATAGAAGGATATGATTTTTTTTTTTTTTTTTGGAGATAGGTAGGTGGCGGCTTGATGATCGGGTAGGTCTCAAGGTCGTTCACGATCCGATACCATGTTAGAACATTAAAACCCCGTAGGTCATACGTTTTATTGATAGGATATTTATAAAGACAAATAGATATAAACCCTAATGGACCCGAAGCCCACAAGCGGGCTTGGGCCAACTAAATATATCTAATAAGACCAACTGTATTCGAACATGGAGAGAGCAACTATTCTCCTAATGATTAGAATATTGGATCCTCCGTCCCTGATGCGGATGGTAAGGTTACCCATGAAAACTTGGACTATATCAATGCTGAAACCACGATTCTTCATATAGAGGTCGTTCGTCTTCCTACGCCTATCGTCCAGGTTTCCGCTTCAGTAGGGACCTAAGGTCATACCTCTGTTCACTCTGATGGTTTGTGATATTTTATTAACTATGCTTTTACTTTCGTTGTATCATATTCTCCCCTTATACTTGATTAAAAGAAAATAATTCATCTGTCGCTCAATCTATCCATTCGCGTCCTGCTTTTGTTGCTCAAGAGAAGAATTCTGAAGGGCACAATACGTTTTTCTTACTCTCCATGTTTCAAACTAAGATTTTTTTATCGATTCTCATCTTCTCTGCTTTTCAAGTGATCATTTGATGGGATGGGCAGTCATTCCACTTATTTTCCCCCCTCTTGGAGGCCCCGTGATGACGTCACTCTCACCTCCTTCAGAGCATGCCAGGAGATGATATCTCACGTGGCCACCCTTGCTGAGCAACTTGCTTTGGTCAAGCTTGACAAACATCACCGCCCAGAGGTCATACGAGAATCTCGGGATGAGTGTTATTGCTTAAGGCCAGCTTCTCTGGAGATTTGAGCATTTCAACTCGAATATCGTGAGCTTTAAAATTAATGACGGTTGTCATGACATGGCAGACATGTTGGAAGTTGCATGAAGAGAAAGAGATACCTAAATCAAGTTGTTTGAGAGGTTGTCCGCAACATGAGTGTTTGTCTAAAGAGCACGCAGGGAGCTAGAATCACCGGAGGAGACGGAAAAAGTGAGAGATCCGTAGGGGAGGCGATGTAGGGCAAGTTAAGAAGATAAATAAATTGGAGAGGTCGGAAGCTTGTTTTTATAAGTAGAACAAGAGACTTGAGGCGAATGTTCGGAGGTTGAAGGAGGAGAAAAAGCTTTTAGTCGAACTTAGGCAAAATGAGATGATCGACATAATCTTTGTGAGAGTTAGTCCCGCCGTTGTTCTCCATCTTCTCGAAAGTCTTGAATATAAGAAGAGTTTGGTCATGCCTCTCAACCTTTATTTCATTGTCGTTTGGTCTGTGGCGTGGGAGTGGATCGTAAAAAAGAAGATTTGAGAAGGATTCTCTCATAGACAAGGAAGTTGAATTTAGATGCTTCTACTCTATGGAAAACAAAGTTTGATGAAAATTTCTCAAAAGAGTATCCTTTCATGTAGAAGATTTTTGAATTCTACATCTTCCCCTTGGTGACATTATGAACATATTTCTTGATGTTCGGGTTGAGCCGGTTGAGATCGTAGTCGGGCTGGTTAACCGACGGTTGATCCAGACTAGTCATCTAAGCATTCTTCTAACACCTCCCTGGGTCTAAAGCTTAGCCTAACGTGGAAGAGCCTCCTGTCACTTCTTAGCTGTTTCTTTTATCATTCTGATTGTAGAGCAAACATTTTATCTTAATTTTTTTATGAAAAATTTATAATGGTCAATTAGGCAGTGGGTTGTATGTTTATGAACAATTGTATTGTATTTTGTGCACATACCTTTCGGTTTATGATAAACTTCAATTTGCAAGAAATTTACTCTTATCTGTGAATTTTTTTAGATAACATTTACATGTATCGTTGTTCGGTGAAGAGCACCTAGGTTCTTTCTTATTAAGGCATATAACTGCTTGGTAAAGGGCACCTGGTTCTTCCTTAGTTAAGAGCACTTAGGGAATATAACTGTTCGAAAAAGATCACTTGGGTTCTTACTTAGTGAAGAGCACTTAGGGCATATAACCATTCCGTGAAAAGCACTTAGGTTCTTCCTTAGTGAAGAGCACTTAAGAAATTCAACCATCCTGTGAAGAGAACCTAGGTTATTATAAAGTGAATAACACTCTTTAGAACCGACAACAAATTTCCCGGTGGTAGCTAGCGAACCGAGGGAATCACACTAGTTTGGAATTCTAGACTTAGTACATCGATTTGGAATTCAAGACATAATAACATTTATAAGACGTAGTTCCTTAGATGGATAACATCCCAAGTGCGGGGTACGTGCTTGTCATCCTTGGTCTGCAACTTATAAGATCCATTATGGTATGCTTTTATGATCGGATAGGGGCCTTACCACGGTGGGCCTAAATTGCCTTGTTTTTCCACTCTGGATGCTTCGTTCCTTCGGTAGACTAAGTCTCCTACTTTAAAGGATACTGGTCGGACCTTATAGTACTGGTCAACCTTTGTTTTGTACTATGCCTCTCGGATGGTAGTCTCTTCACTTCTTTCTTGCAATAAATCCACATTCAAGAGGAGCTCTTCTTCATTTCTTTTTTCTTTTACCATCATTATTCTCAACGTTGGCATCCCTATTTTTGTGGGTATGACCGCTTCACTTCCATATGTAAGGCTGAAATGTTTTTCTCCATTACTTGTCTTCTAAGAAGTCTGATGGGCCTATAAGACATTTGGTAGTTCATCCACCTATCCGGATCTATATCTTCCCAATCTTGACTTGAGTCCTTTCATTAGGTTCTTGTTAGCTCTTTCAACCAGTCAATTTGCTTGCAAATGTGTAATGGTCGTGTTCATTTGCTTGATGTTTAGCTTTTTACACCAAATATTGAATGGATCGTTGATGAAATTAGTGTCATTGCCTATCACAATCACCCTCGGCAGACCGAACCTATAAAAAAAATTTCCCAAACAAATTTCTTGACATATTTACCTATGGTCCGTGCGGGAGGTTTGGCTTCAATCCACTTTGCGAAGTAGTAAATTTATACAATTATGTATTTGACCTTTCCTGAGGCTTCCGTAAAGGGGCCAAAAACGTCCATCCCTCACTGGTAGAAAGGAATTGGGGTCATCATGGAGTTCATGAGTGTTTTAGGGAGCTTTGGGACCGGAGCATGTATCTGGCATGAATCAGACTTCTGGATTTCTTCTCTAGCATCCCTGTGCATGATTGGCCAATAATAACATTGCCTCATTAATTTTGCCACTACCCACCTACGTCTAGAACGCATTCTACATGCTCCTCCATGAACTTATCAGATGATATAGTTTGCTCATTGGGTGCCTACACACCACAACATTGGACCCATATATGACCCCATCTTCTATGACATAGTGATTGATTTTGATTCGGAGAGCCTGAGCATCATACTAATTTTTCTGTCTGATTCCTTCTTCTAAACACTTGAAAATCGATGTCATCTAGTTGTCTCCTTCTTCATCCACATTTGCATTAACCTCATTCCGCTTCGGTTGACAATTGTCTCGCACTTCCACAAGTATCTGTTTAGTCAAATGGTTGAATTTGATGGACGATAGTGATCTTACTGACCGACCGGGCGAGTGCTGAGTTCAACATCGCCAATTTCCCACTCGGGCTTTGCGTTTATCCAAGATTTTGAGGGATTGCATATAAAAATGGCTTTATCCTTCTTGAGGTTGCCTTATTCCCTCGATGTCACTAGGTATCCCAAGAATTTCCATTCTTGTACATCAAGGAGAATTTCTTCGAGTTAAGCTTCATGTTGATCTTCCAAATATTGTCAAATGTCTACGATATGTCGCTAACATTTCTTTTTCACTCTTACTTTTGATGATCATATCATCAACATATGCCTCAAGTTCCTTCCTATTTGTAATTGGAAAGCCGAGTCGATCGTTGGTATGTAGCACCAATGCTTTTTAATCCGAACGACATCTTCACTTTGTCTTCTTTCGCCATTTGCACTGATGGTATCCTTATACTCATCCACGAAACATTTATACCAAAACCCTATTACCGATTCAATCTTCCAATCTCTCTTCAGCAAAGGATAGTAATCCTTCGAACATGATGCGTTAATGTTTTGAAGTCGATACACATCCTCCAACTTACATCATATATCTTTACCAACACCGGTTTGAGATCCAGTTTAGGTAACGAACGGTCTAACGATCCCGCTTTAAGCCATTCGTCCACTTCTTTTCTTACCAATCGACTCTTTTCAAGTGATAAAGTCGTCTTTTTGGGATGTCGGATGATCAAAAACATTAGCATTTAGAGTGTGTTCAATGATACATCTAGGTACCACGACACTCCAATATGATATTCGAATGGGTAACCAAAGTAGATATTACCCTCGGCGTGGGAAAGTTCATCCCGGAATGAATGGTTGAATAGATAACCCTGAGTTCTTTGATTCTAGACCGTCCCACTATGATGTTACATAGCGAAGGTGAACTAACCATCGTGAACTTCATAGTCGTCCTCCGAAATAGACCCTTACTTCTGCAACAAACATCCAACTCTATCTTTCCCAATGGTTTGATTTTTTCTCCAAAAAATCCCACCAATGGGGTTTGGCTTTCCTTTAGCTTAGCTTTGATCAACGGGCTTAGGTTCTCAAAACAATGCTTATACATCACCTCTATCAATGCTTCTTCGTTAACATAGATCCTTTTGACTAAGTAGCCTTCCACTTCAGCCTCTACTGTCAGAGGTTCATAAGATACATCCCCCGGCAATACCGAAGGGAACATGATAGACACGTTCATCCAATCATCCTCTTGGATCATTGACTTTTGTTTCTTACCCTTCGTCCAATTACGGACCATATTGAACACTTTTCCTTTACCGGTATTATTCCCTTTAGGGGGACCCCTTCCTCTTTGCCTAACGTGTTTCAAAAGGTGTCTAACTTTCTAGACTCGAGAGCCATTCCAAGTTGTCTCTTCAGTTGGTAGCAGTCATTCATAAAGTAGCCTTTTCCCCTTAATAATCACAAAATATATCCAATTTTTCTTTCCTATGTGCTTTAACGAGAAGCGGAGGTGGAGGAAGGTTCAACTGGTGTTATCTTGCCAGAATTTCTTTTAGTGGTTTTGTCAATGAATTAAAGTTGGGACGGTGAGTATCATACACAGGAGCGTCATTCCGTGATAATTACTTCTATATTAATTTTCATTTCTAGGTGCTACATATGGAGAGTATTGTTCACTTGACCGAGAGTCACCGTGCATCGATTATTTGTTCGCCGGTCCCCCATATGGTGCCCTTGGAGCTAGTCATTTTGAGAGGCTTGGTGTTTCACATTCCTATACGAATCGATACCTCAACTTTTGGTAACTCAGATTATTGTACGCCTCCTACGACCGGCAAAGTCATGTACCCTTATCATCATTTCTTTTACCGTGTGAGGCACCTAATCGATAAACATTTGGCTAATTCGGCATTTGTGAATGCTCATGATAGATGAGAGTTGCATCACCTATAACATGCCTATGATGTAGCTAGTGTTGGTTTGTGGGAGTTGCAAACACAACAAAACAGTAAAAGTGTGTGAGCCTATGGGGCACACATGATAAACACGAGTATACGTGTTGAATGTATTTGATACTTGAATTATATTACCCTGATATGCATGTAACTTGACCCGACAATCTTGGACCACCCATGGGCTTGCTTGAGCTCTAAGTTGGGTCGATTTAGATGTCGTTTAGGCCATAGACTCTTCCAACTGATCGGGCAAGTGTGGGGAAGGTTGCTTAGGCTTCTTTAATTGTCGACCAAGACAAGACCCATGTTAGGGTCGTTATGGTTTGGCTATAAAAACAAACACCCTCACCTCACATGGTACGCTTAATATTATACCATAAACATCCATATCTGATCATTGTTCCAGCTACAATTCCTAATTGATTTTACCTCAAGTCGATTAGGGTTTCATGGTTGTTTCAAGTTCTAATCTTGCATCGTTTAGATCCAAGTGAATTAGAGCTTGTTGGTTGTTATCTTGTTCCCGTATTCCACCAAATAGCAGCGATAGAAGTGGGTTTTGGCTTACGGTCGTGAGTCTTTTCCTTGGACATAAAGCATAGGATATCGGACCCTTTATGTCCGATATTGGGTAATATTGAATCGCTAGTTTGCCGTTGTAATTCTTGGACGAGAGTAAGTGGTCTTGATTAGTTTTATGTTTCATGTGATATTCAAGTGGTTCACTTGTTTGAATGGGTTTTAATACATTCTCGACTAGCTTCTATATCGAACGATACGGTTATCGGGTTTGTGTGTGATACTTACAGGCATCTATTTTAGATGCTTAGTTTCGTATTGGTTTTCTTGTTCGTTACACTTGCGTTCAATTGCCACGAAAGGTTAGGTTTCTCTTTTCCTTTTATTCATTAATTGTTTATTATTACGTGTTAACCTAATTGCGATTACTAGATCCATATCCGCTGCGTGCTCGTAGAGGTTAAATGGTTAACTTAGTTCTAAAATCCCAACAGTGGCATCACGAGTCATCTCGTTTTGCGATTATGGGTTACACGCTTTTAATAAACATGTTTAAAAGGTCATCTCAAACTAATTTAGTTATTCGTTTTATTTTTGTTTTGACAACTATATGCAATACTTGTGAATTATTAATAAAAATAACAAGTCACACACAAATTAAAATTAAATTTTTAATTAGAATTAATTTTTAATTGGAATTAAATTGTTCATTTAAATTAAAAGTTAATTAGAATTACTTGTTAATTAGAATTAATTAATTGTTAATTAGAATTATATTGATAATTAGAATTACATATTGTTTATTAAATACATAAAATAGCGTAATTACTTGTTAATTGAGATTGCCATGCTTTTTATGTGTTTTCTTGCCACAAGACCAACTCAATTGCTTTTGTGATGTATGGGGCGATCTAGGTTTCGTACCTAGCGATGGTCTTATGGTTCTCGTTTTGGGGAAGACTCGTGAGAGAACTCGGAACAATATGTGGTTATATATTGATGTTTATGCTTATATGTTTGTGATTCCATTATGTGCATTATTGTTACTTGATTTGACACCTAATTGTATGCAATACAGAATAATACATATCGTAACCATAACATTAATATGGGTCTTTATTTACACGTCTAAATATCATGCTCATTGTGACCTGCTATTTGATTCGTGGTAAATCGTTTTTGTTAAATAAAGTGACCTAAACTATTGAAACAAGTTTTTCATGAATTTAAAAACTAGTCACTATGGACACTTGGGATGTACGGCTCACCCACTAGAACAAAATAAAAAGAGGGTTTAAAGAGGAGCTAAAAGTCACACCGAAAGAATATCTAGGTTATTGCTTGGTAACTTACCCGGTCCTCTTCCTCCACGTATGCTCGATTGGAGCTACCGTGAACCACGATGATCACTATAGTGTCATTACCAAAAGTTTTAAAATTAGTGTTACAAAGTTGTTTTGCATGCTTCTTTGTACACGACTTTTACCACATTTAAATGTGCATACGTATTTGTTAAATTTAAGTTTATGCCATCCAACTATGAAGACGTGCATTTGATTGACTTGTCCGTCGGACCTAAGGGCCTTTCCAACCCATGGTAATTACTTCGCTTTGGTCGGACATTTGGTTATTTTACACGCTCATACTTGGTCGAATTATTTCGAGTTGGCTTGGTCGGACCTTGAACTCGAGGCATAAGATGAGAACTAAACATGCTCATGACATTATTACTTGTCTACTAATGTCTTGATCATCTCATAAATCTAAGAGTTGCATTATGCAATTAACGCCGCCGCTACCTCTTGTTCTATTTTTTACGCCTTGTTAGACCTTTGGCAATTAAGTGGGAGTGCAAGATGGATCTTAGTCTAAATTAGTAATTAATTGGGTAGTTAATTCTTTTAAGAATGTAACTATCGAAAATACTATAATTTAACTTTCTATGTTCTGATTAACTGTGTTATTGCAACATAATTCGTAAACAAAGTTGTTTTTCTTTAAATGACAAACTTAGTCTCTTTTCCTTGTAAGAAGAGTGAGACTTAGTCCTATCTTTTCTCCTGAGTTGACAAACTAAGATAGGATTACAAACTATTAAATCACTGATGATCTTTCATTACCCTTTTGTGGTCTAGAAATAATTGAAAGATAAAATATTTTGTGTAATTGGAAACATTGTGTTTAGAGCTACCAAAATAAACAACATCCTTCACTTGTAACACCCCCAAAATGACTCAGCGGAAGCATACAAGTATTAGGGTGCTACTAAATTGATAGCACAACATAAGCATAGAATAACTGATTTTCATAAAGAAACTTTCATTCATTCTTGAAAACAGTGTTTACATTATTGATTAAGTGCGGAAAATGTCCCATTATCAAAATGTGGTCCCAATACATAAATCAGAGTCATCTATGACCATGCCATGCCTATGCCTTGCGCCTCAAAGATAAACTATCACCTCAAAACCCGAAAATACATGCTAAAAGTGTCAACGCGAGGTTGGTGAGTTCATAGGTTTTAAAGTAAATGAAATTATTAAACCACAAGATTTTGAAATGTGTGACCAATGTAACCCAATGGCACGAAATAAAGTATTATACGGTCTAAGCTCATGACACCGAAACGTTAACGAAGTGAATGCCCGAATACAAGTGCATAACCCACACACTTGTGACATACTCAAATAATATGCGTTCGTCCGACTCGTACTAATGGTCAGTAGAGCTTATCCTACTATGGACGGGGGTGTCAACCCCAATAGATCTATTCATAGCATTTGCGGTTACTCACAAAAGAGTAACTAACGGTTCATGATAATGGGCGTAATAATAGTAATTGGGTTATCGGGACTTAGACCAGTATGCAACAGTAATTTTGTACTTGCGTTCAATCGTAAAAATAAGCATGTATTCTCCCCCAAAAGTATTTGAAAACAAGTAAAATAGGGGCTATGAAACTCACCTTGGCAATTAGAAGTCTAAAGGGAATTAAATCAAGGAGTGATAGTGTACTGCTCCGACACACAACCTAATTAATATGGTAATTTAGTCTTTAATTCATGTTTAAGACTCGATAAAGTTTGACAAAACTTTATAAGTTTTAAATGTTTATGTTGTTGTTTTTTGCTTGTGTGGCATTATTTAAGGTTAACAGCTTTCTAAATATTTGTAAGTATTGGCTCTTGGAAGTGCTTAAGTATATATAGGAAAATATCAAGGATTTAATGTGTCTTGGTTCGATGGCAACCGAAAGACGATGTCTGGAAAATAATTCGATATGATATTAGACGTTAATGGACTATGTAATTATTTCAAAGGTATATACGTTATTAAGCGTGGATACATGTATAAATCTCTATATATCCAATTTATTGGTTAACATAGGAGTATTCAAAAATTTAAGTAAAAGCCTTACTTAATACCCTTTTATTTAAATAATTAGATAGTGTAAGTTATGAATAAAACTTTTCATTGATGGTTATTATATGAAAATATATTGGTTATGAAAATATAATAAGTTAATTATATTTTGACGAAAATTTGAAATGACTCGTGTATATTTTTATAATTGTTTCAAAATAGCTAAGTGTTACTATTTCCTTGCTAGGATGATAACCGCTACATAACGCTTATTAATTTAAATAAGTTTTCATAAATCAATTAGCTACAAAAAAAAATATCAAATAAGTTAAAACTTATATTTTAGTTTAGTTTGATCTATATTTTGAAACTTATAGTTTTTAGAGATGAGAAAATATTAAGTTTCGATATAAGTTACATTTTAGATTCCGCTTAAATACTGAGTTACATAGACTTAAACATCGTCGAGAAATTAAGTCGGGATCAAATAAGTAAATTCGGATATTAGCTGGACTCGGTGTGGCTTCGGGCCAACTCACCCGCATCAAACAACAAACAAACACAATACATAATTGACTCAATAAGTTTTGTTACTAAACAACCAATTCATTATAACCAATTTATTTTGTCTCTTGAAATGGGAAATATAAATTGGGACAAAGGAATGAAGGATTCAAAGTGATGGTCATCACTTGTTGGGCTCGAACCACGCCTCTCGACCAAATAAGTAAATTAACATAGAAATGATCATCAAGAAAATAGCACTTCCAAATTCATAGAGCCAATATTAATTCGATAGATTTAATTCTTAATTTGGGTTTAACTTACTTGGCCACACAATATATCAACAACAACAAAATCGAACCTCTATCTTTTCGGATTATATGGCCTATTCGACCCAAAATAATTCCACTTGTAGAAATTTGTTTAACATCAACCTTAAAATAAGTTATTATCAAACTTTACAATAAGGAAGATAAATAAAACCTTAATAAGAATGGCTAGTGTTGTTGATTGAATCAAAAGGATTAAAACTTGATCCGACTCAAGCTAGAACTCCAAATAATCGACATGACCCACATCGACCTCACAAGGATCTAACCTTCTTGCTCCCTTGTGTCTTGGTGGCGGTTGGCGATGGTGATGACAACGGCATAGGTGGCCGGTGGTGGTGATGGTTAGAGAGAAAAAGAAAGTGATGCTAAGGTTTGATAAGTGTGGGTGGGATGGGTTTGAATCCTGTGGTTTTTTGTATGCATAGATCTTTGAGGGTGGCCAAACCAAGCATTGGTCTCCATCATCTGCTCTCGTGTCTCACCTTGGGAACAAGGGGAAATAGAGGAAAGTGACCCATCATCTCTTGTTTTGGGAAGAAGGTATAGGAGGGGTAAAGGATGATGGATATGTGTGCTATCCTTTACTGTTTTTGTGAAAGTGATATATCGCTTGTTTGGGAAGAGGAAACCAAGGCGGAGAAGGAACAGAACCAAGAAAAAAAGAAGATGGGGGGGGGGCTATTTATGTATAGATAGGTTTTGTCTTATTTGTTTTATTATTACTGTATAAACTGTACTCCTTGTTCTGTCGAATCCTCGAGTAATCGTACCTTCCCCGGTACCCGAAAAAATATAGAAATTATATTTTTGGTAACGATTTCTTAAACGTAATAATATGACATTCTTATTACGTTGAAATTTGATTATAACAGTTTGCCGTTATTTAATTGGTGTCGGTATGCGTGCGGTGCCGTGATTCTCTAATTTCACGAGATAACCTCTCGTTTTTAGATCTAAATATTGACAACTGTTAGAAAATAACCGATTTGAATTTTTTTTGACGTAATAAATATTATTATAATAATCCGAAATTTTACGGGTTGTTATAGTCTACCCACCTTACAGGAGATCCGTCCCGGATCTTAGTTTACGTTACCGATAGGGTGTCGGGAACGAGTGATGGTATTTGGAACAAGTTTTGAATTTTCCCTAGGTTGGTCTAGGTTTCCTCTTTGTATGGTTTCCTAAGTGTCCGCCAATATCACATCCTCTATCCGAGGTGCCATGACTTTCTGGTGTAGGTTCATTGGGTGAAAGTTCTAATTCTTGATGTTTATGAGGTTTCACTATTAGTGTGGGCACCTCTAACTTGTCAAGGTCTTATCAAGACGCACCCATTTCGGGCGTTTCATGATTCTAAAGTATATGTTTGATTCTTAAGGTTTGCTACGGGTTTGTGTGTTTTTTTAAAGGATGGAGAAACATTTGTTTTGAATTTTCCTTTCGAATAAATGTTTACACAAGTTTGACTAGACCGATTTCAAAATAATGTGTAAATTGACACATTTTCACAATATTGTAAAACGGTTCTTAATTTGGTATGTATAAGCGAAACTTTTAGTGTTTCAAAGATTTTGTCTCATTTTAATGACGGATTTGGGAAGTATTATTGTTGGCTTTTAAAGGGAATCCTCCAATTTAGAAACTATATTGTAGCTAGGATGTGTAGCAGGATATAACATTTACCCATAGCTACGAGTAGGGTTTAGTTGTAAGGTTAGGGATTTAATAGTTGATGAACCTTATGGTTATAGGTGGAGATGTATGATACATCCTAAGGTCATGCTTAGCTACCAAGGGGAACATTGGTCGTTTATGTTTATGAGGTATTAACTTAAACCGCTTTATTTTGGTAAGGTATGGGTATAATTGTAGTTTACTTTACGGTGTAATGGTAAGGTGGCAACTTGGTTTGTAGAATAATTCATGAAGTATTTTGATTTTAATGGTCTGTGGGATAATCGAAAATAGTTTGTATGGCAACTCTTTTGTTTGTAGGAGGGTAACAAGGTAGGTACGGTTATTCTTAAGAGGTGGGTGGAGCTTCTAGATTCTTAATTTTCAAGGTAGGGCGTAAAGTTTTCAAGTTTTTGTGGGATTATAGGTCCCTTGTCATGCCTTTCTAGATTTTGCCAAAGGTTTATTATATCTTTCTCATAGGTGCTATTGGAAGGTTGCTCCTAAAATGGTTTGATTCGTCCACGGAATGTAAGGTTTGGGGTAAGAGTGACTATAACATAACCCGATTGTGACTTGGAAATATTTTATATAGGGAAATAATAGCGTGGCGCTAGTGAGTGGCTTATGATTTAGGAATGCTAGTGAATGGCTTACGATTAAGGAATGCCAAGTGAATGGCTTATGATTAAGGAATGCCGGTGAATGGCTTATTACATGTTTATTACAAGATTAACATTAATCAAATTTCACTAGACATAACGCTATTATAACTATCCTAAGTATTGCAAAATTCACCTCGAGTCGGACATAGGTGATCGGGCTATGTCCCATCGTCCCCGGTTGAATATAGGTGATCAATCTATATTCAACCGAGGTTCAATGAATTTTGAAATACTTAGCTTAGTTACGCTAGTAATATGTCCTAATACTTTTAAAAGTTATCTTAAAGACTAGAAAAATTATTCCATTTATGTAAGGGAAAAGGTGCAGTGTTGTGATACGTAGATATAGGTATAGGGAAGATAATTATAACCTATAATGAAACTAGGTGATCAGTGATAAAACATGCATCTTATCAAGTATGATCTCAACAGGATCATAAGTGAGGCATCACTTAGCGTGTGCACGTGTCGGTCATAGGGTTTAGTTTTTGTAAAGTGGTTATAGTCTAGGTTTTAAAATACCTAGTTCTCTATATCATGGCTCTGATACCAATCTGTAACACCCCCAAAATGACTCAGCGGAAGCATACAAGTATTGGGGTGCTACTAAATTGATATCACAACATAAGCATAGAATAACTGATTTTCATAAAGAAACTTTCATTCATTCTTGAAAACAATGTTTACATTATTGATTAAGTGCGGATAATGGCCCATTATCAAAATGTGGTCCCAATACATAAATCGAGTCATCTATGACCATGCCATGCCTTTGCCTTGCGCCTCAAAGATAAACTAGCACCTCAAAACACGAAAATACATGCTAAAAGTGTCAACACGAGGTTGGTGAGTTCATAGGTTTTAAAGTAAATGAAATTATAGAACCACAAGATTTTGAAATGTGTGACCAATGTAACCCAAAGGCACGAAATAAATTATTATACGGTCTAAGCTCATGACACCGAAACGTTAACGAAGTGAATGCCCAAATACAAGTGCATAACCCACACACTTGTGACTTACTCAAATAATATGCGTCCGTCCGACTCGTACTAATGGTCACTAGAGCTTATCCTACTATGGACGGGGGTGTCAACCCCAATAGATCTATTCATAGCATTTGCGCTTACTCACAGAACAATAACTAACGGTTCATGATAATGGGCGTAATAATAGTAATTGGGTTATCGGGACTTAAACCAGTATGCAACAGTAATTTTGTACTTGCATTCAATCGTAAAAATAAGCATGCATTCTCCCCCAAAAGTATTTGAACACAAGTAAAATAGGGGCTATGAAACTCACCTTGGCAATTAGAAGTCTAAAGGCAATTAAATCAAGGAGAGATAGTGCACGGCTCCGACACGCAACCTAATTAATACGGCAATTTAGTCTTTAATTCATGTTTAAGACTCGATAAAGTTTGACAAAACTTTATAAGTTTTAAATGTTTATGTTGTTGTTGTTGCTTGTGTGGCATTATTTAAGGTTAACAGCTTTCTAAATATTTGTAAGTATTGGCTCTTGGAAGTGCTTAAGTATATAGGAAAATATCAGGACGAATGTGTCTTCGCTCGATGGCAACCGAAAGACGATGTACGGAAAATAATTCGATATGATATTAGACGTTAATGGATTTCGTAATTATTTAAAAGGTATATACTTTATTAAGCGTGCATACATGTATAAATCTCTATATATCCCATTTATTGGTTAACATAGAGTATTCAAAATTTAAGTAAAAGCCTTACTTAATACCCTTGTATTTAAATAATTAGATAGTGTAAGTTATGAATAAAACTTTTCATTGATGGTTATTATATGAAAATATAATAAGTTACATTGGTTATGAAAATATAATAAGTTAATTATATTTTGACGAAAATTTGAAATGACTCGTGTATATTTTTATAATTGTTTCAAAATAGCTAAGTGTTACTATTTCCATGCTAGGATGATAACCGCTACATAACGCTTATTAATTTAAATAAGTTTTCATAAATCAATTAGGTACAAAAAAAAATCTCAAATAAGTTAAAACTTATATTTTAGTTTAGTTTGATCTATATTTTGAAACTTATAGTTTTTAGAGATGAGAAAATATTAAGTTTCGATATAAGTTACATTTTAGATTCCGTTTATATACTAAGTTACATAGACTTAAACATCGTCGGGAAATTAAGTCGGGATCAAATACATGATTGACTCAATAAGTAAATTCGGATATTAGCTGGACTCGGTGTGGCTTCGGGCCAACTCACCCGCATCAAACAACAAACAAAATCAATACATGATTGACTCAATAAGTTTTGTTACTAAACAACCAATTCATTATAACCAATTTATTTTTGTCTACTGAAATGGGAAATATAAATTGGGACAAAGGAATGAAGGATTCAAAGTGATGGTCATCACTGTTGGGCTCGGGCCACAGTCTCTCGACCAAATAAGTAAATTAACATAGAAATGATTATCAAGAAAATAGCACTTCCAAATTCATAGAGCCAATATTAATTTCGATAGATTTAATTCTTAATTTGGGTTTAACTTACTTGGCCACACAATATATCAACAACAACAAAATCGAACCTCTATCTTTTTCGATTATATGGCTTATTCGACCCAAAATAATTCCACTTGTAGAAATTTGTTTAACATCAACCTTAAAATAAGTTATTATCAAACTTTACAATAAGGAAGATAAATAAAACCTTAATAAGAATGGCTAGTGTTGTCGATTGAATCAAAAGGATTAAAACTTGATCCGATTCCAAGCTAGAACTCCAAATAATCAGACATGACCCACATTGACCTCAAAAGGATCTAACCTTCTTGCTCCCTTATGTCTTGGTGGCGGTTGGCAGTGGTGATGACAACGGCATAGGTGGCCGGTGGTGATGGTTAGAGAGAAAAAGAAAGTGATGCTAGGGTTTGATAAGTGTGGGTGGGATGGGTTTGAATCCTGTGGTTTCGGTATGCATAAAAAGAGGAAAAAGTGGAAGCTTGACTACTCTTTACTTGACCTAGATCTTCGAGGGTGGCCAAACCAAGTATTGGTCTCCATCATCTGCTCTCGTGTCTCACCTTAGGAACAAGGGGAAAAAGAAGAAAGTGATTCATCATCTCTTGTTTTGGGAAGAAGGTATAGGAGGGGTAAAGGATGATGGATATGTGTGCTATCCTTCTTGCTTTTGTGAAAGTGATATATCGCTTGTTTGGGAAGAGGAAACCAAGGCGCAGAAGGAACAGAACCAAGAAAAAAAAGGAGATGGGGGGGGGGCTATTTATGTATAGATAGGTTTTGTCTTATTTGTTTTATTATTACTGTATAAACTGTACTCCGTGTTCTGTCGAATCCTCAAGTAAACGTACCTTCCCGGTACCCGAAAAAATATAGAAATTAAGTTTTTGGGAACGATTTCTTAAACGTAATAATATGACATTCTTATTACGTTGAAATTTGATTATAACAGTTTGCCGTTATTTAATTAGTGTCGGTATGCGTGCGGTGCCGTGATTCTCTAATTTCATGAGATAACCTCTCGTTTTTAGATCTAAATATTGACAACTATCGAAAATAACCGATTTAATTTTTTTTGACGTAATAAATATTATTATAATAATCCAAAATTTTACGGGTTGTTATAGCCCTTGTCACGATGTATGAGTTTAAACCGCAAAGAGTAAAGAAATTACTAGAATATTCGCTAAGTAATTTTCTTGGACTCTTGTTTATTCCTAAAGTGCTAAATACCCTTGGGGCTTTGTAGACGATAAAGGAGGAATTGCATGCTAAAGATTCAAGTTAATTGAATGCAAGAATGGCTAGTCCATTGTCTACATAAGTATAACTTCATACACTCTGTTCAATACCTAAGTACATGCTACTCGTAGCCATTTGAAGAGAATTGAAAGTATATAAAGCGCTATATGCTTCCTCTGGAAATGTAACACTTTTCATGCCGACAAATCCAAAGGGAGCAATTGCATTTTATAACCGAAATAACATTCTGTAATGTCAGAATTTCGGTGGGATACGGATTTATTTCGTGTCACCACCCATATCACTTAAACTTGCTTTGAAATAATTCATTACTTTCCGAATATGAACGATCATTGCTTAAAGGAAAATTTCATTTTATTTTATAAGATAACTGTTGCCTTCCTCGCCGCTTCCGGCGTTATCTATAGAATAATAATCCATAATTTCTTAGTAAAGGTTATGGTTCTAAAACTACTTATGATATCTATGACATTATCATATTGTTTGAACAATCAATCACGTGTTGTTTGTTATCATAATATGATGTTGTACCTTCCACAAGTGGGAGAAATCTCAAAGTGTGTGCAAGGAACAACAATATTATTGGTATCTCTTGACCGCAAGGTAAGAAAACTAAAATTCTACTAGGACCTAAACACATTAGATGTTTAATGCCCTACTACATGTAAATAAGAATACTACTAGGACTTAAACACGTGAGATGTTTATTGCCCTACTACATTCTAATAATGATTCTACTAGGACTTGAACACGCAAGATGTTTGTTGCCCTACTATATTCAAATGTCATGATATAGTGGAAAGATACTTCAACATTTGACTACATGTTTTAGTTAACATAATTATGGTTATATGATAATGATCATAATTCTGAAGTATAAATTTAACTTGAAATTACTATAGAACTCAATAGTTTGAGTTCATGATTACTTTTGTTAGTATAATTATACTTACATGTTAAGACATAATTATAAAGTCCTTGAATTTATCAATGACTTATAACATAAAGTATATATAGTAAAATGTTATGTCTTCTAGTTAACACATAAACATGAGGTCTTTGAATTATTCGAAGACTTATAATGCATTATTGACATGTTTTGTTTTCTTGTTAACACATGAACATATAATTCTTGAACAGTTATGTCTTCTTGTGAATAGGTGAACATAAGGTTCTTGTATTATTCAGTGAATATACATTATAGCATGCATTTGGTTCAGTAAATACTTTATATGCGCTTTGGCTCGACACAATTGACAAGTATTTGGTCAAAGAGAATTAAGTTATCTATGGAATTCGATATAGTTTCACAATTCTAATACTCATAGAATACCACTTTAATTATGGTATGTCTAATGTGTTGAATGAAACCTTATTCATATTGTTTGGTTCATGATAGCTTTAATTGCTCTACCTCCAAAACATATCAAGGTTAGAAAGTTGCGTGTGTCATTGATACACCCAATATAGTTCAAACCAAAAAGGTATTCAAGACAACCAATAACTGAAAACCCTAATTCATTAGGGTTTTTAGGTTTTCTACTCGAATCAATTGAATCCTAAATCCTTTTGGATTTTTGATTTTTCTATACTTCCTAGCTTGAAGATTGTAGTTTTGATGTTCTTCCTAGCTTGACAAAACACAAAACTGTTGCTAGAACTTTTGGTTAAAGAGTGATACTAAATTAGAGTTTTTCTATAAATCCTAATTTGAGTTGTTGGAAGGAATTCCATTATGTCTTGATTTAAGTTCTGAATTTGTTAAAATCTTATGAAACATTTTATTAACTAATTTAGAGATGAGAACTTAAAATGTATTTTGTGGTTTCCCATAAAGAACAATTTATTATTTCTTAAATACTTAGTATTTAGAGAATTGTCTCTACTTACAAAAGAAAGTGGGAATATATATTTATCTCAAAGTTTTTGAGAAAAGAATACTCAATCTTCTAAAATCCACTTATTAATGTCATACTAAGGTTAAACATGAAAATGTTGACCAAAGTATAATGATTACTCTCGTTCATAAATCCGCAAGGATGCCTCATCACTTGAGTGATATTTTTAATATCAATGTTGAGGGATATAAATTAGAAGATTGTTTTAAATCAGCCTACTACTAAAACACATTATCACATCTGATAACTGTCTTAGAACTATGAATGATAAGATGCAATGCTTAAAAGGCAAATCAAGTTTTGAGCTTGATTGTTATTTTTCCTAACTGTTAAACCTATGAGGTTGGAATGAGTTTCTTTTTAAGAAAGGCTCGCAAGGACAAAATTGTATACATATTAATGCATGACATTTAATAAGAAGTTTTAATCATACTTAAGCAATTGACGTGATTAAATTTTCTTATATAATACACGATTAATGATATAAAGATAATTAATTGTCATACATGTTTCCTTGTATGAGGATTATGGCAATTAGATTTTGTAACTCTTTCTTTATGATTACCTTTTGCGAGGACGGTGTGTAATCAAAAGGGTTATGAATTTATATTATCTATATGTAGTATACAAAATTTATACAATCCAAGTTTGGATTGGATCATGCATCTAAAAGTTGAGATCTTGAATTTAATTACAATATGATTCTGATTAAATTAAGATAACTCTTGAGTACATCTGACATTGAGTGGGAGCAATGTGTTTTACCTTAAAATTTATATGATGAAGACATCATTCCAATTAAGCTAGAGATTGATCCTTAAGCTTGGAATGAAACTTCACTTGGAATTTAGGGAATAAAACAAACAACCTTGAAATAAATGTTTATCTGGAATAAACGAATGTGAAAAATTAAGTCCAACACAAATGCAATATATCATTTAAGCAAGTCTTAAATGGTATATTTCACTTGAAATAATTTATTACATGGATGGAAACCTTATGTTGTTTTAACTAAGGATTTATCATGTATATATTATATTGTGTTTAAGACTAGTTGTTGTTTTTGTACAAGAACAAGATGAGCTGACAACAACAATATCTAATTGAGAGTGTTTAGATTATTGTTAATATAGATGTTTTCGAATTATAAAGCATAGTGTTGTCTAAGTACAAATGATGCTAGAGGATTATTAATACCAGTTGTAGTCGGATTTTATCATTTATGAAAAATCTGCTAACTAGTTATGCTCAACATAGAGCATTGTTGCATTACACATTAAGGAATGAGAATACTTTACACTTTTAGAAATCGTAAAGATGACATCAAGATGTCGTTGATTTCTAATACCTCATGCAAGGTAGGCGACATATCCATACTATAACTCTTGCAATAGTATGAGCATATGAGATAAGATACTCATATAATATTTCAAATCCCTCACTATATGTGAAATTTGAAACAAGTATTCGGAAATTTTACTCAGATGACTATTTAGTTTTTCTTTTAAAGAAAGGTTGAGAATGTTGGAAACATTAGGCTTCAACTTACTAAATTAGTTTCATGCATATCTGTTTTAGTATTTGGATAAATGGGATTGAAAGACAATTTTTACTTTATGATGAATAAAGATACTTGGTATTTGTTATTCATTCAAATAATAATTATTATCCTATATTTGCATGTTTAATCCTTGAATGATTTTATTGTTCTAAATATGTATTATCGGTTAACAATATGGGAATATTGTTATGTAAGGCAAATGTGAGTGTTGGTTATATTCTAACGAGAATGTGGATTGTTCCCGCCAAACTCATGTGTATTCACTAGAGATGCATATTGGATACCCCAGCTTTGAAACATTTACTTTTGGATCCTTGTCATAAGTAAATTATTGAAAATGGTTTGTTAAAGTCATCCTTAGACTTGAGATACAAGCAAGTTCTGTTATGTGTGGATATCATTTTTTGTAAGTATACACAAAACGCTATCTGAATAAGGTAGTTATAAAGGCTATATTTCGGAGTGATGTGAAGCAGCATCCACAACACTTGTAGTCAATAAAGGATTTGTTACTCCACTTGATATGTGCAGAAAGAGACCATGGTGCCTCTTCAGAATTAATAAGATAATTTTTCGGCCGAACCCAAAGGGTAATGCAAGATGATACTTGACTACATTTGGTATATCTAATTAAATTTTATAACGAGATTCTAAATGGTTAAACTATATGGAATGATTTAAGATCCATATCCATGGTTTAACGGTATCTATAACAAAGGATGATTAAAGAAAGACATTGAATGACCATGCTACGGAGAAACTTTTATGAAACTATTCTCTCAGACCCTTTTAGTTAAAAAGTGAGTGAGAGCATTTGCTAGTCGTTTCCGTCATTAGTTTTGTGTACCATTCGACACACCAACTCCCAAGTGGGAGCTGTTGGTTTGTAGAAGTTGTAAACAAGACAAAAAACTAAAAGTGTGTGAGCCTATGGGGGTACACACGATAAACACGAGTATACGTGTTGAACGTATTTGATACTTGAATTATATTACCCGGATATGCATGTAACTTGACCCGACTATCTTGGATGACCCATGAGCTTGCTTGAGCCCTAAGTTGGGTCTTTGGATGTGGCTTGGGCCATAGACTCCTCCATATGATCGGGAAAGTGTGGGGAAGGTTGCTTGGGCTTGTTTAATTGTCGACCAAGACAAGACCCATGTTAGGGTTATTTTTGTGTGGCTATAAAAACAAACACCCTCACCTCAGATGGTACGCATAATCTTATACCCTAAAAATCCATAACTGATCGTTGTTCCAGCTACAATTCCTAATTAATTTTACCTCAAGTCGATTAAGGTTTCATGGTTGTTTCAAGCTCTAATCTTGCATCATTTAGATCCAAGTGAATTAGAGGTTGTTGGTTGTTATCTTGTGCCTGAATTCCAGTTGAATAGCAGCAGTAAGAAGTGGGTTTTGGCTTCTGGTTGTGACTCTTTTCCTCGGACAGAAAGCATAGGATATTGGACCCTTTATGTCCGATATCGGGTAATATTGAATCTGCTAGTTTGGCAGATTTGTAATTCTCATGTGATATTCAAGTAGTTCACTTGTTTGAATGGGTTTTAATACGTTCTCGGCTAGCTTCAATATCGAACGTATATGGTTATCGGGTTTGTGTGTGATACCCATGGAGGCATCTATTTTAGATGCTTAGTTTCGTATTGGTTTTCTTGTTCGTTACACTTGCTGTTGGGATACAGAAAGTCAAATTGCTGAGTACTGAAAAGTCAAAGTACTGCTAAAGAAGAAAGTCAAAGTACTGCTTACTCATCAAAGTACTGCAAGGATAAAGGACTGCTATGCAAATCGTTAAGGATTATTATGTAATTCTAGAATGTTCTCAGTTTAGTTTAGTATTACTTGTCGTACAAGGAATAGAGTTGTAAACCGACTAGGGTTATCTTTATGCCTATAAAAGGACCCCTAGATTGGCATTAGACGTACGTGCAATATTAGAGAATATTAGAGATTACAAAGTTCGATATTAGAGCTGTTAGAGTTTGTTAGAGAATCTGTATAACAAGCAGGTTCTAAGTACTAATAAAATCATTGAATTTAAAGTTAATTCTTCTTAGCTTTATTGAAGTAAATTCCGCATACTTAATAGAGTTTATTTAGTGTTTCATTGTTAGTGACTTAGGATTTATCCGAGGTTGCTAAGCCCTTACAAGCTACATAAAGTTAGTTTGGTTAGAGTATATCGATCCAACAAGTGGTATCAGAGCTTGTGTGGAAACTCGATTAAGAAGAAACCTTTAAAACCGATTTAACAACAAACCCTAAAGATGTCGATGAAGTCGCACCACCCCATCCATCACCTCACTCGAATTCCTATCATCAAGAAGGAGAGTATGATCTTTGGAGCATGAAGATGAGGCAAGACATTGCTATTACGGACCATGCAGCGTGGAATGTAATTGTCAATGGTAATGAGGTTGTTGCGACCCCTATAGAAGTCCTGGACAACCTAAACCACCTAAGGTTGTCTTGCCGGCAGCTACAATCGAAATCAAGAAAAGGCTCTCAACATACTACCGTCGCTATTCCCGATGGTCACCTACTCAAGTTCCATGATGCTAAGGATGCAAAAACTATGGGTTGCTCTCAAGACAAGATTTGGAGGTAATGATGCTTCCAAGAAGATGCACAAAAATCAGTTGAAGCAACAGTTTGAAACATTCACTGTTGATGAAAGAGAAGGTCTTGATGCTGCATATGATAGATTCCATAATCTTCTTAGTATGTTGGAGTTATACAAAGCAGAGGTATCTCTTGAAGATGCAAATCTGAAGTTCTTAAGAAGTTTGCCATCTACATGGCATGTGATTGCTACTATGATCAGAGGACAACCTGGTTTGGATGTTATGGACTTTGATGATCTTTAAAACCACTTAAAGGTGTATGAGCATGAGATGAATGGCCAAACAAATTCAAAATCTCACAGTATTGCTTTTGTGTCGTCTGAAAAGAGAGGCAGTACTTCCACTAAAAGTACTGCTTATCTTACTCAAAGTACTGTTACATATCCTACCCCCAGCTCATCACCTACAAACACCATTCATTCTAATGATGTTGTATGCTCATTCTTTGCTCAGCAAGCCACTTTACATGTTACTTATGAAGAGGATTTGTCACAAATTGAAGAGGATGCTCTTGAAGAAATTGATATCAGGTGGCAAGTTGCTATGATCACTGCAAGGATCAAAAAGTTCATGAAGAAAACAGGAAGAGTCATTGATTTCAAACCCAAACAGGGTATAACCTTTGACAAGACCAAGATTGAATGCTTCAATTGTCAAAGAACTGGACACTTTGTAAGAGAGTGCAAATTTGCTAAATATCAGGCAAATAGAATGACTAAGAAACCAAAGCTTGAACTAAAGGAAATCCCTATTACTGAAACAAAAGCTTTGGTTGCTCAAGAAAATCTATCGAGGTTGACCGAGTCTTGAATTTGATGATGAACCAAGAACCTCTTGTATGGTCGCAGTGGAAGAGTTTGATTGGATCACGACCTTTGATGAGGAACCATGATTTGTCGCTTTGGAATCAAGAGATGGCCTAGGAAGCTTTGATTGGAGCATGGGATATGAAGAAGAACTGCTCGCTTACTATGGTAGCTACTTCACCAAGTTCACCCCTATCTCCGAGGTATGCTCTAAGTGTCATGATTTTTATCAAAAGTCCTTAATGATTATGTAACTGAAAGAGATAATTATAGAAGGGCTAGGTCTGAGGTAGCTGGTTATCAAATTACTTTAGAATCAATGGAAGCCAAAATAATAACTCATGAAAATAATGAAATGGCTTGGGCAGAAAAGTATGAACAACAGGATTATCAATTAAAATTAAGTGAATGGAAGTTAGGATGTAAGGTTTCTAAACTGGAAAAGATGACTAAAGAAAGGGATGAATTGCTAGAAAAGTTTGCTGCTTGGGGAAAATCTGGCCTTTCCCGTGTTAGTTTTGTTGAAAAACAGAAAAGAGCACACATTAAAACTGGGTTTTGGTATGCACTTTAGTAGCACAAAAGAGAACCCACTTAGTGATCAGGAACAACTTGATTCTGAGGATATAACAACTAGTGATGATGAACTCATTAACTATGTAGATAACACATCTAGTAATGAGGAATCAATTAGTCAAACACCTCCTGAATTTAAGAAAGACAAGGGTTATCATGCAGTTCCTTATCCCATTGGTAGTTTTCAACCACTTAGGACAAATGTTTCTCGCTTTGGAGTAGACAATCTAGAGTTTAGGAAAAATCTTATTGGTCAATCTAGTTCTGAAACTTCAAAAGAAACAGTTGAGAAACCTAAGGATGATAATGTTAAGAGTCAAGCAGTACCTTCATCTCAAAGTACTGCTAAACCTTCAGTGATACCTTTAAAAAAACCTTTTCAAAATACTGCTAAACCTTTTTGGGATAATTTTGGTCAAAACAATTTTAATCATTCACCAAAAAGACATGATAGTTTTAATCATAGAACTAAAGGAAGATTTTTGGGAGTATGGGTCAAAATTATGTTTTGTTTGTTATAGTCCCGATCATTTGATTAAGGACTGTGACTTTCACTCGATTACTTAAGCAAATTCCCAAAGACCGGATCCGCCAACCAAAACCAAGGGAGAATAAACTAGTCTGGAATCATTCACATAGGGTTAACCACAGCAACTTCACACAAGACCATAGGTACCCTCACCAGAAAAGATCTTTTTCAAAATCACCAGTACCTTCAAACACTTTCCAAGGTATTGATAAGCCAAAAGTTTCTCAAGCAGTACCTTCTCAAAGTACTGCTAGATTTTTACCCAATCAAGGTACTGCTAGCACTTTTTGGAATGGAAGCCCTAGGAGATCTAATTACTATCAATCTAGAAGGCGTTACACCTCAAAAAGAGTATCTAGATCAAAGAACTCTACAGCAAAAGTTAAAACAAGCTGGGTTAAGAAAGAAAGTATTGATGGGAACAAACAATACTTTCAAGAAGTGTGGGTGAAACAGAGATTTTGTTGAAAGTAATAAAGAGAATTTGGATGAAAAGAGATTTTATTAAAAACCAACACAAGTTTTGGAACAACCAAAGATAATTGATCATGTGCTTAAAGATAGTGGAAATTACATACTTAAAGAATTTAAGTATGTAACTCCACAAGGGGAACACAAGTCAGTAATGGCTTGGGTTCCTAAAATTAACTAACTCTTTTATCTTTTGCAGGGCAACCTAGAAGAGGAGCTTAAAGATCATTTAATTGTGGATAGTGGTTGCTCTAGAAGCATGACAGGAGACAAAGAGATTCTGTCAGATTTTAGATCTTATTGTGGAGGAAGAGTTGCATTTGGGAATGATGCTAGTGGAGGAAGAATAATTGGCAAAGGAACTATCAAGGCAGGAAGCATAAATTTTGAGAATGTTCGTTATGTGAAGGAGCTCAAATTCACCTTTTGTCAGTCTCTCAGATCTGTGACAAGAAGCACCTTGTGTTGTTCACTGACACAAAATGTCTTATTCTTTCCCCTAAATTCAAGCTTGTTGATGATAACTTGGTAGTACTGAGAGTACCAAGAACCAATGATGTGTACAGTCTGGATATGAAGAGTCCTAACTCTTCTAAACGAGCAACACGTTTAGTAGCAAAGGCAACACTTGAAGAAGCACATCTGTGGCATAGAAGATTAGGCCATGTGAATTTCAAGAATATCAACAAGTTGGTTAAAGGAAATTTAGTAAGAGGTTTACCTTCCAAAACATACAAGAATGATCATTCATGTTTGGCGTGCAAGAAAGGTAAACAGCACAAAGCTTCATGCAAGAAGATTGAGGAAAGAACCATTAGAGAACCTTTGGAGTTCTTTGCACATGGATTTGTTTGGACTGTTTCATTGCAAGTCTAAACAAGAAGAAGTATTGCTGGTTGTGACGAGATGATTGCGATGAGATTTAGTTGGGTATTTTTCTTGGGATTTAAAGATGAAACCTTTGATGCTATTCATGATCTTATAATAGCCCTTGAAAATCAATTGAGACTCAAAATAAGAGGAATTAGATGTGACAATGGTACTGAATTCAAGAACAAGCTTATGGATGAACTTTGTGCTAAGAAAGGAATCAAGAGGGATTTTAGCATTGCTAGAACTCCACAGCAGAATGGTGTTGTAGAGAGAAAGAACAGAACTTTTATTGAAGCAGCCAGAACAATGCTTGCAGATTCATAATTACCTATTCAATTTTGAAATTTGAAGATGAAGTACGCTTGCTATGTGTTGAATAGAGTATCACCACTAAACCTCATATGAAGATACCTTATGAGTTGCTTATGGGAAACAAACCTAACATACGTTTTATGAAACATTTTGGATGTCCTCTGACTATTCTCAATACTATTGATGCTTTGGGAAAATTTGATGGCAAGTCAGAAGAAGGATACTTATTGGGATATTGTACCAACAGCAAAGGATTTAGAGTGTACAACAAGGTCACCAAGAAGGTTCAAGATTGTGTTCATGTTGAAGTTTTAGAAGATCAAGAAAGTCAAAAGGGTAAAGGTCCTGATTGGATGTTTGATCTTGAGATTTTGACTCCTTCTATGAATTATGTTCCTGTTAGAGAAGAAAATCAAGCTGTTCAAAAAGAAGAAGATTTACAGTACATTGTTCATGGAGTCAATATTAGACCTGATGTTGTTCCTGATGAAGAACCTATAACTGGTGAGAAGGAGAAAAGTACTGATGAACCAAAATCTACTTTGTCTGTTGAGGATCAAGCTATTCAAGATGAACTTAATAGAATGCTATTTCAAGAAACAATAGCACAATCTTATGAGGATGAAAAAATGAGAGCTTTTGAAGAAGGAAAGAAAAAGGGTAAGTCTACAAAAAACCCTCACAGTACTTTTGATCACAGTACTTTGAATCAAAGTACTGCTGCACCTATTGACAGTACTTTTGATGATGATCCGACCATGCCTGGTTTAGAAGATACAGATGATGAATTAGATGATGAAGGTATTTTCTACAATTCCAATGAAGGTGCTGATTTCACAAATTTGGATGATGATTTTGAAGTTCCATAGACTCCTACATTAAGGATTCACAAAGATCATCCCACTGGTCCAATCATTGGACCTTCTACATCAGGGGTGCTCACAAGAACCAAGGCTAAAGGTTTTTCTAAGCCACATAATGCTTTGCTTAGCTTTGTGTATAAACAAAATAGGTTAAATCATAAGCATCACCAGACATGTTTATTCACTTGTTTTATCTCTCAAGAAGAACCCAAGAATATAGCTCAAGCATTAACTAAAGAGAGTTGGGTTGAAGCCATGCAAGAAGAACTTCTTCAATTCAAACTTCAAGAAGTTTGGGTACTATGTGATCTACCAGATGGAAAGAAAGTCATTGGTACAAGATGGGTTTTCAGAGTCAAGAGAGATGAAAGAGGGAATGTCATCAAGAACAAGGCAAGGTTAGTTGCACAAGGATATAGAAAAGAAGAAGGAGTAGATTATGATGAAGTGTTTGCTCCTGTAGCAAGGATTGAAGCCATTCGAATATTCCTTGCTTTTGCATCATATATGGGATTTCAGGTTTATCAAATGGATGTCAAGAGTGCCTTTCTTTATGGCAAGATTACATAGGAGGTCTATGTTAAACAGCCTCCTGGTTTTGAAGATCATGCACATCCAAACAAAGTCTACAAAGTAGTTAAGGCTCTTTATGGCCTTCATGAAGCACCTAGAGCTTGGTATGAAAGGCTCTCTTCTTTCTTATTGCAACATAGTTACAGGAGGGGAGCAATTGACAAGACTTTGTTTATCAAGAGAGATAATAAGGATATCATGCTGGTTCAAGTTTATGTAGATGATATCATCTTTGGAGCTACAAAACAGTCCATGGTAAAGGAGTTTGAGCAGCTGATGCAACATGAATTTCAAATGAGTTCTATGGGTGAATTAACTTTCTTTTGGGTCTTCAAGTTAAGCAACAAAGGAGGAATTTTCATAAGTCAAGATAAGTATGTCTCGACATTCTTAAGAAGTTCAACTTTGATACAATGAAGCCGGTAACTCTGACTATCAAATCTATCAACTCATTGGGCAAGGATGAAGATGGTCAACTGTTGAAGTCAAGTCGCATGGATCTATGATTGGTTGTCTTATGTACTTAACTGCATCTAGGCCTGATATCATGTTTGATGTCTGTTTATGTGGAAGATATCAAGTCTCACCTAAGGTCTCCCATATGAATGCAGTGAAGAGGATTTTTAGTTATTTGAAACAACAACCTAAGTTAGGGTTGTGGTATCCAAAGGATTCACCTTTTCACTTGGAAGCTTTTTGAGATAGTGATTATGAAGGTACTGCTTACGTGGAAGGCACTGTTTGTCTTATCAACGTACTGTTCCAACGGTCAAAAGATGGGTTAATATTCAAATAACGGTAACTTTGTTATTATGGGTTGTGATTTTTCAAATCTTACCTATAAATAACTACCCTCCGATTTTCCCTCTCATCTTTATACTTATCAATCTTTTCCATATTTCTCTCTCTTTCACATTTACTATTCATCGAACCACTTTCTTTTCTAAACAACAATCAACGGCGAATCAAAACACAGTTACTAAACACAACATGGTGGCCAATTTAGATAAGACTGAAGCTAATGTCGCATTCCATGACATAATTGATTTCCTTGCTGGATCAACAATCAATTATGCACTTTTGGTTGAACCAGATGTTATTGAGCCATGGATTCAACAGTTTTGGGCAACTGCTAGAACTCACATGGAAGATGATGAGTCATATATACAGGCTAAGGTTGCTGGAAAGATTTTGAAAGTTAGTGAAGCTTCAATTCGTGAAGATTTATTATTGGATGAAGAAGAAGGAGCTATACGTTTTGACAAACAGCTTCTTTGGGATACTTTAAGAGATATTGGGTATGAAGGATCCTTAACTGAAACAACATTCAAGAAACCCTTGTTTAGTCCACATTGGAAGTACTTGGTACATGTATTACTTCATTGTATCAGTTCTAAGAGTACTTCATGGGAGCAATTTGGATCTAATATAGCATCTGCTTTGGTGGGATTGGCTACAAAGCGTCTCTTCAACTTTTCAAGACTCATTCTAGATGTTATGCTATCTCACATTTCTCATGGATCACCCTGGTTAATGTATCCAAGATTTATTCAAGTTTTCTTGAATAAACAACTTCATGATGTACCAAAGCCTTGAGCTTATTACCGTTGTGGTACAACTGCAAAGATATTCACCTTCATGGCTAAGAAGAGTGATAGATTCTCTTGAAGGCATAATCCTTTAACTACTTCAATGATGGAGATTGTTCAAGCGAGTTAGAGATGAGGTCATGCAAGTGAAGAAAGAGAAGGTACTGCATCAACTCAAGGTACTAATTCTCAACATACTACTTCTTCACAAGGTACTGCTGCTCAAAAAGGCACTGCAGTTTCACCTACACCATCTCTACAAGATATTGCATATGCTGAGTCAGAACCAGAAATCAATTCACCATCATCTGGAGGAGATGTTGGAGAGATACCTCCTAAGGGATTAGTTATGGATAATTATGTTTTGACAAGGGAATTGGTCAGATTGAAGAAAGCTTCTGAGGCTCAAGCTGCACAACTAGTAAAGTTGAAGACCAAGTTTAGAAGATTAAAGTCTTTTGTATGGCCTTTAATTCAACATCATAGATTGTGGGTCAAGTCACAGAGGAGGCATGGGAATAAGTTTAAGAAGCCTTCAAAGGGCAAAAAGGTTCAACAACAATCTTCTATCCAATTGGGGAGGAATCTGGAGCAAGATAATTTGAAAGAAGATGCTGAGTTTCATGCAGATAAAGAAGATGAACCTCAAAGTACTGAAGCACAAGTAAATATTAAAAGTATTGAGCCTGAAGGAGTTGGAGTTCAAAGTACTAGTGTACAAAGTACTGTTGATCAAGGTGCTGGTGATCAAGGTACTGCTGCTCTTCAAGGAACACATAGACAAGAACTGATTACACCAAGGACTCTTAATTTTGATGAAGAAGTTGGTCCTTCAATAGTTCTGCAAGAAGAGGAAGCTGATACACCCATGGTAGAGCACACTGCAAGTGATGATGAGACAGTTGCTCACATTTTGCAAAATCTATCAAGACCAAGAGGTGTTAGTATTCCGGGAGTTTCAAGAACAACCTCAAGCTTCTCAACCGTTTTAGATCCAAAGGACAAAGGCAAAGGCAAACGGTAGAAACAAAGAAGAAGAAAAAGCTTACTTTGGTGAAATCGAGCAATTGAAGTAGCCAAGAATGAAGAAGCTACTAAGAAGTTTCAAGATGAATATGATGCTAAGATTTCTCAACCAAGTGAAGGAACACAAGTCATTATACCACAAAGACCACCTAGTAAAGCTAAAGAAAGAAATGCCATGATGGCTTATCTAAAGGGTCAAGGATATCTTTGGATTACGTGTTGAACTATTTAGAGATGAAAGATTTATATAATGTTGTCGAGAAGCTTATCAAAAGCAAGTTGATAGTATTATTTCTTTTAAAGATGATGATAAGCAAAAGGAGGATGATACTAAAAGAAGCTTAAAAGAAAAAGAACAATGAATCGAACATCCATCAAAGAAGATTGAGTTAAGATCTGATACTGTTGATGAGCTGAGAAATTACATAAGAGTTGTCGACTTTGATCATCCTAAATCCAAAGATGTTGCAGTAAAGAAGTCCAAGATAACTACATTTGAAGTAGTAGAATCAAAAGATGGAGACTATCTGATGTTCCATAAGGAGGATGCAAGTTTTAGAGTGTTCAATTTGCTATGGGATATACTGCACATAATAGATAGAGCAGATCTGTTTCAACTATATCAATTAGTGCAAGAATACTTTGAACATATTTATTAACTGGAGTTGGCTTAGTATTGCTAGGAGATCTGACAACTATCTGGGAAACTGAGGAGACAAGCACTGATGAACTCTGGCAAAAACCAAGAAGTTTCGGAGATTACAAGCTGGAGATTCTTTGAAGAATCAGGAGTGCATGCTTTGTAATTGGAAGATGGAACTATGATCCATATGTTAGCTGAAAGAAGATATCCTTTGACTATAGATCTTATGAGAAGGATGCTGGATCATGGAATGGAAGTCGAAGAAGAGAATGAAACAGCCCTAATGGTTATTGAATTGTATATCAGATGGACAACTATGGTGATGATGAAGCATAAATCTTGGTATGATGTTTAATTGTATAAATTTTTGAAAATAAGTACTTTATTCAAAATCTTCTTGGACAAACAAGACTTTAACCAAAGTATCGCTTGCAACACAAAACCGATAAAAAGTTTTTAAAAGAAAACTTTTGTTAAGTGAAAATATTTTGAAACAAAAGTTAAAAGCAACAAATGGTTTTGAGATGGTTACAACAAAGGTTATCAGTCCACCATGTTTAACAAAAGGACTGGCTAATCCATGAGCAAACGGCTCTGGTAAAGATATCTCAAATCCGTTATATAGTTGACAACTTGCTAATAAGTTGTATGGTAATCAACTCACCATATCAGCAAATGTAAAGAGTTGGCTAGCCCACAAGAAAAATGGCTTGTGGTAAAGGCTGTGGAAAAACCATTTATATGGTAATTAGTTCACCATGGTTGCAAGAACTAACTAGTCCAAAAGGGTATGACTTTTGGTAAAGACAAAACAAATCCGTTGATAGCTGATGATTTGCTAAAAATCATATGGTTATCAATGTACCATGGTCTTACACACTTAAACATTGGCTACTCCAGAGTTAATGGCTTTGGTAAAGAGACATCAAAATCCATTAAATTTTCAATGATTCACCTCTCACGGGAGTTTACACACCGGAAGTGATGAGAATAGATGAAACTTTATGAATTGATGTATAATTTGCCATATATTCTTTGAGTAGTGAAAAGATGGAGCTTGCTGATTGTTGCTATAAAGAAATGTTTATGAAGACTACTTTGATGATGATAATACAAGCACAGGGAATACAAAGACAAAATTTGAAGAAACAGACATAATCTTTCCTTGAAGACAAAGATGTTAAAGTTAAATATACAAAGGAACTTGAAATCAAGCAAGTAGAATTCAAGTTAGGGGAGGATTGTTGGGATACAGAAAGTCAAAGTGCTGAGTACTGAAAAGTCAAAGTACTGCTAAAGAAGAAAGTCAAAGTACTGCTCACTCATCAAAGTACTGCAAGGATAAAGAACTGCTATGCAAATCGTTAAGGATTATTATGTAATTCTAGAATGTTCTTAGTTTAGTTTAGTTTTACTTGTCATACAAGGAATAGAGTTGTAAACCGACTAGGTTTATCCTTATGCCTATAAAAGGACCCCTAGATTGGCATTAGACGTACGTGCAATATTAGAGAATATTAGAGTTTACCAAGTTCGATATTAGAGCTGTTAGAGTTTGTTAGAGAATCTGTATAACAAGCAGGTTCTAAGTATTAATAAAATCGTTGAAGTTAAAGTTAATTCTTCTTAGCTTTATTGAAGTAAATTCCGCATACTTAATAGAGTTTATTCAGTGTTTCATTGTTAGTGACTTAGGATTTATCCGAGGTTGCTAAGCCCTTACAAGCTACATCAAGTTAGTTTGGTTAGAGTATATCGATCCAACACTTGCATTCAATTGCCACGAAAGGTAAGGTTTCTATTTTACCTTTTATTCATTAATTGTTTATTATTATGTGTTAAATTAATTGCGATTACTAGATCCATATCCGCTGCGTACTCATAGAGGTTAAATGGTTAACTTAGTTCTAAAATCCCAACAGCTAGTCTCGTTCGTCCACCGTTCCTTGAACGTTGGTAGTGTTTCATTAGCCTTCTGAATGATCTTCGATATTTCTGTTGGTTCCTTGAAATATTTCCTCCGAAGAGCGAACCTTGTCATGAAAAATTATCGAAGGTCTTCCGGGTTATCAATACTACCAGGAGGTAGTCGATCGAATCATTCCCTTGCAGAGTTATCCAACGTTTGCTGGAACAACTTGTTGGTTTGTGGGAGTCTTATGACACGACAAAACAACTAATCGTGTATGAGCCGATGGGGGCACACGCGATGAACACGAGTATACGTGTAGAATGTAATTATACTTGAATATATTACATACCTGTTTAACATTAGTTTGACCCGATCACAGATTTGTTCCATGGGCTTGTAAGGTTCCTGTTTGGGTCGTATTTGGGTAATGCCTTGGGCCATGACATTCCCAAACGATCAGGAAAAGAGGGGCAGGAGTTTTAGCTTGGGCTTATACTTGTCGAACAAGTATTATACTCCATGTAGGAGTCAGTTTGCGGAAATATATAAACAAACCTCTGGCCTTGAAAAACATACACATAACTTCATCCCTAAATCCCTAAAACCGATTAAGATTTCCTGCTCTTTTATTCTTGGTCGTTTGCCTCTTAAACGATTAAGGGTTTTATAGTTTGGTTGATTCTAAACTTGAATTAGTCACAAGTATTTGGTTGAATTGGTTGCCTATTGTTTCCTGGTCTTCTAGTCGACACAATACATCAACAATGAGGAATTGAAATTGCTCCTGCTTGTGGTCTTGTATCTCGGACAGAAGGCAGAAACATATCGGACAAGGCGTGTCCGATATCGGGTGTTTTGTTAGCTTCTGTTTCTCGGACAGAATTGAATTGGTTAGAAGCTGACTTGTTCCTTGGAGCTCTTCTGATCGTGGTATTATTCAAGTGGTCAAGGTTGTTGACTTGGTTTATAGTTTACGTTCTCGACTAGCGTTAATCGAACATATACTTTTATCGGGTTTGTGTGTGATACTCTTCGAGGTATCTATTTTAGATACTTAAGGTTTCGTTAGGTTTCTTGTTCCGTTACTAGAGATCAATTGCCAAGCAAGGTTAGCCTTTCTTTATCCATTTTAATTAACTAATATTGTATTAATTATGTGTTTATTAATTACGTGCTTAACATAATTTTTTAACTAGATCCAATATCCGCTGCGTGCTCGTAGAGGTTAATGGTTAACGATTCTAAAATCCCAACAGTGGCATCACGAGTCAACTCGTTTTTGCGATTATGGGTTACACGTTTCGATAGTAATAAACATGTTTTAAAAGGTGCATGAAACCTAGTTTACTTATTTTGTTTTATTTTAATTTTGACAATTACATGCAATACTTATCAATTTTTAATAAATAATAACTAGTCACACACAAATTAAAATTATATTGATAATTAGAATTAATTTGTTAATTGAAATTACTTGTTAATTAGAATTTAAGTTACATGTTAATTACTTTGTTAATTAAAATTAAATTGTTAATTAAGAATTACATGTTAATTAAAAATTACTTGCTAATTAGAATTAAAAATTTATTTGTATTTATTAATTGTTAATTAGAATTATTATGATAATTAGAATTACATATTGGTTCATAAATACATAAAATTATGTAATTACTTGTTAATTAGATTGCCATGCTTTTTATGTGTTTTCCGCCACAAGACCCACTCAATTGCTTTTCTAAGTGATGTATGGGGCGATCTAGTTATTACATCCTAGTGACGGTCTTATGGTTCTCCGTTTGGGAAGAATCGCAAGAGGACTCGGAACAATATGTTGTTATTTATGTTGATGTTTATGCTTATATGTTTGTGATTCCTATATGTGCATTATTACTTGCTTTGACACCTAATTGTATGCAATATGGAATAATACATATCGTAACCATAACATTAATATTGGTCTTTATTTACACGCCTAAATACCATGCTCATTGTCACCTGCTATTTGATTCGTGAAAAATTATTTTTATAAAATAAAGTGACCTAATATATGAAACACGTTTTCAAGAATTTAAAAACTAGACGCTATGGACACTTGGGATGTGCGGCTCACCCACTAGAACAAACTCAAAAAAGGGGGTTCAAAGAAGTGCGCACAGTCACACTGAAAGGATGTCTAAGGTTATGCTTTAGCGCTTACCTGGTCCTTTGCCCCCCTGTGCGTTCGATTGGAGCTACCGTGAACCATGATGATCGCTACAGTGTCATTACAAAAACGTTTTTAAAATTAGTGTTACAAAGTTGTTTTGCATGCTTCTTTGTACACGACTTTTACCACATTTATGTGTGCATACCTATTTGTTTAATTTTAAGTCTATGCCATCCAACTATGAACACGTGCACTTGGATTGACTTCTGTGGTCAGACCTAAGGGCCTTTCCAACCCATGGTAATTATTTCTCACTGGTCAGACCTATGGTTATTTTTACACGTTCATACTTGGTCGACTTATCTCAAGTTAACTTGATCAGACCTCGAACCCGAGGCATAAGATGAGAACTAAACATGCTTTTGACATTATTACTTGATACTAATGCATTAAACAGTCTCATAAAATCTAAGAGTTGCACTATGCAATTAACGCTCATCACTTACCTTTTGTCCTATTTTTTTATACACTGATCAGACCTATGGTAATTAAATGGGGTTGCAAGATGGATCTTAGTCTTATTATTAATTAATTGGGTAGTTAATTCTTTTAAGAATGTAATTATCGAAAATACTAATTATTTGAACTTTTCAATTGTAGATGACTACTTCAATCAGAAACAGTTCGGTACTCAGGAGTTTCTTTCAGAAAAAAAACTCACTGGACCTAATTTCATTGATTGGTATCGCCAGCTTTGCATTATACTATCAGCTGAAGATAAGGAAGCTTATCTAGAGCATCCCATACCGCAGACTGTTGCTACTCCTAGCCACCCCGTCCTACACGAGGCTCTTGCATTTCAATTGCTTAGGTCAAAGGTTCAAAGGACATAGCTACCTTCATGCTCATGACCATGGAGTTAGAGATCCAATGAAATCTAACTAATCTTGGTGCTTATGACATGCTTCAGAGTTGAAGTCTATGTTCTCCCAACAAGCGAACAAGAGCTTTTACAAATTGCACTTTAATTCCACGCTTGCAAGCGGAAGAGGTCAATCGGTTAGCTCGCATATTACGAAAATGAAGAGCTACATTGACAGTTTGGAACGTCTTAGTCACCCGTTTACTCGCACTATGGAGTTAGTTTGATCCTAATCGGTCTCTAAAGAGTACATTACGTTTGTGCGAAACTTTAATATGCACAAGACATGGGAAGACTATAAATGAACGCATGCTATGCTTAAACAACATGAGCAAACGTTGCCAAAGAAAGATCTTTGCACTCCATTATGTGCGTGGTGGTAAGGTCGAAAAACCAAAAGAAGAATAAATCGTTTAAAGTCGCTAAGGGAATCGTGGGAATGGAAGCAACAAGTTTGGTTATGCTCACAGTATAAGCCATACAATGCTTCTTCCTCTAAATCCAAACCCAAGATTCCTCCACCACCCAAGAAGGATAATCCAAAAAGGATGCTACCGTCACCGGTGTGGTGAGACAGGACATTGGAGAAGGAATTGTCCCGATCTCTCCGAGTTAATGAAAAAAAGAAAGCAGTCTCTTGCGGCTAGTTCTTGGTATTTTCACTATAGAACTCTACTCTTTACCTAAATCATCCTTAGTATATGACACTAGTTGTGGTACTCACATCCGTAATAATACTCGGGGTCTAAGGGGTGTTAGGAAGTGAAACCGGGAGCTTTAAGTGCATGCGTGGCCAATGGTCAACGGGCGAAGTTGAAGCAATTGGAAGTTATCATTTATCACTCCCTAGTGGATTAGTTATTGTTTTAAAAGATTTTCATTATGCTCCCTCTATTACTAGAGGGATTATTTCAGTTTCTCATTTGTATGACGATGGTTTTATTAACCGCTTTGAATCGAATAATTATATTTCAGTTTCTAGGAATAACGTTGTTTATTTTACTGCTATTCCTCGTGATGGTGTTTATGAAATTGAAATGTCTTATACAAATGAAAGTTCTATGTTTGCTGTAAGCAATAAAAGAGCCAAGTCAAGCTTGGACTCTGCTCTCTTGTGGCATGGTCGTCTTGGACACATTAGCAAGAAACGCATGGAGAAGTTGCAACATGATGGACTTCTCAACTCATCTGACATTAAGTCTCTTGAAAAGTGTGTTGATTGTATGTCTGGTGAGATGGTTGGAAAACCTTATTCACATCAAGTGGAAAGGGCTAAAGATTTACTTGGACTTATATACTCGGATGTATGTGGCCCATTTAGAATCACTTCAAGACAAGGAGCAAATTACTTCGTGACTTTCATGACGACTATAGTCGGTATGGTTATGTTTACTTGTGAAACATAAACATGAAGTGTTTGAAATATTCAAAGTGTTTCAAAAGGAAGTAGAAAATTAACTTGGGAAGAACATAAAATCACTACGTTCTGATCGTGGATGTGAATATATGAGTCAAGAGTTTTTGGATCATCTTAAGGAGCATGGGATTATTGCCCATCAAACTCCTCCTTATACTCCACAACAAAATGGTGTATCTGAGAGGAGAAATCGAACCCTAATTGACATGGTGCATTCTATGATGAAATAAACTACTCTTCCAAAGTCCTTTTAGGATTATGCCCTTGAGTCTGCTGCACGCATTCTCAATATGGTTCCAACTAAGAAGGTTGAAAAGACACCATACGAAGTATGGCATGGGCAAGCCCTAAGTCGTCTTACTTAAAAGTCCGGGGTTGTGAGGCACTTGCTAAGCGTGATACACTTACCAAACGACAAACTTGAACCTAGAGCTATTAAGTGTATCTTCGTAGGATAGCCTAAGGAAACTATGGGATATTCTTTCTATCTTCCATCTAAGAACAAAGTTTTTGTTGCTCGAAATGCTGAGTTCTTTGAGAGTAATCTTATGGATCTTAAAGAAAGTGGGAGTATTGATGATCTTGAATTAATTCAAGAAGAAGATACAAATCCTTCTTTAGATACTAGCATTCATCACGATGAGGATGATCAAGAAATTGAAGAACCTCGGTGATATTGTTCCCATTCGAAAGTCCAATAGGACACGCCGTGCTCCCGACCGTATGTGTTTATACATTGACGATGAGGAACATGAGTTAGGGGATCTTGGTGAACCCAATAACTATAAAGCGCATTGCTAGATCTTGAATCCAAGAAATGGCTTGATGCAATGAATGTGGAAATGCAATCCATGAAAGACAATGATGTATGGGTCTTAGTTGAGCCTCCTCCTAGCGCAAGGCAGGTTGGCGACAAGTGGCTCTTGAAGAAGAAGACCGACATGGATGGTAAGGTATACACCTTTAAAGCTCGTCTCATAGCAAAGGGCTTCACTCAAACCTACGGATTGATTATGAAGAAACCTTTTCTCCTGTAGCAGACATTAGAACTATAAGGATTCTCATAGCCATAGTTGCATCCTATGACTTTGAGATATGGCAAATGGACATCAAAACTGCCTTCCTCAATGGACATCTTTACAAAGAGGTCTATATGGAACAACTGAGGATTTGTTGATCCGAAATATCCTAACCGTGTATGCAAGCTCAAGCATTCCATTTATGGACTTAAGCAAGCATCGAGGCAATGGAATAAATGTTTTGATGATGAGATAAAGAAATTTGGATTTTCTCAACATCAAGATGAGCCATGTGTATATCGAGAAGCTAGTGGGAGTTTTTCACTTTCCTAATTCTATATGTTGATGACATATTGATTATGGGAAACAATATTCCAATGTTACAAGATGTAAAATCCTATCTTGGAAGATGTTTCGCCATGAAAGATTTAGGAGAAGTCGCATATATTCTTGGAATCAAGATCTATCGAGACAGATCTAGATGTTTAATTGGTTAGAATCAAAGTGCTTACATTGAGAAAATCTTGAAAATATTTTGTATGGAAAACTCCAAGCGTGGCGCGAACCCAATGCAAGATAAGCCTAAATTGAGTAAGTCACAAGGTCTTTGAAACACACCTTAGAAAGCGCATTCAAAGAATTCCTTATGCTTTAGCTATAGGTTCTATTATGTATGTTGTGAGATGTACTCGTCACGATGTTGCGTTAGCCCGAATGTGACAAGCCGATTTCAACGAAATCCGGTGAACTTCATCGACTACTATGAAAAATATTCTTAAGTATCTACGCAATACTAAGGATATGTTTACGATTTATGGAGGAAAGATGAACAAGAGCTCGGGGTTTCTTGCTACATCGATCTTTGGATATCGGATGATGTTGATGACTTAAAATCTCGGGCGGATATGTATTTGTTCTTAATGGAGGTGTTGTTGATTGGAAAAGCACTACATAAAGTATCTTTGCTACTTCATCTACTGAAGCTGAGTATATTGCTGCTTGTGATGCATCAAAAGAGGCTGTATGGATTCGTAAATTCATTTCTGGGTTGAATATTGTTCCTACAATTGAAGAACCCATAAGTACGTATTGTGATAATACTGTAGCCATTACTATAGCTAATGAAAGTGGAATCACTAAAGGTGCTAGACATTATCGTGCTAAAGTTCACTATCTTCGAGAGACCATTGAAATGGGCGATGTGAAGATATTAAAGGTTCACACAGATGACAATCTAGCTAATCCATTTACGAAAGCTTTGGATTTCCCTAAGCACTCTAAATTGACTAGAGAAATAGGTTTGGTACCTGCTAGTAGTCTCATGTAAACTGTGTGTTAATTAGTATTTGGATAATTTAGATTTGTAAGACAATTATTATTTTCGATTAATAAAGATACAAGGCATTTGTTATTATATTCATATAATCATTATTCCATATTTGCATGTTTAATCCATGAAATGATTTATCATTCTAAATACTTCCATTGTCGGTTAATAATATGGGAATATTGTTATGATAAGGAAAACTCATATGTATTTACTAGAGATGCATATTGGATTCCACAACTTTCAAACATTTACTTTTGGATCCTTGTCATAAGTAAAATATTGAAAATGGTTTGTTATCTTCGTCCTTAGACTTGAGATACAAGTAAGTTCTGTTATGTGTGGATATCACTTTTTGTAAGTATACTCAAAACGCTATCTGAATAAGGTAGTTATAAAAGCTATATTTCGGAGTGATGTGAAGAAGCATCCACAACACTTGTAGTCAATAAAGGATTTGTTACTCCACTTGTTATATGCGAAAGATACCATGGCGCTCTCCATTTTATCGGATAAGCTGTTTGGCGGACCCAAAGGGTAATACAAGATGATTCTTGATTACATTTGGTATATCTGAATTAAAATCTATAATGAGATTCTAAATTGTTAAACTATATGGAATGATTTGAGATCCATAATCCATGGTTTAACAGTATCTATAACAAAGGATGATTACAACAAGACATTGAATGACCATGCTACTGAGAAACTTTTACGTAACTATTCTCTCAGACACTTTTAGTTAAAAAGCGAGTGAGAGCGTTTGCTAGGCGTTTCCGTCGTTAGTTTTGTGTGCCATTCGACACACCAACTCCCAAGTGAGAGCTGTTGGTTTGTGGGTGTCTTAAAACACGACAAAACAACTAATCGTGTATGAGCCGATGGGGGTACACGCGATGAACACGAGTATACGTGTAGAACGTAATTATACTTGAATATATTACATACCCGTTTAACATTAGTTTGACCCGATCACAGATTTGATCCATGGGCTTGTAAGGTTCCTATTTGGGTCGTATTTGGGTAATGCCTTGGGCCTTGACATTCCCAAACGATCGGGCAAAGAGTGGAGGGAGTTTTAGCTTGGACTTATACTTGTCGAACAAGTATTATACTCCATGTAGGAGTCAGTTTGTGGAAATATATAAACAAACCTCTGGCCTTAAAAAACATACGCATAACTTCATCCCTAAATCCCTAAAATCGATTAAGATTTCCTGCTCTTTTATTCTTGTTCGTTTGCCTCTTAAACGATTAAGGGTTTTATAGTTTGGTTGATTCTAAACTTGTGTTAGTGACAAGTGTTTGGTTGAATTGGTTGCTTACTGTTTCATGGTCTCCTAGTCGACACAATACAACAACAATAAGGAATTGAAACTGCTCTTGCTTGTGGTCTTGTATCTCGGACAGAAGGCAGAAACATATCGGACAAGGCTTGTCCGATATCGGGTGTTTTGTTAGCTTCTGTTTCTCGGACATAAGTGAATTGGTTAGAAGCTGACTTGTTCCTTGGAGCTCTTCTGATCATGGTATTATTCAAGTGCTCAAGGTTGTTGACTTGGTTTATAGTTTACGTTCTCGGCTAGCGTTAATCGAACGTATACGTTAATCGGGTTTGTGTGTGATACTCTTCGAGGTATCTATTTTAGATACTTAAGGTTTCGTTAGGTTTCTTGTTCCGTTACTAGAGATCAATTTTCAAGCAAGGTTAGCCTTTCTTTATCCCTTTGAATTAATTAATATTGTATTAATTATGTGTTTATTAATTACGTGCTTAACATAATTCCGTTAACTAGATCCAATATCCGTTGCATACTCGTAGAGGTTAATGGTTAACTGGTTTTAAAATCCCAACACAACTTGCACCACACTATCATATGTCATTCCCTTTGGTTTTTCGCCCTTAAAAACTTACTAATATGATCATCCGGATCCATTGACTCATCGAAAAGTTTCAAGCTCATTAGCATTATGTGCTTGGACCCGATAACTAAATTTCTAAATAAAGTGATCTTAAGGATTATCGAATGGTTTTTTGAGGTCATCCTCTTTTGACCCTACGGTTTCTTTGTTGCTAATATTTCTCATTGTAAATAGAGCATTGTCCCCGATGTCTAGGCGTATCAGGTCAACTACCACATCGTTCTTTTCGTTATGCTTCTTCATGAGAGCTCGAAGGGTGGACATCTGATTTAGAATTTTCTCTTGCAAACTTGGTGAGTCCGAAATGTCATTTCCATTTCCTCCGGCTTGGTCGTGCAGATTCATTGGATCATTGTTTTAAGTAGGACCTGCCATTCTACAGCCCTAGTATATTGAATAGCGGGTCCTATGGATGGTGCCAATTTGTTGACGTAAAAATCCATACGTCAAATTGGGTCACGTGTAGGTTCCTTTGGAATAGAAGTGGAGTCCTATGAGCACCTACACAAAAGGTGACCACACTTTACCCTCACCTTAGGTTTGTCCCCAAGACCAAGCTCTAGTGTGAGAGTAAGTATTGGCTATAGGCCAAATGGTATAGAAATGGATCGGAGTAAATATGTGTGAGAGATTAGATATGCATTGAATGTGTTTTGGGGGTATTTATACCACCCCAAAAGCATTGTAACTATCACATTGGGATTGAGATATTCGAGCTACACCTAGCCTAGGTGTTGTGTGTCGTCATGTGGGGACAATATCCTTAATCTAGGAAAATTGAAAACTTATTTTTTGAATATCTAAAATATAATTCTAAATCTAAGAAAACATAAAACCTATACTAGTGTGCAAGATTTAGGTTACAGAGAGAAATTGCTTATAAATAAGCACTCGAAGTTAAGCAAATGAGCACTAAAACCACCAAAGGAAGGCGAAGCTAAATTATGCTAAACTTAACTATAAACAACTAATTCCAGCTACTCACAACCTCAAGTGATAGGTGGCGCAGTGCGGTTGATGGCATGGACCTCTAATAACAAATTCAAGCGAGAACTAGATTATGCAAATAATACTTAGGATAAAAGGATTCTTCGATAAAGCTTCTTGCAGTGGTAAAAAGTTGGTTGGAATTCATCAAAATTTAGAAATTTTAGCGAAACGTCGATTGTAATTTGAGTTATACTTTTAGCAACAACAAGTAGTTAATGGTGGAAACAATACGGGTAATCATGTTAGCATAATGACAAGGGTATTTCCAAGATTCAATGGTAAAGATTTAAGGGACTGGGTTTCCAAATATGAACAATTCTTCCTTCTTGATAGTATTCTAAATAACCAAAAGGTAAAACTCATTTCTGTACAACTTTATGATAAAGCAGTGTTATGGCACAAACAATTTATTAAGTTATATGATGAAAATGTAACTTGGAAGGTGTATAAAGAAGCAATAATTCGAGGTTTGGTATTGTGTTTGATGACCAATGGTGAATTGAAAAAGTGAAGTATAAAACCACTACTAAGGCTTATCCCGATACCTTTGATAATCATTAAGTAGGTTGATATTAGAAAGAACATGCTCTTAGTTTTACCTTGGGGTTTACCATAAGAAATTGAAATGGGGTGAGGATGTTTAAGCCTAAAACCATATCTAATGCATATTATTTGACCAACTTACAAGAGGCCACACCGAATGCAACAAGAAGAAAAATAGATTGTTGTACACTAGTTGCACAAGCACTTCTATGTTTACCCCACAACCGGTTGGAAATAAAAATTCAAAGCCTTTGTTAGCCTTACCATAAAGAGCCAAGAATTTGTGATTTTATAGTGATCAGTATGTTTCTGGTCACAAGTGTGTGAGGCACTTGTATTCTTTTGTTGTGTTCGCTGATGAAGATTAGGGTGGAATTGAGGGTCTGGAAGAGGAGGAAATTAAAGTGATAGTAAGGACTCCATAGTTTTCTTTAAATGTTTTGAATAGAGCTAACTATAAGATAATGAGAATTATAGGAATTGTTGGTAAACATGTAATACACATTTTGGTATATTCTGGTTCAACCCGTAACTTTGTGGATAATGAAATGGCTAAGAAACTTGGTGGTTCTATAAAGAGCACATGTCCACTCTTAGTAACTGTAGGAGATGGATCCAATATGTTAGTTATAGTGAATGTTGAAAGTTCAAATGGCAGTTGCAAGGTGTGGAATTTTGTTCAGACGTGTTGTTGCTGAAATTGAGGGGTTGTGAAATGGTTCTAGGAATCCAATGGTTGTCTAAATTGGGTGACATAAACTTCAATTTCAAAAAACTCAAATGGAATTTGTGTATAAGGGAAATAAAATGTCATAAATGGGAACTCCTAAAACAACTATTGAGTGGATTTCTTAAAAGGAATAAAGCATGATGGTAAGACAAGAGGGTCAACTCAATTCAATGCAGTTGTGTGTCTACCCTGAAATAGTGGTTAAATTGCTTAGTATAGAAGGAATAAAGGAGGGAATGCAACCTGAATTGACTCAAGTGGTGGAGAAATATGAAGATGTTTTTGTTGTTCCAAAAGAATTACCACCAAATAGATTACATGAACACATAATTCCATTTTTTGATGGGGAAAAATGTTAGGAATTAGAAATTCCATGTTAAAGTGTCGGTCACCCCAATTATGGTCTAGCATATGTTAGCTCGTAGACGTGTCGTTATTTACGTTATTTAGTAGTTAATTAGTTAGTTTGTAGCGTAGTATAGTTTAGAGTAACACCATGGAGGAAGGACCGGTCTTTACCCACTGTATGCATGATCCACAGTCCGAAGGAGGACGTTTATTAGGTAACTATAAATACCCTCTACCTCCCAAGGTAGAGGGTTGGACCTTTCATTCAATCTAACCTTCTTTCTTTTGTTTTACTTTCTCTCTCTAGAAAGGCTCCCATCTTCCACTTTCTCTCTCTAAAACTCTATCTCATTCGATCCATACTAGTGTTTATTATGTGTTTATGAAAACCAATATACTACAAATGGTATCAAGAGCCATGGTTTAATCACCATCTTTCATGTTCTGGGATTTCTAGTCGTTTTCATAAGGTTTTTTTGAATGAGTTTAGAGTGGTTAGCATCATTTGGATCATTTCTAGTGTTAAAGTTTGGATTTTGATTGTACTTTTGTGTTTAGAATCATTATAAGTGCTTAGGTTTTGATTTGGAAGGCTTGAATCATCGTGGTTGGGTTGTTTATGGATTGAAAAGTGGCGTTTTTTGGATATTTCTAGGAAGCGATTTGTCTCTTTTGAGATGGCTTATTGAAGCGATTTGTCAAGCATTTTAAGCGATTTGTCAGTTTCAAAGAAGCGGTTTGTCCAGATTGATGTATCTTAAGTGATTTGTCCAGATTCGATGTATGTTAAGCGATTTGTCCCTTAAGCGATTTGTCAACTTAAGCGATTTGTCAACTTAAGCGATTTGTCAACTTAAGCGATTTGTCCCTTAAGCGATTTGTCAACTTAAGCGATTTGTCCCTTAAGCGATTTGTCATCTGAGCGACTTGTCATCAAAGCGATTTGTCAAGGACTGAGATTTGTCTATTCCTGCGATTTGTCTCTAAACCTAACATACAAAACCCTTGTTTTCAAACCCTAATTCTCGAGCAGGGGTATATATAAAGAATTAGGGAATATCACAAACTCAACCATAACACCATATATATAAAGAATTACGGAATATCACAAACTCAACCATAACACCATATATATCTTTACCACCAAATCATCTCCTAGTTCCCTTACTACATCCTATTTCTCACTCTCTTACGGTTTGGTCTTGATTTTAGTAAAATCCCGCGAAAGATTCTATTTCCCGGTTTAAATCACAGACTTGTAAAATCCCGTGTACACAACAACATCATGTCTTACACTCTGATTCATTGATTTGAAGTACTCAAACTGTATGATGTTGTGGACAACCATGACAATATTAACTATCTTGAGCGATTAAAGATGATGGAATCAATCAATGAGGATGTGAGATCTCCGTGTTTAGAATCTAAAGAGAGAGAAATGCACCAGTCAAGGTTACAGAATGCTCTTGCAATGGGTAAAGAAAGTTGCATTGAACCTTATCGGCAACTTCATTCACACCTCATGTTACTTAGAATTGATGACAAATACACAATGGGAATTGTACGATCATGTGTTACACTCTTCCGTCAAGAATTATCATCGATTACTGGCACATTGTTCTTGAACTTGGAACAATTACAACAACAACTTAATAGGAAAAGGTTCAAGAATCCATTCTAAAGTCGCACTTCATGTGATCAACAAACAACTTCACATTCATCAAAGGGAATACACTTCAAGTTATGATTATCGGTGACCGAAATGTGCTTTAAGAATCACATGGGATGGAAGCTAATGTGTTCGAGAGACATTAATCCAAGTCATGGATAATGTGGAGAAGTATATTGAGGAAGTTACAGAATGATGAACATGTGGATGATCGTTAGGTGCGGTTGAGAGATAGTTGTGATGAATCGAGTAATGCATCGGTTGAAAGATCGGTGTTGCTAAATGCGAATATCGAGACAAGAAAGAATGATGTACCCAGTTGCTCAAGAACTCTAGTCACACTAAAAGTGGATGTGGCAATCGAAATGGTGAATGAATGTCGGGTACAATCAAGAGATTGTAGTGTTGAGACCAAAAAAGCATCGATGATGGATCGATTGACACGAATCTGAGGCTCGATGGCGAGACAAGTTTGACACAACCAAGAGTTCGGTGACTCGGTTACACATGATGTGGATGCGATATCGGACCGATAAATGAGCAGTGTCATGTGATGAGGTACCCTTAACTGTTCAACCTAGTGCTTCTACTAATGTACCTAAACATACTAATCTTAATGTTGAACATGATTCTGATAAATGTTCCTTGGTTGAGGCTGAGTCTAATAATTTCAAAACAAATAATATGGTTGATAAAAAGGCTTTTGATGAACTTTCAAACAAATTCTCAAAACTTGAAAAACATTGCATTTCACTTGAAATTGCAATACAAAGAAAGGAGGAAAGTTTTCAAACTAAGAAACTATGTAAAAATCCGGAATTTCCAAAATTTCATGAATTTTTTGAAATAAACAATTTAAAAGCTCAGCTTCATGCCCAAAACTCGACTATCAACAATTTGAAGAAACATATTTCTGATATGCATGTGAAAAGTAATTTGGTTACAAGTAATTCTGATGTTAATGCTATTGATGATATTCAAATGAGAAATGATGAATTAGCGGTTTGTGTGGCCAAATTACTAAAGGAAAATGAGTCTTGAGAAAGCATCACATATAACTAAGTGACTCACAAAGAATCTAGAACTAAGTTAATAGAGCAAACAAACTCTTTGATAGAAAAAATTGATGATCTCAAAGCTCAACTTGTGAAAAGAGTTTCGCTATTGTTGCCTTAAAGAATGAGCTTAGAAAACCAAAGGAAAAGTGTGAACACTAAGTTTACAAAACCATCAACCTTGGGAAGCCAGGTTTCTCATTCCATTAGAGACCGATCATTGTTAGGCGACCTCGCATTTAAATCTAAAAGAACAAAATTTTCAAAAACACGGTTTGCCTCCCAAGTTGATGTGAAACAAGTTTTGTCAAAACCAGTCACTTCACCTGAGTTACCTAAGAATAAGGCTTCTAGCTCCGTTAACCCTCAACAAGTAGCCACTTCTACTCCCAGCACCTCTAGGATTAGTTTGAAAACAATGTCAAAACCAAACATTAAAACCCAGAATTCATATGACATAAATGACTTGTGGAAGAACTATTATCTAGAACAAGCTAGGAAAAAGCCACAGATTCGAAAAGACGGAATTTTAGGTGCAAGAGCTAGGGTGATGCATTCCACGAGATTTCAAGGCACTGCTAGTAGTTGTAAACCATTACCTAGGAACACTCAAAAGACTAGGGGTTGGCTTGCATCTAAGCGTAGTTATATGAAGAAGAATGTTAAGCATGTAGAAAATGAAACTAGAAATTATGAGCCTTTTCCGAATAAGAAACATTTTCCTTATTCACATGCTAAGGTACAATCCACTAAGACTACTAACATGGCTAAGGTTCAACATGTTATGATGCAAAACAAACCTAAAACTCCACCTAGATGGATCCCAACTGCTAAATCTTTGGAGTCTAGGAATACCAATAAGTCTTCGATTGTGCATAAGAACATCAACAATCCTAGACCTTGCCATAAGTGGATACCATCGGTAAAATGTTTAAGGATGTTGGACTTAGGTGGATTCCTACCGAAAAACATTTACAGATGGCAAAGTCAAGGTTGACCTTGAAACCCTAAAGGGTTTGGATACTAATGTCACTAACCAATATATATGCAATCAAGCTTGTAATGTTAGTGCATGTATTCTCTACTCGATTCAGAGATACTTGATCCTTCACTACATGGGTGGCTTAAAGTATGGATAACAAATGGATTGATATCTCATAACTCACGGGTTCAAGTAACTCAACCTTGATATTCAATCGCTATGACGTCTGCTCACATCGATTCGGGCCTCGTACCTCATCATTATGGCGTTTGCAGATAACACTTGAGCCCGTTCCTCAAAGAAAAGAAATGTATGCGCTTGATGCGCTTTATCTTCAAAAAGAGAAATCTTCATGTTTATGACCATTCTCATCGACATTCTTCATCAACAAGCTTCATGTTTTCCACGCTCTTTCAAACCTCAAGTGGATCTCGTTCATTGGTGTATATTCTTATTCACTTGTTCAAATCAAAAATGGCAACTTCGGATGCAATTTTTGAGGGGGAGAAGAGTGCATATACTACATGTTGATGGATGCTTGATTTATGGTCATATGACTCTCCTTCAATGCCTAATGCTTCACTTACTAAGGATAACTAGGATTCATTGTCTGGTATTCATTGTTTCAAGATATGTTTGATGAGTACTTCCAACCTCCAACGAATGTTGATCATCTAGTTTCTGAAGCTCATGCTCCGGTTCCTACTGACTCAACTGGTTCACCATCTAAGAAATACTTCTCGGAATTCTCAAGAAACCTTATCTCTAGTTACTTCAAAAGGCGTTGATAATGACTATCATTATAGGTGCACTCATTAATAATGATCCGCTCTTTGGTATTCGTTTGCCAAATCTTCACAGATTATTGTTCATGAATAATGATCCGCTCTTTGGTATCCCTTTGCCAAATCTTCACGGATTATTGTGCACTCTATAAATCAACCACATGAACATTAAGGAAAATGACTACCTCATCCGCTCGAAGACATTATTGGTGAATCTTCCATATCAGTCTCTACATGTATACCTTTAGGAAGAATGCATTGATATTGAGGAATCATTTGATCCAGTTCATTCAATGGATCGATGTACATCCGATTGTATGTTTATTCACGTGTTGGGCATTTGACACGAGTTGATTACTTCAAAGTTAATCATTTATCACTTATTTGAGATTGAAGTTGACTTTCACAAAGGTGTGTTCTTATTTGATAACTTGCTCGGGCTTAAGAATTTGAGTTGAAGACTTGGTTTATCTAGTTACCAGCTGTCGGGGTAGATGGTTGAAGACCTGGTTAACTATCACTTTTAGGAGTTACGTTGTTTTAGTCAGTGTCACACGCTATGACGGTGTGGATAATCGCAAGAGGTGTTAATGTCTCATACTTTGTTTGAGTAGTGAGCACTTAGAGATTTGCTTGAAGCATAAATTCTCAACACCGTTCTTCCATCATTAAGTGCAAGCTTAAGATACAAATGTGGTGAATTCGAATTTAGGTTCAAGTTTGGTACATCTGGTTTTCTTCAACAGTGGTCACTTCAAATTGTCTACATATGGGTTGATAAAGATAGTCGAGAGAGTTTCTATAGTGTTGATTCTCAAATGATTCATTTGAGCTAATTTTGTTCTTCTCTATTTCAAGAATATTTGGTATATACAATGTGTTGTTGATTACGAGGTATCAAAACCGACAAGGGGAAGGAGACATACATCTAAACATACAAGCAGTACACGTGATGAACTTAATACTTCTTCTCTATTGAAGTAATCCGGGAAAGACAAATGTCATAACCGTAGAGAAACTCGGTGTTTATGTCGTAGCCTTTGGTGTGCTATTCCAACTATTTAGGGAAGGATGTATTATTCCAACCATTTGGGGGAAGTGGTCTCTGGATACTTTTGGTATGTGGTAAATCATGAGAAGAAATATTGTTTGGAAAGTGAGATGATATTGTTGATCTACATCTTCTATATAATTTATGATAAAGTGCTTCCGGTTAGTGCTTCATATACACAATGTAATGATGATTCCGATGAGATCGCAACCATCGGGAGAGATATGTGTACATCGACATATTCACATGATCGAGCTTAATCGGTTATTCGGAGTTGACATCCACAGAGAAGATCGGTGATTCAACCGATTCTTGTGATGTCGTTGTCTCTACTACGGTTGGGTACTTGTGTACATTATGGGTGATTGGTTATATGGAAGATAACTGGAAAGATCTTAGTAAAATGAAGATGTTGATATATTGTTCCCCGAATAGACAATGGTTAATCTCTAAGAGTAATGTGTACATTAAGGACGCTAATGTTCATGTGATCGGACTTAATCGGTTATTCGGTTTGATAACCAGGAGACGATCAATGTTTCAACTTGTTACTTGGTGTTCTCGAGTTCTTGAGTCTTGAGATTCATACAATGAGACCATTTTATTCATTTCTACTTCTTGGGAAATGGTCTTTATTCTTAGTTTGTCGGTTTGGGGGAAGGTACCAAAGTCTCACTTTTAGAAGGCTCATGTTCGACGACGATTCAAGAGCCTCAAAATTTGGTGGTGAAAGTTTAAGAGATGATGACTTCTATCTTCTACAAAGTGATGTACGATATCCTTATCTCGGTACTCGTATCATCGTTCTTCTTAAACTATATCATCCTCTTTGTATATATTTATCGAAAAGCAAAATACAAAAATATATATAAAAAAATCATAAAATTTAAAAATTCCAAAATATAGTTTTCTCAAGACATGTCTCCGGTATCGATAACATCTACGGTCTTAGAAATGTCATTCAATAATGGCACGGGACTTTAGATGAAGTTCGAGCGGAGGTGTAAATATTTCTTTCTAAACATGTCTCAAAATATGGCTTGCGTTATTTGATCAGTAACCGTGCTTAAACCATGGTTTGCTATTATTTGAGATAGCAACCGTTCTTCAAGAAAGGAAATTGCTACGCTAAACCAATTTTCAAATATTTCGTGCACTTATCCTAAAACAAAATGAGGAAAGTATGTCGAAGGATCTTGTTCCTACTCAAATATTTTTCCTTCTAAAATTCTTGAAAAATATTTGTTTTAACACAATGGTAGTAAGCGAGTTCTTTGGCAAATCAATCGATTCGAGTTTTCGTAAAATTGAAAACTCAATCAATGACTTCAACGCTTTTAAATTTTTCGGAAAAATGAGTCATTGATTGAGGGGAGAATGTTTTTCAAATTTATATCATCTATCGGGCTTTTCTAATTATCCTATATGCTTAATTGATAAATGATGTTAACCTATGTTGAAGGACTAGGTGCCTAGGATATGATTAAGATTAGATGATTAAGAGATTGATAAACATATAATTCCCATGCCTTTACATGATCTGATTGATATGTTGAATTGACTTTTATTAGTCGATTGCTGTTTGGGTGTTGTCGACCACCATATATCTGTTTCTGTTGACTAACGTATGCAGATAAGATGGTTATAAGAATGTTCCCGATCCGGATCCCACAATAGAAGATGATTGGATGCCGAAAGGAATGGGTAACTATATCTTGGGTTGACAAATGAAGAAATGGAGCTTAATTTGACTTCTATGTAGAGTTGGCAGCTTAATTTGACTTGTATGTAGAGTTGGCATGAAAAATGCAATGTAAGAGGTCTCATTTTGAAAATCTTGTTTTAAAAATGGAAAAATATTGTTTTGAAAATAAATTGGACTTAATCTTGGAAATCACGGACTTCATTTTTTCAAAACTTAAGTCACTCAATCATCGACTACGGTCATCGATTGAGGGAGAGTGATTTAAAATAAAATATTTTCAAACAATATTTCTTCATAAAAGTCCGGTTTGTACAAAATAAGTGATGATCATGAGCGGATGGTTTTCTTGCTATTGTGAAATTATTTTATTTCACTTAAAGATCTCTAAAAGCATCATACGTGACACTAACAATCTTTAATGTCTATAATTGGTCCTCATCACTCAATTTCAAAATTAAATCAAGCCACGTGTTGTTTCTAATTCCTCAATTCAACAAAAGTGATCAAAGTGATCAAAGACACTAGATAGAAGCGATGGGGTGATTCGCTACTTTTGGAAAAACGGTGGAAAGATGTCATGATCAAAGAAAGTGATCAAAGACACTTTCGTGTATTTTATTACAAAATCTGTCAAGTTGTTTGCGGTACATTTGGACGTGGGCGTGTACGAAAGTGATCGACACTTTCGTGTATTGAGAAGTCAATCCAAAGCCGCATGCTCATAACATCCACACTTAATTGAAGAAATCATGACTAGTGCATATCTACATAACCTGGCTTTGATATTTTTATACTATGCTTCTTCTACGCTGCTGCAAATATCATGAACCAGTAAGGCTTCCGCTACTCTGATGGAAAGATGTCATGATCCTGAAAGTGTGAGCATGTCGGTCCTTAAGTCACAACATCACATGAAGGCAACACTACAAAGGGTGATCTAGAGATTTGCTGTGGATGATGATCTCAAAGAAAGCTCAAAGGTCATCAGGATGTGGATCAGTTAAAGGCCTCCACTAAAAGTACAAATCAATGCGGACTCTAAAGAATCGCTACTAAAGCACAAAGATTGCGGAACTTAAAGAATAGAAGTCTGAGCTCGTAACTAAAGACAAAGATAGAATGCTAGGATTCAAAATGTATTTCATGGGGTGACCTCCCTTGGGGAGATTGTTAGGAATTGGAAATTCCATGTTAAAGTGTCGGTCACCCCAATTATGGTCTAGCATATGTTAGCTCGTACACGTGTCATTATTTACGTTATTTAGTAGTTAATTAGTTAGTTTGTAGCGTAGTATAGTTTAGAGTAACACCATGGAGGAAGGACGGGTCTTTACCCACTGTATGCCTGATCCACAGTCCGAAGGAGGACGTTTATTAGGTAACTATAAATACCCTCTACCTCCCAAGGTAGAGGGTTGGACCTTTCATTCAATCTAACCTTCTTTCTTTTGTTTTACTTTCTCTCTCTAGAAAGGCTCCCATCTTCCAATTTCTCTCTCTAAAACTCTATCTCATTCGATCCATACTAGTGTTTATTATGTGTTTATGAAAACCAATATACTACAAAAAAAACAAGTTAATATCATACCCTATAGGCGTTCACCAACCCAAAAAGATGAAATTAAAAACATGGTTCAAGAACTGATGGATTCTAGGGTGATTAAACCAAGTAACAGTCTATTTGCTTATACTATAGTCATGGTTAAGAAGAAAGATAACTCACGGAGGATGTGTCAAGACTATAGACAACTCAATAAGAACACTGTCAAGGACAAGTTTCCAATTCCAATTATTAAGGAGCTGATTGATGAACTGTATGGAGTTAAAATTTTATCAAAGTTATATCTAAGATCTAGTTATCATCAAATCATGATGTTTAAGGATGATGTATCAAAGACAACATTTAAGACTCATAAAAGGCATTATGAGTTTTTAGTAATGCCTATTACCTTTCACCTTTCAATCTTTAATGAATGAGGTATTCAAACCGTTTCTGAGAAGATTTACATTTGTCGTTTTTGATGACATATTGGTGTCTGACAAGTTATTGATAGACTATGTGGATCATTTAGAACTTATCTTGTCAACAATGAGGTACACAAACTATATGCAAAGTCGAGTAAGTGTATGTTTGGGACAATACATGTGGATTACTTAAGACATGTGATATCTATTTAGGGGTATCTCTGATTCAAAAAGATCAAACTATAGAAGAATGGCCAATACCTACAAATGTTAAAAATTAAGGGCTTCTTGGGCCTTCTTGGTTACTACAAAAGGTTCATTAAGGAGTATGCAAGTGTGAGTATTTTGATTGTTGAAGAAGAATGGGTTCGAATGGAATGATGAATAAAATCCTTTGAGAAACTAAAACAAACTATGATTAGTGATCTTGTGTTATCTTTACCAAATTTTGACAAAGCGTTTGTGATTGAAACTGATGTATTCGGGGTTGGAATAGGAGCAATTTTAAGTCAAGATGGTCATCCTATTGCTTATTTAAGCAAAACACTTTCTACCAAACACCAATTAATGTCACTTATGAGAAAGAGTTCCTAGTTGTAATACTTGCATTGGGCAAATGGAGGGGCTATTTGCTTGACAGGCACTTCCAGTTCAAGGCAGCCACTTTAGCCTCAAATATATTTTAGATCAAAAATTACTACGCCACACGATGAAATGGCTTTTAAAACATATATGATTTGATTATGATATTGTGTATAAAAAAGGGATTGCATATGCGCTTTCAAGAGTAGAAAATGCTACCGTCATGTTCAGTCTTATTGGTACTTCTTCAGTGATAACTAATTTGTTAGACGTATTATAACAAAGTTGGGAAGATGTGTTGGTGATTTTGCATCACCGATATTATTTAAGTGTAATGGATTGACTTAGTTGACCAATGTGTAATTGTGATAAATGTTCAACAAGTCGGGGTTGTGCGGAGTGCACACTTGTATGATGTTATTATGATTATTATTCGGGGGCGAAGCCCGAATGACGGGGTCCGGGGCGCCCTGTAGCGAGGTCGGTGGCGGCTCTGCCAAGGTCCAGGGGCGCGCCAGTCGGCTGGAAAATTTTTATTTGGTATAAAGTGCTATGTTAAAAACGCACTAGAAAATAAAATTTCCGGTATTTTACCCCTTAAATTTAACTATTTTTGGCGGTTATTATAACTGCAATGGCAGTTACAACCACCGTTGGTTATTTGGTCATATATTCGTTTTTGGTTCTGTTTCATAACACACAAAAACATATTCTCGATTCTAAATATGCGTTTTATCCGATTTAAGAATTCGGTAGAACCACCGAAATACTTCAATCTGAAAGTGTTTACACGACTCTCGATTCTTGTGATCCAAATTTTCTAACAAGATGTTGTAGAGTTAAAGGAAGTTATAATTAAGCTTAAGCAAGGAAGTACTATGGGAAACAAGTAGGTTTGGGTCAACCAACAATTAAGAAGAAAAGGGAAGTTTGTAGTAAGAAAAATGCAGAGTTAAGGAAAGAGATTTTGACCCATTTCAACAACAGTCCAGTGGGTGGTCATGTAGGATTTCATGCTACTAGACAGAAAGTGTGTTCCTTTGTATATTGGAGAAGATTGAGAAAAGTAGTTAAGCAATGGGTCTGAGACTGTGATGTGTGCTAGAGTTGTAAACCAAATCTTTCATCATATCCAAGTTTACTTCATCCATTGCCTATCCCAACAGTTGTGGTCTAGTATTTCGATGGACTTTGTTGAAGGCTTACCAAAGTCTCGTGGTAAAAGTTTAATTTGGGTAGTGGTGAATAAACTCAGTAAGCATGCTCATTTCATTGCAATGGAACATCCCTTTACTGAAATCACAGTGTCTCAATTATTCCTTGACAACATTTATAAGCTCCATGGTCTACCAAAAAGCATTGTTTTAAACAAAGATAAGGTTTTCATAAGTACTTTTTGAAAGGATTTTTTAAGCTGCTTCAAGTCAAGTTGCTTATGTCGACATCATCCATCCTTAAACTGATGGTCAAACAAAGGTGTTGAATAGGAGTTTAGAATGTTACTTGAGGTGTATGTGGTGAAAGCCCAAAAGATTGGCGTAAATGGATTCATTTGGCTGAGTGGTGGTACAACACCAACTATCATTCCACATTTGAACACCACACTTTATGAAATTCGCTATGGCAAAATGCCCCCAATACATATTCCTTACGTCACTGGTAAAAGCAGACTGGACACACTGGATAGGACTCTTTCAACAAGGGAAGAAGTGATCAAGATGCTCAGATTTCACTTATAAAGAACCCAATACAAGAAGAAGCAACAAGCAGACAAACACAAAACTGATAAAGCGTATATGGTGGGTGATTGGGTGTACCTTAAACTTCAGCCACATAGGCAAGTGTCTATGAGATTGGGAAGATACAATAAGCTGTCACACAAGTACTTTGGCCCTTTCAAGGTGCAGGCTAGAGTGGGAAAGGTAGCTTACAAATTGGATTTGTCATCTCAAGTTATATCTCAACTCAAAAAGTGTAAAGGAAGTGTGGTGTAAGCTGGTACTTTGCTTCATTGTGATGTACCGGGAATGATTCAAGGAGAAACAGTGGTTATCTTAGACAGGAAGTTAGGAAATGTGAGAGATACAATTTGCGAGATTGTATTGGTCTTTGTGGTCTAACTATTCAGAGGAAGATGTCGCATGGGAGTCAACTGAAGATATTCTAGCTCGGTTTCCAAATTTCAATATGTTGGCCTAACCTTGGGACAAGATTATTTTAAAGAGCATGGATTGTTATGGGTGATAATGGTAAAGTCAACGAAACTCAAGAACAACTAATAACTCACCGAAACCGTTTTCCCGCCTTTTTCACATTTAAATACTCGTCATGTTTCCTTCATTCTTTAGCTAATCAATTTTTAATCTTCTCTTTAGTTGTAACTAAGGGTGGAAACAAGCGAGAGCTCGAGCTCGAGCTCGAGCTCGAGCTTTGAGCTCGGCTCGTTTCGAGCCTTAAATTTTCAGCTCGAGCTCGGCTATTGATATGTTATATAGGCTCGGGCTCGGATCGTTTATATGATTTGGTAAAGAAAAGTTAAAGCTTGGCTCGATCTTGAGCTCGGATCGTAATATATCTTTATTGATCTCGTTCATAAGCTCGAGCTCGGCTCGTATATATGTTTAATACTTGAAATATCATAATGTCGTTTAGGCTCGTGCTCCCGAGCCCAAACGAGCTTTGTATGCAAAGCTCGGGCTCAAGCTCGATTAATAAACGAGCTGCAATTTAGGCTCGAGCTCGGTCTCGGTCTCGATCTCGTTTAGGCTCGGCTCGTTCGAGCTTTTTACATATCCAATTTTGAGCTTTTCACAAGCGACTCGGCTTATATCCACCCCTAGTTGTAACAAACGAGTCAATTCATCAATCCAATAACAATCTTTTAACTACATTTCGATTGAAATTTCAATTCTTGTCATTTCTAATTAGTTACTAGTTCTTGTTTGAATCTTGATATCTACAAGTTCATATCATTCGGCACTGCGATTGGCAACAAGTGGTGGTTAATTTTGATAACTCTCGGTGACGTTGGTTAGCTTGAGTTGTGGCGGTGATTGTGAAGTTTAATGTAAGTAGTAGTTGTTACACTCGTTTCAAGTCACTCAAGGTGGTGATATCGATCCTCCAGGTGGCCGCGCAGACAACACCTGTATATTCTGACGGTAAAGTTGCCGGAAAATTGCTACGCTAAGCTGTTTGAAATGCATGATCTGCAACAACCCGTTTGATCCATTGGTCCCATCATACTTTCTCACCAAATTTTGAAGTTAGTCCTAAATTGATTCACTTGATGCCAAATCCGTGAACCTATCTATCATGTATACGTAAAAACGTCATATTTATTGGTATAGTTCAAAAGTTCATCAATAACAAAAGCATAAAGTTTTGCGCAATTGCCAAATAATATTTACAAACATTTGGTGTGACAACAATTTTACACCAAATTTCATATTTCGGTAAATAATTAACTATCTTTTAGAAAGAAATTGAAACTTGTTTTAAAATTATTATGTATGATTGATCATTTGAGGACAAAAGATTATTTACATACCAAAGGATCAATCTCCACCCTCCATTTTTATTTGATCTAATGGATGAGATTAATCACAACAATTTAAAAAACCCACTTTCATCATTTTTTTCAATATTAATATCTTTCAAACCGTTAATCATTAAGCGGAAAAAATATATCATTCAACAGGCGTTTAATTATCTTTCTATAGATAGGCACTTTGATATACTTTCGACAAAAAAATTTTTTCATATTTTTCACGTTTTTTATAAGTTTTTCGTTTTTTACGTTCTTGAAATTTGCGTTAAAAATCATATATGATAAAACACTAATTTGAATATCACATGTGATATTAGTGTAATATCATATATGATATGTAATATCACATGTGATATTAGTGTAATATCACATGTGATATTACATATCATATATATCACATTTAACACTAATATCACATGTGATATTCATTTTAGTGTTTTTATGTATATATGATTTTTTATATGCAAATTTCGATGGCTAAAATAACGCTTTTAAAACGTGAAAAAAAAAATGATTTTTCCTTTTTCGAAAGTATATCAAAGTGCCCGTCTATAGAAAGATAATTAAATGCTCGTCACGATGGTGTAAATATTTTCACTTAAGGATTAACGATTTAAAAGATATTTAAATTATAAAAAATATGTGAAATAATAAAATGCTTTTAATCTCAGCCATTAATTTCTTTTTAAATGGATGGTGAAGATGAGTCCTTTGGTATGTGAAAAAAGTTTGGTATGTAAAATAACTCTCCTCATTATGTATTTAGGTTTTTGAAAAGCAATTTATTCGAAATATTTCATAAGATCATCTGAGGACAAAAGATTATTTACATACTAGGGGATCAATCTCCACCATTCATTTTTATTTGATCTAAAGAATGAGATTAATCCGAACAATTTAAAAAACTCACTTTCATCATCTTTTTTCAAATATTAATAACTTTCAAACCGTTAATCGTTAAGCGCAAAAAAAATATCATTGCGGCGAGCATTTAATTATCTTTCTATAGATAGGCACTTTGATATACTTTTGACAAAAAAAAATTCGTATTTTTCACTTTTTTTTTAAGTTTTTCGTTTTTTTACGTTACTGAAATTTGCATTAAAAAATTATATATGATTAAACACTAATTTGAATATCACATGTGATATTATTCTTATATCATATATGATATTAGTGTTATATCATATACGATATGTAATATCACATGTGATATTAGTGTAATATCATATATGATATACATATCATATCACATGTGATATCACATATCATATATGATTTAACATTATATCACATGTGATATTCAAATTAGTGTTTAATCATATATGATTTTTTTTCATGCAAATTTCAAGTAACGTAAAAAAAGACGAAAAAACATTAAAAAAACGAATTTTTTTTCATTTTTCGAAAGTATATCAAAGTGCCCGTCTATAGGAAGATAATTAAATGCTCTTCGCGATGGTGTAAATATTTTCACTTAACGATTAACGGTTTAAGAGATATTTAAATTATAAAAAATATGTGAAATAATAAAATTCTTTAATCTCAGTCATTGATTTCTTTTTAGATGGATGATGGAGATGAGTCCCTTGGTATGTAAGAAATATTTGGTATGCAAAATAACTCTCCTCATATTTCATAACATATATGAGTGTTCTAGTTATAAATTAATAACATAGTACAAAAAGTTTCATGCGTAAAAACCCTCTTAAAAGACTCACTACAAGAATCAGGATAACATGCTACAAAATATTGTCGACGACACATTGTCGTCGACAATATATGCTAAGCGACAAAAAAGCGCTTTACCAGGGGGCTGGTGCGTTGAATTGTTTTGCCAAAATAATGCCGACGATGGGGTGTCGTCATCATCATAGTCAAATTTGACTTTGGATTTTCAGCCCAATTTTTTGCGGGTTCTTTTCGCGCTCAAATGTTCCCGACCACCAGGCGTCGGGAAGTAAAAGTTAACTAATATCTTGGCAGATTAGTGCTTGATTAGTGCTAATTACTTAGCTCGTTATACTTCCGAAGCCCTGTCGTCGGGAAGAAAGTGATAATATTATGAGTGTTTACTATGCCAACGATGGACGTCGACATTATTATCCCGTCAAAAAATAAGTTGGCGCCAACTCGTCGCGTCAAAGTTTTACTTATATATAATCTAACCGATCATCCTCAATTCAGCAAAACACAGATAACCCAATCGTCAATTCCCACAAAACACACATAACAATGGCTGATTACAGGTCGGAAAAGAAGTGGTCAATGGTTTTATCGTTGATGTATCTCTTTAATCAAGTTCTTAATACATATGGCTATGAAATTTATGATGAATATGGTTCTTATAAGGACATTAGCCCGTGGATGAGAGACCAGATTATGGAATAGTAGAGGAAAAAGCCATACTATAGAGAGTTTTTGGATGCTCAAGCTGATGATGTTGGAGGAGAAAACACGTTGGACGCTCAAGCTGATGATGAAGTTGGAGGAGAGAGCATGTTGGAAACCAAACTTGATGATCTAGGAAATAGGGTAACAAATCTTGAAGCTATGTTTGAAAATTTCATCAAGCAAAACAAAGCAAGGAAGGGAAAAGATGGTGCATGTTATAGCAAAGTGGGAAGTAGCAGCAAAAAAATGAATGGGCGATGTTTGTTATCGTCTATGTCGTGTGTTTCGTTTGCTTGTTGAGTTGTTTCCTTTGAGTTGTTTTGTTTGCTTGTCGGGTTGTTTTGTTTAATTTGTTTCGTTTGCTTGTCGAGTTGTTTCGTTTGATCTGTTTCGTTTGCTTGTACGTTGTTTCGTTTGAGTTTGTATGAAATGTATGTGGTTGAGAACTCTTGCGTGTTTTAAATAAAATGTTTGCCTTCGTGTTTGTTAATTGTGAGATTGTTTCTTCAGTTTCATTCTTTATGCATATATAATTTAGTGTTGAAAAATTGTATATTTGAAATACCCTGTTGTTTAAAGGGGTGTTTGGACACCATAATCTGGTTAACTCAAAAGATGGTTAACTTTACAAATCCAGAAGGTGCTTTGATGTATAAAAATCGTGGGTGTGGTTCGACCCACCAAGAGACAGGTGTATGTCATGTTCGATAACAAAGATAGGTAGATCACCGCCGCTAACAAAGGTACACGACGACTGTTAAAACAGCCTCGTGAAATACTTAAGTTTTCACAACAACAACAACAACATTTTATTATACAACAACAATAACACAACAAACAACAACAACACAACAACAACAACACTACATATGAAGATTGTCCATGTCACCTAACAGGGAGTATTGCAGCCAACTGACATGCGTAGTCGTGGTCGTTGGGATTCCTTGCCATTTCAAGTTTTGCCTCCAGCATCCTTAATTCTGTCTCTAACACCTGTATTTTTATTCCAACATGTTTATCCTAAGATCTTTGGCATTACAGTTTGAGCACTCTGTTTGTGCAGATCCATCCATCACCTTGAGATGTTGAAGCAGAAGAGATTACTCGTAACCGGTCATTAAATTCACTCTTTCATATAAAATATCCATACCCATGATATTTTTCCCTTGGTTGTTACATAATAAGGAAATCATATGATTGTTTATATAAAATATTTACATAAATATGAAATGTATGATTGTTCACCTTCGAAAGAGGACATGCATAATATTGCCATCCAATGGTATCTTCTTTATGTGATGTTCTTAGTTTTATATTTCTTGTGCCACAAGAACACATAAAAAGATTATATCGTTGCATCTCAGGTTTGAAATTGGTGTGAAGATAAGAGGTTGTGAGGTTGAGTGGTTTTGAGGATAAGAGTGTATATAATGTATTTGTGGGGATAGAGCATATCTGGTAGCTTTTGGTAGGAAGTTTTGGCGCCAGTATTTTGGTGAGAAATTTTGGCGCCAGTATTTTGGTGGGAAATTTTGGCGCCAGTATTTTCGGTGCGACATTCCAAAGACTAATGGCCACTTTCGCCACACTTGTAACAACTTCTGCTACCAGCGACTCATTCGTTTAACATTTTATGTGTAACGATATCACCTCGACTCATTCGTTTAACATGTTATGTATAACGATATCATCTTGACTCATTCGTTTAACATGTCATGTATAATGATATCACCTCGACTCATTCGTTTAACATGTTACGTATAACCATATCACCTCAACTCATTCGTTTAACATGTTACGTATAACGATATCACCTCGACTCATTCGTTTAACATGTTACGTATAACGATATCACCTCGACTCGTTCGCTACCACCCTTGGGACATTTTTTAGACATATGGCCACTCTCGCCACACTTGTAATAGCTTATGCCACCACCGCTACCACCCTTGGGACATTCCGGAGACATATGGTCACTCTCGCCACACTTGTAACAGCTTCTGTCACCATCGCTATCACCCTTGGACATTCCCGAGACATATGACCACTCTCGCTAAAGTGTCAACCGTAACTGGAGAATTTCATATCTTCAAAGATACATTCAATACAATGATATAATTTTAAATTTTTTACATTTTAAATAAAAGCATTTATATAATTTTAATTTCATTTATATTTTAAATAAAGTATTTATATTTAAAAAAAAGGTAAAATAAAAGCATATATATAATACCGACAACCAGGCATCGGTATAATTTTCACCAAATTACCCCCAAAAATTTTGGTTGTCCCGCCAAAACACTAAACGACAAAAACATTTTATTTTCCCGACGACGTCGGGAACAATCAAAGATAAAAAAAAAATAGATACCGAAAGCAAATCTGAGATTTTACACTTAGAAAAAAATTCTCTCATCTGCTATATTCTTGGCAACTGCAAACCACCACCACACCACCTTCTTTAATACCCTAAGATCCTTTTTCCGAAATTCCTATATAGTTTGAAATTTTACCTTAAATACTATGAACATTATTAATAATTAAGACCTTATGTTATGTGATGATTAAATTAATATGACATTTAACCTAAGTCTTTAAGCAATTAAATTAATAAAACAACTACATGTTATTCGTATATAACTCATTCGAAATACAAAATACGTATGAATCCTAAACTTAGTTATGTTAAATCAATGTGCATGATTCCTTAAGCTCCTACGCATTTTAAGATCCATTTAAACCGAACCTACTCTATTTATATCCATGAAATCGAAATATATATACATATGATTATAATTAAGCACCTCACACGTTCATATGTTTCATTTGCACTAGAACCGATCCACATAATTTTGGTGTACACATTTTGAATAAAGGATAAGAGTAACAAGTTTTGGAAAGGGTGTGATTGAGAATCAGTCACCCAAAATGTTCGGCTAAATCAACTCCCATCTCCCTTTTATATTAGAAAACTGAATAACACTTTCACACACACTTGAAAACCCTAAAACTCCATTTAAACGGCTGTCACTTTTCTGCAAGTATCAAAGGAGGTTCGAAGGGTGTATCTTGGTGATCAAGTAGGGTATAACAGTTGGTGTGTCCGCTGGGTGATCGAGTGTTGAATTTCGTGGGGTTTTGATCTTGTTTGTGTCTCTTTAATCCATTCTTTGTCGATCAAGAGGTACCCCTGTATGTTTAAGCAAAGAAATCTTAACCTAATTCACTGGTTTAATAAAGATGCAAATGAATCGGTTATCAACTAATCGCATGAACTCATGAATCATAAACCCTGTATGTCGACTCTTATTGTTATGTGTTACCATTCGAGTGTATCTTGTGTACATATATCTGGTTATCAAGACCCTAGTATAATATGTTTATCGACTTTAAAACTAAACACAACCAAAGAAATAAAAGAATGTTCATGTATGGGGATCGAATGTAAAACTGTACGTGTATGTGAATATGGTCTATATGTTGCGTATAATTTCATGCATGAGTAGTTATGTTGAGTCGAGTGTGAGTTATGTGAACAAGGGTTTCTCGTTAATTATGTGTGGTGTGCAATGAATGTGAATCTCGAATAAATAGTTCATGTGGTGTGTTTGTCGAATAAATGGGTTGGGTCTGAGCATGTTTGAAGTTGTAATGTATGTATGTGTGTGGGATCGGATGTATAATAATAGGTATCGGATGGGTATTTATTTGAAATGAGTCGAGTATGGTTGCATATGTGTGTGTCGTGTTGAGACTGCCAAGTTTGCATGTGTGCCTTGTTTGTGTGTAGGTCGAATGGGGTAAAAGGGGTTTGGGTACCAACAATTTTAAAAGTGGCATAGATGGATTAGTGGTGTGGTTATGGTTGCTTCGAAATAGGTTACATTTTAAGTCGGGTATAAGTGTGAGTATGCATGTGTGTTCGAGCGTGTGATGTGGTATCTACGGGTGAAGGTTGAACCATAATCGAGTATGTGCGTGTGTTAAGAATAGGGTGAATGGAAGGTGATTGTTCTGAGCTAAATTGGAGTCGAGTATACGTTAAATATGACTTCCTAATTTTGCTAAGACCAATGTTAGTCATTATAAGATTATTTACATATTTAACCGTAAACTTAATAAGGTGTCATTATAAACCCCAAACAATGGAAATAGTCATAATAAGCCCTTAAGTTATTTAGTTGTCTTGTTAAAAACCCTAAAATATGATAAGATGTTTTATTAAACCCTAATTTGACTAATTAAGGATATGAACCCAAAAACTTATTAAATATGAAAACTTACTTAAAAGTTACTAAAAATAGAAAGTTTTTAAAAATAGAAAGAAACTCTAATTATGAAATATGAATAACTATAAGCCCTAAAATTATGAAATAGATTTCTAAATATTTAACGACCATTATTCGTGTAGATCCGCGGAGGAAGGAGCAACTTTGTTTTTTCTTGTGAGTTCTGGTGATTTGCTTTACGGTTTGAGGTACAGATATTCTATCCCTTTTCAGTAGGGATTTCTTGTGAATTTTCTATCCTTGACTTTGTTTTACTTATGATATTCAATTGCTATGATTCCCTTTGTTATGATCCTTTTGATATGATTCCTGATATGATCCTTTGATATGATTTTATTCGTTATGACATTTCGTTTTGCTATGATATGATTCCATTCAGTTTGATATGCTTCGTTTGATATGATATGATATGATTATGCTTCGTATGCTTTGTTTCTGTTTGTTGCCCGAGCTAACTAGTCATGGAGGTACCATGACCATGCCATTGATGGCACCAATGGCATGACACCATCTGTGGCGGTGTGATTAGTCCACGACGTCCCCATTTATTATGTATGTTATGAGATCTCTTGGCCATTATGATATGTGTGTATACTTGTCTTGAGCATGGTACATATATGCTTTGTTTATGTGGGGGTGTATGGATGCACCCTAGGTACTATGGTTCGTATGATTTAGTGATTGGATGTGCGTGCCTTGCACCCCTCTCGCTTCTAGTATGTTGGAGTCTGCAGCTACTTGTACACGCTTATGAATTGACGAATATGTATGTATGTAGTGTCCTTCATGTGTCATGTTGGACGTTAGGTTATGCGCTCATAGCAATATTCATATATGATTCATTTTGATTAATATTCCTTATGATTATCTTATTTGTATGATCTTGATCTCTTATTCTTGTTGGCTCATTTACCTTATGATTATCTGATTCGTATTATCGTTTGACCTCTCATTTCATTTGAATCATTTAACTTATGATATTTGTTCAGTTGATCCTTGATCTCTTGTTCTTTTGACATATGATATTCGTTTCAGTAAGAGCTTATGTTTCCTTTCCCTATGCTTATATATGTTTTGATTATTCGTTGTTATTATATATTTGTTCACTAGGCTTTTTAAGCTCAGCCGCGTTTTCTTTTCCATGCGGCAGGTAATAAGCGGGGCGATGGGCTTTGATTTGGGCTGAGAGTAGAAGCTTATGAGTGGACCAACCTTACCTAGATTCCTACTATTCTGGACTTAGTTTTGGAGAATATGTATTTTGGATTTTTCTTTTCTTTTGGATATGTTGGATTATGTATTTCCCTTTTTGAAGTCATTTGTTTATATGACTTGGTACTTTATTTAATAAGACTTCCGCTTGTGTATTATACTTTGTATGACACCATAATGTGACATTTTTACCCGTGTCGGGTTAGAGTGTTACAACTCCACTACCACTACCACACCACCACTTCACCACTGCTCCTCCTCCACAGCAAACCACCACCACACTAGCACCACTGTGCACTGTAGCAACTCCTCCTCCACCCTCCGTTTAATTCTCCTCCTCCCCGTCTTCCATTTAATTCTTTTCTTGACCCCTATAATATTTAATTCTTCTTCTTCTTCTCCTTCTTCTTTTTCTTAAAAAGGCAATTTTTTGATTTTTGTTAATTATTGTAATGTAGTTTTTAATTAATTTTAGGATTGGTTAATTAATTAAAATTTTTTTTTATCTTTTTTCTATTTCCTGGAACAGCCGAGACTGAGACCGAGAGCGTGAGCCAAGAGCTAAGAGACCCCCGAGACATAGGTAATGTACCTTTTTTTTCTTTTTTTTTGTAATTAACTTTTGGTATCCCGACGACATGTCATCATCAACAGTTTTTTATTAACTTTTGGTAATGTGCTATTTTTTTATATAGCCCGAGCCTGAGACCGCAACCCGAGACCGCAGCCCGAGACCACAGCCCGAGACCACAACCCTAGACGACAACCCTAGCCCTAGCTGGTATTTTTTTTCATCTATTTAGAAAATATGGTTAGTTATTATGCGTTTGGTTAGTATAGATATTTGGTTATTTAGTATGCATTTGGTTAGTTAGATATTTGGTTAGTTAGTATGCGTTTGCTTAGTTTGATATTTGGTGCCTTAGTATTGCGTTTGGTTAGTATAATGTGCGAATATGTTACATATTTGTGCGTTGGTTTTGTGTTTGGTTAGTTAATATGCGGATATGTTAGATATTTTTGGGTTATGTTAGTATAATATTGGTTATTTGTAGGCTATGTTAGTATGTTGTTAGATATTTGTAGTATGTTAGTCATTTGATTGTAAGACTTTTGTGATTGTTGATAGCGGTTATATATTGTTAGACTTTTTCAAATGAGTTTATAGCGGTTTATATATGTAATGTAGTATGTTAGGCATTTGATTCTTAGACTTTTGTGAATGTTTTAGGATTTTAGTAATTAATTTTAGAAATTTCCCGGCCGATGTTAATCATCCTATAGAAAACCTGTCAGGAATTAATTTATTATAAGTTAATTTCGGAAAGTCCCTTGTTTGGGACTGCTTTTTGAACGTTTTGTCTCATTTAGGATATGGATGCGTATAACTGATTTACTGTTTGAGATGTTTTCGACAGTGTTTCTCCTTTCTCCTACGAATATGTCTTTAATGCACGTATTTGGGGAGTTGAGGGGAAATGTTGTCGAAAATTTTCTCAAATAGTAAATCAGTTATACGCATCCGTATATGAGACGAATCATTCAAAGAGTGGATTAGAATTGCCTTCCATAATTGCACTAAATGAACAAAACAACTTGTAATAATTCTACGTTTATATGTGTTTATGTGTTTAATCTTTTGAAGGTGTTTACTTTAGTGCATATAATAACTTATTGCATCATCAAAATGCAGGTATGATAATTGATAAGAGTTGGACCCTTTTAGAGAGTCGTTGTTCAAAACCATTTTTTGATGGTCTTGCTGCATTCCTCGAGCATTGCAAGCCGTTATTGAATAGTTACGGAAAGATAAAATGTCCATGTCGTTTGTGTGATAATGTTGAATGGGTATCTATGACCACTCTTAAAGACCACATAGGCGACTTTGGATGGGACCCAAGTTATAAAAAATGGCTAAATCACGGTGCATCGGATCCTCCGCCATTATTACATAACACAACACAACGTGAGATGCTGAGTGACATGGATGCGTGCCTTAATGATATTTTTGATATTCCTCCGATTAATGAACAAAATGAGACAACTCAAGTAAATATTGGCGAGACAAGTAACGAGCCGAATCACGTTGCTGCACCTCCTCAACGTAACGAGCCATTTCCAACGAGGCTCTGTACCCGACATGTGACTTTATGATTACATTGGGTTTTATGGCAAAGATTACGCATCTCAAGATCAACTGTAAATGGAGTGTTACTTCATTTAACAAAACGCTAATATTTCTCCAAGAGGTATTCCCGCTCAGGTTAGGTTACAATCTCCCACCGACATACTATACAATAAAGAATATATTTAAAAAGATCGGGTTAGGGTACGAGTTGAAAATGATTGCTTTCTATATCGGGGGATGATGCCAAAGATTTGCAATATTGTTCGATCTGTATAAAACGAGTAGATGGAAAGACAAGAACACAACGGGGAAGAAAGTTCCTAACAAGGTGTTGTGTTACTTTCCTATCATTCCTAGACTACAACTTTTGTACAAGTCTATTCACACTGCAAAACATATGACTTGGCATGCTACTAGAAAGTCTATGAAATATGGTAAGATGCAACACCCGGTTGATGGTAAAGCATAGAAGAAGTTTGACATGCTGCATTCAGATTTTGATAAGGCAACAAGAAACATTCGATTAGGGTTGGCTGTTTATGGATTCAATCCGTTTGGCAACCTTAGTCAGTCTTACAGCATGTAGCCCAGCATATTAACAACATACAACTTGCCTTCGTGGTTATGCATGAAAGAGGCTTCTTTGATGCTGATGTTGTTGATTCCTGGTCCTAAATCATCGGGGAAGGATATTGATGTTTACTTGAAGCCTTTGATTGATGACCTGTTTATGGAAAAAAACAGGTATCTTGACTATAGACGCTGTTACAGGCACTGGCTTCCACATGAGAGCGATGCTTTTATAGACCACCAATGATTTTCCTGCACGAAGTAGTTTGTCTTGTTCGAGTGGGAAAGGTTACATGGCATGCCCTACATGAAAAGTAGACACTCCATCTAAGCGTGTGCTAAGCAAAACAGCTTACATTGGTTATAGAAGATTCTTAAAAAAGAACCATAAATAGAGGAGTGACTATACATTTGATGGTGAAACCGATGGAAGAGATCCTCCTAGAAAAGATACCAATCATAATATATTTACTCAACATGCGAGATTGCCTACATGTTTGCTGGGGAAACACTCGGATTATGGGGGTGTGAAGATAAAACATAATCCTATAGTCGAACTGAACTGGGTTAAAGGGTCTAAAAGAATGTGTTGGAGAGTATCTTGAACAATTTTTTAATGAATGACAAATCTAAAGACACCGCTAAGGCAAGACAAGACTTGAAAGCTTTGGGCATTCGAAATGAGTTGCGACTCAGAAACAAAAAAATGGGAAGTGCTTGAAGCCTCATGCTAAGTACTCCCTCACACCCAATGATAGAAAACTTTTCTGTCAATACATAAAAACAATTAAACTACCAGATGGTTTCAGATCCAAGTTCAAGTCAAAAGTGACCAAAGATGATAGCAATATAACGGGCATGAAGTCTCATGACTATCATATAATGATGCAACGGTTACTTCCTTATGGAATTCATCAGTACTTGGATGCACAGACTTATACACCATTAATCGAGCTTTGTTCATTCTTTAATCAAAGTTGCGCTCGTACTTTGATGGTGAATGACATGCTAAAAGCTAGACCCCAGTTGATCAATATTTTGTGTTGTCTCAAGCAAATATATCCTCCTGCTTTTTTTGACATTATGATTCACTTGGTTATGCATTTACCTGAAGAGGCTATTGAAGGAGGGTCTGTCTCATTCTAGTATATGTATCCATTTGAAAGATACATGAAGAAGCTAAAAAACTATGTATGAAATAAAGCTAAGCCGGAAGGTTCAATAGCGGAGGGTTATGTTGCAGACGAAGCATTAACTTTTTGTTCTCATTATTTTCAGGGTGTTGGGACTACATTTAATCGTCCTGAACGTAATCAAGATTGTCCTCGCCCAACAAGTGTGTACTTCACAACATTCCTCAGATTGACACATACCTAACCGCGTTTGAGAGGTACACGTTTTAATTTTGGAATTTATTTTCCCCAAGTTATCTTTCTGATTTATTCTAACATCATGAACATTTTACATGGAATTTTCTAACAGTGACATGCAACAAGAACTTTCTAGCTAGTTTGAGCCGAAGGTAAAATTTATTGTTTGTATTTCCCTGTGTAAATAACGACTATTAATTACTCATCTCTATCTATTTGTCATTTTTCATAGATGTGTAAACTTTACATAGCTAATGACCCAAGATGTACTCCTGAATTATTTGCTTTGGCTTGTGGGTCATCACGGAACCCAATCTCAGTCAACTCTTGCGTAATCAACGGTGTGATGTTTTTCGTACACTGTCGCGATAAAAAACGTACAACTCAGAACAGCGGAATCTGTTCACCTGGTGAGAAGAAATGAGAAATGTATTATGGTCAGCTAGAAGATATTCTGGAGTTTGCTTATACCCAATTAAAAGTTGTGTTGTTTTGAGTTAAGTGGTTTGACTTATGCGACAAAAAAGGCCGTAAATTCAAACGTATGAATCTTAGAAACAACATGAGACAAATTTTGGCATGTAGTTATGCATTTGAAGATCAATGTTACATTCTCGCAACACAAGCGAAACAAGTCTTCTACTTTGAAGATCCTGCAAGACGACCACTCCATTGGAAGGTCGTCCAAGATGTGAATCAAAACACAACCTGGGATGTCATCGTGGAAGAAGACGATGATGATGTGATACATGGAAACAACTCATTTGATCTCGAACTGTCTGCTAATTTGATTGATTTGGAATTAGAACCCTGGAATATCGATGGTCAATCAACGGAAGTTGAGGCACCACCACAAATCATTCCTGTTGATGACAACGATGATTTTATTGATGACGAGGACGACGAGCCTTATGATTTAGCAGAAGCTTCTGATAGTGAAGAAGAAAAAATTATGATGATGAAGTTGCAGTTGACACTAATGATGTTCATGATAGTGATGTTGATTTAGCAGATTGATCTTAAATTGTAACTTGTAAAACGACTCTTATTTGTTTATGAAAATGTATATGTTATTCAACTTGTACTTTTACAGATGGCAGTAGCGGTGGCGCGTGGTCACGGTGGTGACGGTGCCCCCACAACCACCATTCTGTCAGATTAAGAGTGGTCATCGTGGTAAGAATTTCCTGATCATTTTAAAGGAAACTTAAACTTGATCATTTGAATTTGGTTACTTGTTATTTTATGAAGTTTTCACTGTGGCGGTAGGGAAGACACCACCGGTGGCATCCAGAAGGTGCGTTATGTCAACAAGAATGTCGCCCTGAAGAAAGCCGTGTCGGATTTCGGCCCCCAGACGATAGAGCTTGACACTAATGATAAGGGGACCCTCAACCTAGTCGGCAACCACGCTGCATGATTTGTTAACTTCGTGGGCGAGCTCATTAGGGAGTTCCCGTTGTGCTATGAGTCCTGGCACAAGATCGAGCCGGAAAAGAAGGCACATATGATTAGACGCATCCAGGTCAGTTATTTATTTTCCTTTTATGTTGTTTTGTTATCGTGTTTATATATTTGAATGTGTATATTTATTTAAATTTGCTTATACAAATATATAGTTGGGTGCATCTCGGTTATAAAATTTGGTGCATCATAGTTATAACTAATTTTTATAACTGTAGTGTACCAAAATAAAAAGGTGCATCACAGTTATAAATTATTTCCGGAAAAAAAAATTTGTCTCCCCAAAAAAAAGGTTTTTTTGCGGGAATTTTTTTTCAGGGGGGGGGTGGTGGTAGGGTGCGAATATACAAAACCTCCCTAAAAGAATGAAGGAAAATACAATAAGGTCCATGTAGTTTGGCGTCAAAAAAGGGAGGGGAAGGGATCTCTCACTTTTCTTTTGAGATCAACTTTAAAAAAAATATATATATATATATATATTATATATATATATATATATATATATATATATATATATATATATATATATATATATATATATCAAAACCCGTATATATATATATATATATATATATATATATATACGATGGACGGGTATGACTTGTGATTTTTATTTTTATGATTTTGTGTATCAATATATACTATAAAGTAATTAAAAGTTAAATGAATGGTTAAAGATCTATAATTGATGTTTGCCATAATCCATTAAACGACTTAAAGCAGGTAAGTAATTTGATTTGTTTTTTTTAATTTTTTTTTCTATTTGTTTGTGTTTATTAAAGAAAAGGTAGAATGTGTTTATGTTATGTTTGTCGATATAGTGTGAACATATGTTTTCGTATGAACCTAATTTCTCAAATGTTCTTAAGGATGTCCATTATTAATGAGAACACTAATAATTAGATTCCCAATGAAGGTTCGTATTTATGGTATCTTCTTTTTCGCTTTTAACTGACCCAATACATAACGTATTGAAATGTTTAAGTTTTATTAGAGTTGTGATACGTCTAGTGGTGCAGAACAAAGCGTGTAAATGCAATGATAGTTCATCTCGAGATCTGATAGCTGAAAAACATGAGATCTTAACAGGTCTGTAGTAGCGTCATAAATTCCAGCAGTGGAATGAATGTTAGATCCAAGGATAGAATATTCTTCCTCCTAAACGAAGACTTTTGAACCTGGACCTATTCTAAAGCGTGTAAGCGGGATGCTTGGGTTTTGAAAATATGCTGGAAAACATTTAGTATCAAGACCAGTTGAATGTTGTCATGAACATAATCAAGAATAGGACTCAAAATCGGAAGGATAACCCGTGGCTTAAATGAGTATCAGAAGTGTATGTATTCAAAATTACTTTCATTTCAACTCCAACAAACAACATAACTATAGCCATTTCAGATGTTTATTTGAATACCTGTAACTACAATTTAATACCGTCAATATAAGTAGCAGCAACCTGACAGAAAAATCAACTTCAGTCTGATGTCATTTCTTTGTTTTTCTTAAGCTTTTTCTCCCTCTTCTTGGAAGTATCGACATTTGTGTCATACGTTCCTCAATTTATGTGTTAAGCTGGTTTAGAGACATATCATGTGCATCATCTTCTTCACCTATCTTGTTAATCTCAGTAGTATTTGTTACGATCCGTATCGACCAAATCTAAGTTTGATGGGGTTGTATTAGTATCATATCATTCATATGTGTATGTTGTGCATCGTTTCATACATTTTTTGAACTTGTCGGACTCTATATGAAATGTCTGTTTTGATCCATTGCCAAACCCCCATTTTGCAACCTCTTAAGTAATAATAAATATATACCGCAAAAGTTCTTTTCACGAGGCGCTTTCAGATGGCGAAATTGTTTTACTATAGTGAAAGAAGTCGGGTAATTGTAAAGAAGTTTTTCAAAAAAAAATTATATAACATACCTGTGCATTCATATTGGTTCCATCCATGTAAACCTAACGTATGTTGTCATGAATAATTTTTCATATCTCGCCGATACCCTCTTCATAAACTCCATGAATAGCTTTCTAATAAAGTAAGGTAACAAAACAAAGTAGCCTGTGAATTCCGTTTCTTTTCGCATCAATTCTCTTCTTGAATTTCATGTGTGTGAGCGATGAAGTAACATTATAAAAAGATAAATAATTTTCTATAGCAACAGAGATACTAATCACCAATGTCTTCTTCATTGTATAGAACGAGTTTGTGCCCAAGCGTTGCATGCGTGTGCTTTAAAAATGGATGATGAGACATTAGAACCGGAATCGGTAGGGTCGCCTAATGCTACAAACAAAGTAGCGGACAAAAAGGAGTCCAAGTCAAAGCCATTGTTATCAATACTATTGACATATAATGTTAGAGATGCTAAATTGTCACATAGCACATCGCCTTTGGACAGGAAATAAAACTCATTTATTGCAAAATTCAATTTATTTCAAGATTATAAACACATGCGGCGTAACATACATTTAACGATATTAAGATGCAACAGCGTGGTTTAGCCAAGAAGTCAATACATAAGTGCGATCGCTCTACTCATTTCGCAAAGTGTAATCCCGGTGCGATCACTTCATATCGATTTACTTCATATTTGGCAATTAAACGCCAATAATGTAGAGGTGCCAATGATTTTGCATGTTCCGTCTTGAGCGACAAGTGCAGTTCCATGATTCCATATAAGCGAACATAATAACACTGTTATATTACATATTCAACACTTATCTTTGCGTACATGAATAACGACTTATTAAAACAAAAGGATATAGTAGTTAAAAAAATATTTGTAAGCAGCATGACTGGACAAATTCTAACGTGTCTAAAGTTTATGGTCCATAGACATTATCATAAACTTTGGCCAAGTTTATCAACAATATATTTTGTAACCAAAATTTTACAAAATATAGCTTGATAAACTGATAGTTCTTATAATTTTGTGCCCAAACTAAGTTAGTCAAACTATTTTCTTGAATACAGAATGTCTAAAAACCGTACCTATGTGTGAGTCTCTTCGCTGCTTTCTTCAACCGTATTGATATATTTATGAATTCTTTTCAAAGCAATATCACAGATTTGATGAACCTTCAAATCAGAAGAAACTTTTATAAGTTTTACTTGATTTGCAAAAGACGGCACCACATAAAATTATATATAAAAATTAACACATTAAATCCAGACTACTATTACAAATTTGTGTGGCATACAGGCTTATTAATCATTAAATTCGCATATAACTGTAATTACCAATAATGTTTTTACTATAACTTGAAAACGGCTGACTCAATTGTTCAACGTGAAAAAAATCCAAACTGTGACCAGAATAGAGGTGAACTAATTTTTCTATCATACCAATTAAATGCTTTTATCCCAGAATTCTCTTTCATATCAAATTAGCAGCTCCCTGGTTATCAGCATCTACTTAACCCCAAAATAAGCAAAACAATTGCAGCAATTTAAGTGACACAAACACTTTTACAGGGCGATAGTATTGATAAAGGATGTCTGAAGTCAAAGCCATTGCTATCAATACTATTGCAAAAAACATGTCTCGTGGCACAAATTTCAAAAATAGACTTGTTTAGAAACTCGAAGGCCTTTTAGGCTTATATTTGATGAAGAGGTTGTAAGTGAAATTTAGGAAGAGAGGAATATTATTGATTGCTTAAGCTTTGCTTGATTTGCTTGATTACAAATGCATCACCACAACACCTATTTATACTACTCCATGGAATGTTCTAGAGATGAGATATTTCCATGGATATTCTACTACTATCTAGATACTTCCTACATTATCTTGATCATTCCTAATACATCATCATCCTTATCCAAATTCTAGATATTTCTATAACATTTAGCTACAATATTCTAGACATATCTATGGATATTTTCTAGGATTATTCTTTGTCGTTCTAGAAGCTTCCATACCATTCTACGACTTTCTAGAAGCTTCCACTACATGGGCTCGGACTAAATCAAGTTTACGATCCAACACCCCCCTTTAAACTTGATTTACCGACTCCAAGCATCATTCGTTGTCTTGAAAAATCTTTCTCGTTGATCGGCTTGGTGAGGATATCGCAACTTGGTTCTCGGACCTCGTATGTATCACTTGGACATCTTTCCTTGCAATGCACTCTCGAATAAAGTGATAACGAGTGTTGATATGCTTACTTGATCATGGTATCTTGGATTTTAGCTAAGTAAATGGCCGACTTGTTATCCACATAGATCTCGATCGCATCTTCTTGTTCCATGTGTAGCTCTTTAGCATACTTCTAAGCCAAATTGCGTGACATACACACGATGTTGCACTCGTACTCCGCTTCACAACCGGACAAAGTAACAATAGGTTGCTTCTTTGAAGACCATGTAAAAGCATTGTTACCCAGAAGAATATGAATCTGTTGTACTTCTTCCATCGTCTTTGTTTCCGGCCAATCAACATCGCTATATCCAACCAACTTGAAGTCTTCACTTGTTGAATAAAACATGCCGTAGTCTACGGTACCTTTGATATAACGGAGAATCCTCTTTGCAATCTCCAAATGCTTTGTCGTAGGCTCTTCCATGAAACGACTAATTAAACCAACCGCAAAGAGTATGTCGGTCTTGTACATGTCAAATAGCGCAGACTTCCAACGAGACTCTTGAATTGAGTTGAGTCTACCGCTTCTCCTCCGTCATGCTTAAAAGGCTTTGCCTTATGTTCTATGGGGTGCCAACTGGATTGCACTTATCCATGCCAAACTTCTTTAATATCTCCTTGGCATATCCTTCTTGACTTATGAAAATTCCATCATCCGTCTGCGCTTCACCTCAATGCCAAGATAATAAGACATAAGTCCTATGTCGTCATCTCGAACTCTTTCGTCATTGACTTCTTGAGCTCATCAATCATACTACGAGAGTTTCTGTAAAGATCAAATCATCCACGACAAGCGACGAAGCGGTATACTTGATTTGCAAATTTCACGTAAAGTGCATATTCACTTAGGCATTTAGTAAAACCATGTTCTTGGAAATACTTGTCAATTCTAGTATTCCAAGCACGTGGTCTGCTTAGACCATATAAGGCCTTCTTCAACCTTAGCACTTTACCTTCTTGCCCTTTGGCAACATATCCTCTGGTTGCTCCACATAAACTTCTTCTTGAGAAGTCCATTTAGAAATGCAGACTTACATCCATTTGGTGGATTTTCCACCTATATTGAGCAACAATAGCAATAATCATTCTAATAGTTTCTAAGCGAGTAACAGGAGAAAATACCTCTTCGTAGTCGATACCATACTTACGCTTGTAACCTTTTGCCACAAGTCTTGCCTTGTACTTTTCCACTTCGCCTTTGGCGTTTTCTTGGTCTTGTATACCCACTTGACTCAATAGCCTTTTGGCCTTTCGGAAGGGTCATCAACTCCCACGTATCGTTCTTCACTATTGACTTTATCTCCTCGTCCATGGCTTGTCTCCATTTCTTGCTTTTCATTGCCTCCTCAAAACTAAAGGTTCACAATCAGCAGATAAACAAGTAAGGGTATCTCGTCGGTTACCTCGTGAGAGCTCCCGCAAACTTCTTGTCTTCGGTTCTCCTTCACTTGAACTTGAAGGTGATTCTTGGGTTGGAGTTGGACTTTGAGGTTGTTGGACTTCCTCACTTGATTCACCGTCTCTTCTCCGTCAGTCATAGGAAGAAAGTCATACCTTTCATTTTCCTTAATGCTCCAATCCCATGTCTCTTCTTCATCGAACTCCACGTCTCTACTCACTACCACCTTCCTTGTGATTGGATTATAGAGCTTATAACCTTTCGACTGCTTGTCGTAGCCAACAAACACATGCTTCTCACTTCTATCATCAAGCTTTAATCGCCTTTGGTCGGAACGTGGACATATGCTATGCTTCCGAATACTCTTAGGTGAGAGCGGTAGGCTTCATCCCATTCCATGCTTCTTGTGGAGTCTTGTTATCTAAACTCTTTGACGGACACCGGTTCAATAGATATCTTGCACAATCAACCGCCTCGGCCCAAAACTCCTTTGGCATCTTCTTACTTTTCAACATGCTTGGACCATATTGAGAATGGTTCTATTCTTTCTCTCCACCACTCCATTTTGTTGTGGGAGTAAGGAGCCGTTAGAAATCTCCGGATCCCATTATCCTCACAAAATTTGTTAAATTCTTTTGATAAAATTCTCCACCTCTATCGGATCTCATGGATTTAATTTTTAAACCTTTCTCCTTTTCAACCATAGCTTTAAATATTTTAAAGTTTCAAAACTTGAGATTTTCTTTTAGAAAATATACCCAAGTTTTTCTTGAAAATCATCAATAAAGAGCATAAAGTAAAGATTCTTACTATAAGAGGGTGGAGTAATGGGACCGCACAAATCCGTGTGAATTAGTTGTAAAGGCTCCTTAGCTCTTGATGTCGCTTCTTTTGGGAACGAACTCCTAACATGCTTCCCAAGAAGGCATCCTTCACACAGTTGATTGGGATGATCAATTTGATCTAACCCTTTCACCATTCCCTTTGAGGATAATAACTTTAAGTCACCAAAGTTTAAGTGCCCTTATCTCATGTGCCAAAGCCACGAATGATCCTTCAAACAACTCTTTAAGCACTTAGCTTCATCATGTTGAATGTTTAGAAGGAACATTCGGTTTTGGTCATAGGCACTTTGCTATGAGCTTTCCTTCAGATTCCTTATTGTAGCACTACGATCCTTGAAATGAATATCGTAATTTTTCTCTAAAAGTTGTCCCATGCTTAAAATATTACTTTTAAGATTGGGCACATTGTATCGTCCGAAATATATTGGTGACTGCCATCTTTAGCTCGGATAAGTATCTTACCTTTTCCTTTCACCGGTGCCTTTGATTCGTCTCCAAAGGTGACGTTACCTTTACTTTCTTCCATCTCCACGAACAAGTCTTCTTCACCCGTCATATGGTTACTTGCAGCGGAATCTATATGCCATGGCTCTATCCTCTCTTCTTGTTCGTCATGTCTTGCCATTAGCAAGGTAAGCTCATCTCCGTCTTCTACCTCCACAAGATTAGCTTTCTCTTCCACTTGTCTTGAGCTAGTACACTCATTGGCATAATGACCATATTTACGACAGTTGTAACATTGTATTTGGGGCTTACCTCCTCTTTGAGATTGAAAGCTTCTCCCACGACCTCTTCGATATGAAGACCATTGGTTTTCATCTTCTTTGTTGACATCTTCTCTTCCTCTTCCTCGTCCTCGGCCTTGGAAACCACCACGACCTCGAAAAATACCGCGTCCTCGTCCTTGCTCCTTTCCATGTAGAAAGCTCTTTTCCCTTTCTTTGAAAGAGACCTTTGAGTATAAAGCTTGCTCCAAGGGTTCTTTCCCCCTTCTTTTCTTCAACTTCTCTTCATGGGCTTGTAAAGATCCCATGAGTTGATCAATGGTCATTGAGTCTATGTCTTTTGACTCCTCTATGGCCACGACAATGTAATCAAAGCTTGGGGGCAAAGAGCGAAGAATCTTTTCTATCACCCTTGTGTCACTCAAGCTTTCACCATTTCTCTTCATTTCATTTGAAATGGTCAAGACACGAGTGAAATAATCCGAAATGGTTTCGATTCCTCCATTTGGAGTTTTGAACTCTCCTCTAAGAGTTTGAAGACGTACCTTTTCACCTTGTCGATTCCTTTGAAAGCATTTTGAAGGATCTCCCACGCTTCCTTGGAAGTAGTTGCGTTGCAACTTTCTCAAACATCGCATCATCAAGACATTGATAGATGAGTGTAAAAGCACTGATCCTTCTTTCTTGCCTTTTGCAACTCCACCCTTTGGGCGGCATTCATGGAACTTTCGTCATCTACTTTCTCAACACCTTTCTCTACAATCTCCCATACATCATGTGAACCGAGTAACGCCTTCATTCGAATGCACCAACTACCATAGTTGTCTTTGGTAAGACGAGGATATTGGAACAAGTTCATCATGCTTGACATCGTGATCTTCTAGCTCTGATACCAATTTGTTAGAAACTCGAAGGCCTTTTAGGCTTATATTTGATGAAGAGGTTGTGAGTGAAATTTAGGAAGAGAGGAATATTATTGATTGCTTAATCTTTGCTTGATTTGCTTGATTACAAATGCATCACCACAACACCTATTTATACTACTCCATGGAATGTTCTAGAGATGAGATATTTCCATGGATATTCTACTACTATCTAGATACTTCCTACATTATCTTGATCATTCCTAATACATCATCATCCTTATCGTAATTCTAGATATTTCTATAACATTTAGCTACAATATTCTAGACATATCTATGGATATTTTCTAGGATTATTCTTTGTCGTTCTAGAAGCTTCCATACCATTCTACGACTTTCTAGAAGCTTCCACTATATGGGCTCGGACTAAATCAAATTTACGATCCAACAGTTATCAACACTATTTCAGAATATAAAGGAAGTCCTTTTAAAAATACCTCTCAATGTATTGAGCGACTCCATGTTTAAAATGGGTACCACCACCGAAACCGGATAAGCGATCGCTCGGTGCACCCAATTTCGCCCTCCTTTTACTTCATCCATGCACATTTTGAAATGATTTTACTCGTACCTATGAAAACATTATAGTGTCAAAGGTTAAGACGACATAAAGAACGATCCATAAGATGTATAAATATAATTAGCCACACGACCTTGGGCCACGAGAATGTTTGCATCTATCATTCTTGTATGAGTTATTACAACTTGCCGCTGCTCATCCATCCGTACCTAAAACAACAATAACCATCAGCATATTAGTATAACTTTAGCCAGCAGTTTATGGTGTTTTATCTAAAAAAAGATGTTTAATATTCACAAAGCTATAAACTGATTGTATCCATGTCTATTGAGTCCCATGTACAGCACCCTAACCCACCCATTGAGCCCCAAAAGCCAGCCATTTCAGCCCCCGAACTCACACCCATTTCAACCCCCGAGGCCACCAATTTAGCTCTTACACAACCACAATTCAAGACGCTATAGTGAATTTGGTGAGCGGATCACGTAAGTTTGGTGAGCAGACGGTGGTCTAAACCCCGTCACAATTCAAGACTCTACTATACACCAAAAAGCACTGCCTAAGCATGACAGTACTTAAGTTAAAACTATTAGCTTAACTAACATATGAACAAAGTCTAACATTTCATTAAAACACGTTACTCCCATCACAGGCTGCTAGTTAATCCTGTAAGAGCTGAACAAACAATGATATATTTTTTATCACTCAGCTTACCTTTAGAGCTGAGTATGACAATCGTCAAAATATTGCCTATCGACTCCAAGCTTTTTTAGAGACCGAAAGTTCGACGTCATCGCATAAAGTAAATTTAATAAGTATAATCCACATAGACAACTAAATAAATAAATCATGGTTAATATTAAGTAGTTGAAGGACCACCGATCTTACTTGTTCGCATTCGGGTTCATTGACACATCCGGTTCACCCTTGAGTTCAGTGCGATTGAGAACCGCAAAATGAGTTTTTAAGCGTTTAATTATGCACTAAAATCCTGTAAACAAATTTAACCGAAATTATTTAAAAGAGAACCTTACTTGTGTTTCAACACTGCTCAGTTCATGTATTGATAACATCGATTCTTTGCATAAAACAGCGGGCAAGCCCACTCGATGCATCTGTTAATTCAAGTGATAATTTAAATCTTCGTAATCCATTATTGTTTAAATCTCGTAAAATAACATACAATCGGAAAACGTAAAATTTTCACGCAAGTTATATGAACCTAAAGCCATTGCTATGTTTCTACGCTTATATAAAGCTGATAACCTAAAGTGCTGAACAGAAAGTTCAAGGAAAAACTATAGCCTTCGGGATTTGCACATATTACATCAAGCCATGTTTTATATCTAAGGAAAACTATAATCCCAAATCCTGTAGTTATATCAAAAAAACTTGATGCGTAAACTTTTATTTGGTACTTGTATTATTTAGCAAGCTAAATTTCGTCACTATACTATATAAACCATTTATCTACCTGTGGTATCATGAGTTGCAGGGATGGACGTTCGTGACTCATCAGTTGCTGAGCCCGAGATTCGGGCGGCATGCGCTCTAGAAACAAATGCTTGCGCATCTCATGAACTGCTATTGATACCAGCTTCAATTATAGACAGCTATCGACTACGTTGTCTGCTATATTTCGCAAAGATGTGGCGCCTTTGTCCTGCTGCAAAGACCAACAAATGATACTCGGTGCCTGAGAGGCAGTAACATACAACCTTAGAAACCCCGAAACATAAAATACATGGAAAACAATACCTTAATAAAAGCTGCCTTCAGATACATGCAACTGCCGGCGTGCAGGTATGTTGGATTGCAACGAATCTACCACATCTTCCAATACACGTTTTCCCCTTTCAATATCCAATACACGTTTGCAAGTTGCAATTTGTAGCAAACTTCGGTGCATGAAACGCTGTCTGCAATCATCAAACATGACTTCTATTATCTACCAATAAGAAACTCAAAAACAGTTGGTAATCTTATTACAATAACACCAAAAGAATCGCTAACATTGGGTTTGCAATTTATCCATAGAACCGTTAATGAGATTAACGTATTAGGCTGCAATTATATCTGATTTTGAATAGGTACCTTACATGGTGTCAACTAAATAGGCAATCTGCCAAAAAGGAGTGACTATAATAGAAGGGTTGTAAAACATCGCAAACAACGTGGCACATCAGCGCATCTTGTTGAATTTCCAAGCATGGATTGTTTATGAGTACTGCAGAGAATGAAAGACTCCTTTGTTCCTCCACGACCATTGGTCTGAATCGTCAAGTCTGATTCCTCGCTCCAAGAATTCTGAACCATGTATATCTTGCCACCCGCTTTATACAGGCACCTACAGAAAGAAGCCATTGTTGATTCAGAAAGAAGCACAATGGAGACTGGAGAGTGGTTATCATAGTAGTGAACAATGCACAAAGAACCAAACAATATTCTATATAACACCCAAAAATACGATATCAAAGATATTGGCTCGACAACATAAATAAACAATACAGCATGCCTCAATAGGCCATAACAGGTTCTACACTTCTACACTTCTACACTTCTATACTTCTATAGCTATACTGGCTTCTTGTAAATCTGTAATAACGACTATAGTGAAATACTGAAACTACAGGAGTAATATTGTTTGGACATATTCAACTATGTTTAGACATTACTATATGTAGCTGACTCACCATCTTTTTCCTCTGATTCAGCCCCATCTTCTTGCTCTGATTTAGTGGTCTCGCCACTTTCCAAGGTTACTCTTTTCTCTCTTTGTTTGCCTCTGGTTTTCATCTCCCTAAAGAAAGTATAAAAATGCATGAGTCCTGGCTTTAGTAGAATACTTATTAGTGGGATGATTTATTCAATTGACAACTGAAGATCAACCTTTATAAACATTGACAATGATTTATTCAATTCATCCAACTTTTTCGCATGAAAGTATTTCCAGAATTTAATATTTTTGCATTGCCTAATAAGTTCTTATGCACCTTTAATGATCACATGATCAAAGGATTATAGCACATCCAAACACCCGTGTTCCTAGTTAACGCTAATAGAGAGCAAGACACATTATGCTATAGTGTAATCAAAAAACTTATATTGCATTTACCCCTGGCTTGTACTTAGGAGACCGAGAAGCCAATTTATTAAACAACTACATCAGTTGAACAGGGCTCTCTTTTCATATCGCAGCATATAGCATCACAAGGCGTAGTCGATCTATGTCGAGACACTTTGATTATTCAAAAGATTCGTGACACCTAAACAAAATCACATGGTCATCTTAGAAAATCTCAACTTCAATAACCTCAATATCATTGACTTTGAACACAAGAATGCTCTAACCACCTACACAAGAAAGATGTACATAAACAACATAAAGCAAGAAAGTTTACCCATCACAAGTTCACAACATGCCCTATTTTACAAGATCCTGTTCATTGCCATAAGATAATAATCACGACATGCCATGGTGCATGGTATAGTTATTTTCTTTTGTGAAACATGCACCTCATGCGCGATAATTAACTTTAGGGCTTTGAGACTGAATATGATCGATGATGGTTATAGAAACAAATTAGGGTTTGGAATAATGGATGAAACTCAACATGCCAAATATCATATATTTTTTTTAATTTTTATCTTCATAATATACATTCCTAAAATACAAATTGCAGAATTTTTTTAGCATCTCCTTATTTGTATTGATTTGAAAGATATAATTCAAAAAACAATTTATTCTAGTGGTAAGTTGTTTAGAAAACTCATGAATGACCCAAGTTCAAATCCAATATATGTCTTTTTTTTAATTAAACAATTTTAAAATTTAAAAATAACAAAAAAAAAAATTCGAATTTTAAAATAAAAAAAAATAAAATTGTACATATATTAAATAAAACGCCACATGTCATTAAAAAAAATTTTAAAAAATGCCACATAATACAATGATGACATGGAACTATGACATGGCATTATGGGATGCCAAGTGGCATTATGACGTGGCATGCCTCTCTCTATATATATATATATATATATATATATATATATATATATATATATATATATATATATATATATATATATATATATATATATATATATATAAAATTAGGATTAAATAAGAAGATTATTTAAAATAAGAAGGAATAAGAAGAACTATAACCGTAAATCCGAGATGCACCTACCTAAATTAGATGCATCCCTATAATCTTAGTTGCATTATAACGCACCATAGTGTGTTTTCTAACTTTTAATCAGATGCATATAAGTTTATTAGATGCATTTCATGATTTCTCTTGTTTTTTGTTCCACTACACGTGCCGAAATTATGAAAATCAATTTGCACCATCTATACATCAAATTAACATTCGAAACTCAAGATGTTGCATCTATATGAATAGAAATGCATCAAATGCAAGTCGTTGCATCTCAAATGCGTGATTTTGGTCACTTCTCACCACTTTTTATTTTAATTTACTTCTCACTCGATCCCTACTATATATATATATATATATATATATATATATATATGTTCTTGTGAGAAGTCTAATTTTTGTGAGAACGCGAGAAGAAATCCTAGCCCTCCATCTAATCCCTCCTTTTTTAGATCTAATGGCTAAAATTAGCCAAAAATTACACTAACCAAAAGGCAATTATGTAATTACCAAACAAATATTAATATATAAAGAAAAAACACAGAGTTTGACTAAAATCGAAGGTGAAAACACACACACTTTCTTTCTCGACCTAACAAACTTCCGATCAAATCCGGCGTTTAACCGCCATTAAATCCGTCGTTTAACCTCCATTAAACTTCCGGTCAAACATTCACCTTCTTCTACCGTCATTAAACCACCGTCAAACCGCCATTAACCTAACATAGATATCACCGCCGTTAAAACGTCGTCAAACCACCATTAAACCGCTGATCAAATCATTATGCCACCGCCGTTAATACGCTCTATGTCAGCGTCGATCAACAAACGCAATCAACGAAATGTAAGTGAAGAAGATATGAATATCACGGATTCTGAATCAGACAGAGATGATATCACGGATATCACAGATATCACCGGAACATCGCCGGAAAACACAGAGATATCAAGTAAAAATCATATTTTATTATAATTTAATTATTTTTTTATAAATAATTGTTTAGAATTGTCAGTGTGATTTATTTTAGTTAAATTATCTTCACATGTGAATATAATAACTTAGGTGATTTTAGTGCAAATAAGTCTTGTTATAGTATCTTCAATTAGGCGATTTAAGCTTTGATTAAATTTTCTTCATGTGTGAAGAAAATCAGAATGCATTGGATTTTTGAGCAGTGATTAAGTTTATTAAGAGTATCTTCACGCGTGAAAATTTTTAGTAAGAGCATCTTCGCATGTGAAAATATAGGAAATATTTTTCTTCAAAGCATGAAAAGTTTTAGAAAGAGCATCTTCGCGTGTGAAAATTTAGGAAATATTTTTCTTCGCGTGTGAAAAGTTTTAGAAAGAGCATCTTCGAGTGTGAAAATTTAGGAGATATTTTTCTTCGTGCGTGAAAAGTTTTAGAAAGAGCATCTTTGCGTGTAAAAATTTAGGAGATATTTTTATTCGCGCGTGAAAAGTTTTAGTATGAGCATCTTCGTGTGTGAAAATATAGGAAATATTTTTCTTCGTGTGAAAAGTTTTAGGAAAATATAAGAAGTTGTAGTTAGTTATAATATTTATGCAAGATGCTGCTGTTATAACTTGTAAGTAGGCATGTCTCATGTAATATAGCAGATGATGTCCATGGATCCATGGGAGGTTTCTTGCTTATAGATAATCTGGTACAGTCTAATAGTCTATTTAATTATATAGTTGGAGACTCCAAGCTGTTTTATTGTATTGATTAGGTTACACATCATTGTAGGGATGCCTTTTGAGAATGCGTGCAGAGATGATATGACTGTAATGAAAAGTTGGGAATTCCATTCTGTTGAATGTTATGTAAGGTTCATATTTATATACACAAAGCTGTAATGATGAAGCTAATAGACATATGAGTAGATCATACATGAATATTCTACATTGAGTATCTTTGTGGTTGTGACATTAGTGGGATTTGATTTACCGGATAGGTTGCTAGGAGCTTAGGATAACATAGAAGGTGAGACAGTCGGTCTTTTGCAATCTATATGTTTTAAGATGATTTTGTGGTTAAATATAAGTTTCATTGAATGAAGAGAACAGTTGATGTCTAAGATGACAATATACTTCAATGGGAAGGAATGATTGCATCATGAGCTAAATAGGACAAAACAAGCTCGATTAGAGATGGTGATAATATAATATATTAGGGTCGTGTGACATTGCATCGGCAATCTGCTTGGGGTTATTGTTATGATTTGTGGTACATGGTCTTGCGAGTGGCAAGTGTGTTTCCTTGTGTTATGGCGAGATGTCCGAGTCCATCTTATTAGCAGTTGTAAGTGACTAGGGTAAGATTAAGGTTTAATTAAATTAGTCTTACATAATTATAATTCACTTGGTTAGCCCTTTAAAAAGTGAATATGCTATTTTTGTTCTTTGTAACTATTGTTGTTAGTTTTACTTTACGCTAATCCATTCTTATTAAGGTGTTGTTGACTTCACAAGATTGGTACATTGACTTGCTTGCAAGTCTTTTTCGAATAGTTCTCGTGAATATATCTTGTCGCACCACATATTTAATCGGTTCTTTCCATATGTCAATGATATTTGATTCAACTGTACTACTTTGAACAATTTCATATTTTAAGTCTGTTCTATCATATTGTTATTGCGGACCGTGGGTATTATTCAATGGAGACAGTCACACTCTTAGTGGCTCGAAAGTTCGTTATAGAGATAGACTTACAATTCTACGGGAAATCATGAGAGCCGACGGATCACTCAAGTGTAAGGCCATTTACTTTCTTATGTAATAAACTACCCTTTTTGGCAGCCCTGTTTCAAAATGAGAGTTTGATTTCATCCTATATTGTCCATATGATAATGATAATTTCACGGTCTTTGTCATGCATAGAAGATATTCTGATGTAAATTATGGAAGTATAACATAAATGCAATTATGCTAATCTTAAACTCTTCCTGCGTTATCTGGCTGGTAGATCTGGTATTCTTTGCATATTGCTATCACTTCATGCTATCTTTGTCGCATGAGTGCCAATTTCCCCTCCAGATAAGCTTCTTATGGACGGTAGAATAGGGATGATTCAAATTTTATGTCGTTTGAGGATCTATCACGGGCATCAAGTATTAGCATGTGTCTTTGCCACCAATTCAAGCTTTGTTTAAAGATGAAAGTGCAAAATTGTATTTGTTAAAACTTCTTGGGATGTTTTGTGGGGGACTTTCTGTCTTTCCCATTGTGTTTGTGCAAGGGGTTTTCTGATGCTATGATAGTACCAAAGTTGTTATAATGAAATTTAGTCATCCCTTACAAGTTTTATCTAGTAGATGCAAGTCAACCCCTTTTATATATAAGTAAATGGGTGATAACTACCACCTCTAAGAATTTAACTTATTGTGATATGAAAATTGGTCTGCAGTCTCTTCATGGATCTTAAAACTTGATGCAGGGAAACTTAAACTGGATGCAATCTCGAGAACTTAATTAAGTCACCAGTTTGGCGTGGTCGCGAAAATGAAATTGGCCTTTGGAAATCCGGGGCTCGACTTTGCAAATCTTGATAGTGCAGCAGGAGTAAGGCATACCTTGCTTTCGCTTATGAGTGTTTTTCTTCCTTATATATTTTGTAATATTACTATCGAGTTAACCAATAAGACTTTCTCATTATTATTGTTAGTTATTTATACTGAGTGGCAGTACTCTGTGGAAGCGATGATGATTCTTGTCCCGAGGCATACCGAATCATCCAACACCATCAATCAAATATCCTGAGGTATGTATGTAAAATATGTAATGTGAATAGATAACAAGAGAAGTAATCAATGACACAAAATGGACGTATGCAAATTGATACCCACATTCAAAGAAACAAACTATATTTTAAGTAGTTTCTTCACTTACAAAGGAGTTTAATGTAGGACGCATGGTATCCGTAAAAAATTCAAAAATATGCCCTAACTGCTCAAAATTGTTTTCCTAAAATAGCACTAGGTTGTCAGAAATCCTTCATTTTACACGATTTACATTGAAGATGAAAGGACATTTCATACTTACTATAATTGGAGCTGCTCCTATGAATTTTTGTTTAATAGGCGTGGGAGTGTTTATGTTGTGAACATTAAGCATTGTATAGCTGATATCTCTCACCTTTAAGAATTTATATTTTGGACAAAGATGCATAATACCTATCGGTGTCGAGAATGGCCCCGACGTTCAAGGTACCTCTATTGTTGTTAACGCTTTTTAAAGATTACTGTTATTTTCTTCAATCATATAGTTGGATTTGAAATTGGTGGCCCATTAATGTTGAAGGATCGACTAGGACAATGTTTAATCTCTAAGGCGTAATTATTTAGCTGAAATGGTAGTGCATAAAACCTAAGTATATCCCTAGAGTTATTTATCTTAACAATCCGTTTTCTTACAACAATTTCTCCTTATACTACAGAAAATAATGATGATAATCATAACTATTTTTCGCTTAACACCAAGTAAACTGCAGTTCGACCCGCATATTCCCTAAAAACTCTACTATGCATATGGAATAGTGTTCAAACCCGCATTTTCGTCGAACCATCTCTTGTGCAACCAATGTTTACCTTTCTGATAGGATGTCTGATACATGGCTGGAGGAAAACCTTTTTCGGCTACTACTAAGATCCGGAGTTGTCGCACGAGTGTTGCGCTCTTAGACTAGATGAACCCAGGCAAGTTACTTTCAACAGTATTGAATATTATAATCAGAGTCTCGTTCTCTACTTTTGCTGCCTATCATTTTTAAATTCTGAACTGATGAACGAGCCAGTTCTGGTAGGAAAAAAATGGTGGTAGAAAAAATAACCAAAAAGAAAAAGAATGAGAAGAGAATAGGTTGGGTGTATAGAAAGCGATGATGAATTGCAGAGACCTGGAGATATTAATTTGTTCATTTTACAATTCAACTCTTGTGTATTTAGTATTGTGTGTCTTTAATTTATGTTGTGTTTGTATTTTAAGCCCCATTTTGCTGTTATTAGTCGTTAAGTTGTAAAAAGTTAGACCCTTAAATTAACATACTTTAGTAGGCATTATAGATATTAATTAGGTGTCATGTAATTCAATGGAAAACTGTTGATTGTTAAAATTACTAGTCATATTAATTAGGTATTTATTACGGAGGACTTTGGGTACTTATCTTATTTTGATAAACAGGAAGTTATACTATCACAAAGAATGAAACCACTTGTGAAAGGTACATCAAGTAACACCAAGTACTAGTTTGTTGGATGTTCATCACAAAGATTCAACGTCTAGCGAACAGGTATGTCAAATCTCTAATTTATGTTTTTGGTGAAATTTGTGTTGTCGTCTGCTTCTTTTTCCTCTCTTGTAAAGTTTCTATTGGACTCTTTCTTAGAGCCGTTTTCTAATAAATCATTCAGCCTTCAAAAAAATAAGATAGATACATGTTTATGACAATAGTGGTGATCTCAAATGATCACCTGATGTAAGTGAACACAATATGCAACTTCACAGAAAGTTGGTAAAATAAATTTAAAAAACGGGAGCATACAATAGGATCAGTGAGTTCATACAGTAGGACCAGTGGGTTAATAGGAAATATACGGCTAAGATGGTGAATGGTACATTGTAGTCATATAGTAGTGTAGTTGAATGGCGGTTGCTGGTGTACGTATACTAGTCCATGTTTGTTGTGGTTTTATTCTTTTTTATGGGACTTGATACAATGCAGGTGCAGGCAACAGAAGAAGCAATAAGAACATTGCAAAAGGAGAACACAAAACGGAGATCACTAGAATTGGAGAGCTCGAGGGAGGGAGGCAAACGCTTGTAACAACTAGAACCCGAGGCAAATGCTCGTGAAGAAGCTCGATAAAGGGAGTGGCAACAAAAGATGTAAAATACAAGAGTGGAGGTGAAAACATTTATCCTGAAGAGGTAAAATACAGTTGTTGATTTGACTGGTAGAAAATTCAAATGTTGCCTTCCAATAGTACTAGATTTGACTGATCAAACTGTATCTCTTGGTTGTTAACTTGTGTTAGATTGGTTGTCATGCGTTTAATGTAGGTGGAATCTGTCATATTAAAACATCCTGGGATATCTACGATTGCAGTCATCGGACTTCCAGATGCTTGCTTGACAGAAATGGTGATTGCTTGTATTCAATTGAACCATAACTGGACATGGGTTGATTCAAGTTCAGACCACTCGGCTATACAAATAGAACAATGCTTAACAAAGGAAACCCTCTAGCAGCATTGTAGAACAAATAATTTGAGCGGGTAAGTTTGTATCTATTAAAGGTGATAGCTTAGACCCATTTACTTACTAAGGGGTAGATTTGGGCTATGGTTTTCCCATAACGGTTTAATGGCTAAATCCAAAATTTTAGCTAAAAAGCAGTTACGTCAAACGGGCTAAAACTCGCTCTAAAATGAATTTTGAACTTTTACAACCACCCAAACCGTTTTATTTCAGTAAATTAGATAATTATTGTAACAACCTAGTTTTTGTGATCACATTTAACACGATAACTGTTTCTAAATAATGTACAAAACAACCTAGTTTAGCTTGGATCCTTTTTGACCCGTTACCTAGCTGTCACCATCCAACAACCGCCCATTTTGACGCCTCTACTGTTCATTATTCTGTAGCCTTATCTTTCCCTTTTGTATGCATTTGCAGCTTCAAAGTTCCTAAAACATTTATAAGATGGAATAAGAATTTCCCATTGACAACAAGTGGGAAATTGAAAAGAGATCAACTCAAAGCGGAAGTTATGCGTCACTTGAATAGACCCCTGAGCAGTCTATAAAAGCCCATATATGGAAAAGTCTATGCTGGAAATGACAAAATGAGGTAATATATTGTAACCGGCATATTCTTTTGGCTAAGCATAGATGATAATGCTCCTCGTTCCATATTTTGAAGGTTACAACAATTCTTTTCTTGAGCTAGTTTTGGAGTTATGTGTATTTTATGTATTTTTCGAAAAGTTGAGCGGAAATGATACACTTAAGTCTCTAAAAAGACTTGAACTCACAACCTAAAGTTGTAGAAGTCCATATTTATCGTTGGGTGAGAGACCGATCAGTGGTTTATAAAGTTATACAAATTTCACGGTTGTTTCTTACATGTGTCTACTTGCAACATTGTGAGTCTTAATTTCGGACTTATTTATAGTCTTTCGGTTACATGTATGAGGTTCATCATGTCCATGCCAGAATCCTTCTACTAAATCTACTTTTCTACTAGTATTTTCATTATGATCTATAGTACTTCGGCCTTCTGGGTAGTTTGCTTTTGTAATGGAGGCTAAAGGTGGCCCGAATATATCGATGACTATTGGGCTTGGACTGGTCCTGAATGTCTAAAGCCGTTTAGTTTCTTTCTGCTCTAGAAACAAAAACTGAGCAAGCCCATTTAGATCATATCAGCTTCATTTCTTTTGTTTAATGAAACTTAATTAGAAATTTGACTCATTTCAAGTTTAATTAATATAAGATAAATATAAGAGAAAATTCCTTAAATAGACAGGTTTTTACCCTTTAGTCGACAATATAGACAAATTTTATCAATGTCTCCATTTTCGACAACATGGTCGAACAAAATAACACCTCTACCGGTTGACTCACACATATTATGACACATGTTTAGGCCATTAAAATTTGTATCTAGTATTGATTTTTAGCTCACCTTAAAAATTGTTAACTTTTATACTAATCCATGTATCTAGTATTGATTTTTAAATCACTTTAAAAACTGATACTATAAATTTAAGAATATCTTCACACGTGAAAATTATGAGCAATAATAAAAGCTTTGATCTTACTAGCATATTTTTTTATACTAGAAGTGCAAAAATATGATATATTGATGTTTAATAGACGATTATTTAAGTTTCTAATAAATGTCTTCACATGTGAAAATTATGAGTAAGGATTGAAGCTTTGTTCTTACTAACATATTTTTTCTACTAGAGGTGCAAAAATATGATGTATTGATGTTTAATAGACAATTATTTAAGTTTTGTAAGAATATCTTCACACGTGAAAATTATGAGCAAGGATTGAAGCTTTGATCTTACTAGCATATTTTTTATACTAGAAGTGCAAAAATATGATATATTGATGTTTAATAGACGATTATTTAAGTTTTCTAATAAATGTTTTCACATTTGAAAATTATGAGTAAGGATTGAAGCTTTGTTCTTACTAACATATTTTTTATACTAGAAGTGCAAAAGTAGGAAATATTGATGTTTAATAGATGATCATTTAAGTTTTGTAAGAATATATTCACGCGTGAAAATTATTAGCAAAGATTGAAGCATTGATCTTACTAGTATATTTTTTATGCTAGAAGTGGGAAAATAAGAGATATTTATGTTTAATAAACGATTATTTAAGTTTTTGTAAGAATATCTTCACATGTGAAAAATATGAGCAATGATTGAAGTTTTGATCTTACTAGCATATTTTTATACTAAAAGTGCAATAGGAGAATGATGTTTAATAGACGATTATTTAAAAGTGCAATATGAGCAAGGATTGAACTTTTGATCTTACTAGCATATTTTTATACAAAAAGAGCAATAGGAGAATGATGTTTAATAGTCGATTATTAAATTTTGTAATAAATATCTTCGCACGTGAAAATTATGAGCAAAGATGGAAGCTTTGATCTTACTAGTGTACTTTTTATACTAGAAGTGTAAAAATAGGAGATATTGATGTTTAATAGAAGATTATTTAAGTTTTGTAAGAATGTCTTCATACGTGAAAATTATGAGAAAGAATTGAAGTTTTAATCCTACTAGCATATTTTCTATACTAGAAATGGAAAAATAGGAAATATTAATGTTTATAAACGATTATTTAAGTTTTGTAAGAATATATTCGCATGTGAAAATTATGAGCAAGGATTGAAGCTTTGATCTTACTAGCGTACCTTTTATACTATAAGTGTGAAAATAGGAGATTTTGATGTTTAACAGACGACTATTTAAGTTTCGTAAGAATCGCGTGTGAAAATTATGAGCAAAGATTGAAACTTTGATCTTACTTGCATATTTTTTATGCTAGAATTGCAAAAATACAAGATATTCATGTTTAATAGACGATAATTTGAGTTTTATAAGAATATTTTCACGCGTGAAAATTATGTGCAAAGATTGAATCTTTGATCTTATTATCGTAGTTTTTATACTAGAAGTGAAAAAAACATAGTGGATATTGATGTTTACTGGACGATTATTTATGTTTTGTAAGACTATATTCACGTGTGAAAAATTATGAGCAAGGATTAAAGCTTTGATATTACTAACGTACTATTTGTAATAGAAGTGTAAAAATAGGAGATATTAATGTTTATTCGACAATTATTTAAGTTTACGATTATTAGAATATCTTCACGTGTGAAAATTATGAGCAAAGATTGAAGTTTCAATCTTACTAGTGTATTTTTTATACTAGAAATGCAATATAGGATATATTCGTACTTAATATTATTTAAGTTTACGATATTTAAGGTTTGTAAGAATATATCGAATGTGAAAATTATGAGCTAATGCTTGAAGCTTTGATCTTACTAGCATACCTTTTATACTAGAATTGTAAAACTAGGAGATATTGATGTTTACTAGACGATTATTTAAGTTTTGTAAGAAATATCTTCGCGTGTGAAAACTATTAGTAAGGATTGAAGTTTTGATCTTACTAGCGTACTTTTTATATTTGAAGTGCAAAAATAGGAGATGTCGATGTTTAATAGACGATTATATACGTTTTGTAAGAATATCTTCACATGTGAAAATTAGGAACAAGGATTGAATAATTTATTTTACTAGCATTATTTTTATACTATAAGTGCAAAAATAGGATATATTGATGTTTAATAGACGATTATTTAAGTTTTGTAAGAATATCTTCACATGTGAAAAATTATGAGCAAGGATTGAAGCCTTACTAGCATATTTTTTATACTAGAAGTGCAAAAATAGGAGATATTGATGTTTAATATACGATTATTTAAGTTTTATAAGTTTATCTTCACATGTGAAAATTATAAGCAAGCATTAAATCATTGGTCTTACTAGCAAATTTTTATACTAGAAGTGCAAGAATAGGATATATTGATGTTTTTAGACGATTATTTAATTTTTGTAAGTATATTTTCACATGTGAAAATTATGAGCAAGGATTGAATCATTGGTCTTACTAGCATATTTTTATACTAGAAGGCAAGAATAGGATATATTGATGTTTTTGATTATTTAATTTTTGTAAAAATATCTTCACATGTGAAAATTATGAGCAAGGATTGAAGCTTTGATCTTACTAGCATATTTTTTATACTAGAAGTGCAAAAATAGGAGATATTGATGTTTAATAGACAATTATTTAAGTTTTTTAAGTATATCTTCACATGTGAAAATTATGAGCAAGGATTGAATCATTTATTTTACTAGCATATTTTTAATACTAGAAGTGCAAAAATAGGATATATTGATGTTTAATAGACGATTATTTAAGTTTTGTAAGTATATATTCACATGTGAAAATTATGATATCTTCACATGTGAAAATTATGAGCAAGAATTGAATCATTTGTCTTACTAGCATATTTTTACACTAGAAGTGCAAAAATAGGATATATTGATGTTTAATAGACGATTATTTAAGTTTCGTAAGAATATCTTTACATGTGAAAAATTATGAGCAAGGATTGAAGCTTTGATCTTACTACCATATTTTTTATACTAAAAGTGCAAAAATAGGAGATATTGATGTTTAATAAACAATTATTTAAGTTTTGTAAGAATATCTTCACATGTGAAAATTATGAGCAAGGATTGAAGCTTTGATCTTACTAGCATATTTTCTATACTAGAAGTGCAAAAATAGGAGATATTGATGTTTAATAGATGATTATTTAAGTTTTCTAAGTATATCTTCACATGTGAAAATTATGAACAAGGATTGAATTATTTGTTTTACTAGCATATTTTTTATACTAGAAGTGCAAAAATAGGATATATTGATGTTTAATAGACGATTATTTAAGTTTTGTAAGAATATCTTCACATGTGAAAAATTATGAGCAAGGATTGAAGCTTTGATCTTACTAGCATATTTTTTATACTAGAAGTGCAAAAATAAGAGATATTGATGTTTAATAGATGATTATTTAAATTGTATAAGTATATCTTCACATGTGAAAATTATAAGCAAGCATTGAATCATTGGTCTTACTAGCATATTTTTTATACTAGAAGTGCAGGAATAGGATATATTGATGTTTTTAGACGATTATTTAATTTTTGTAAGAATATCTTCATATGTGAAAATTATGAGCAAAGATTGAAGCTTTGATCTTACTAGCATATTTTTTATACTAGAGGTGCAAAAATAGGAGATATTGATGTTTAATAGACGATTATTTAAGTTTTGTAAGTATATCTTCACATGTGAAAATTATGAGCAAGGATTGAATCACTAGTCTTACTAGCATATTTTTATACTAGAAGGCAAGAATAGGATATATTGATCTTTTTTAGACGATTAGTTAATTTTTGTAAAAATATCTTCACATGTGAAAATTATGAGCAAGGATTGAAGTTTTGATCTTGCTAGCATATTTTTAATGCTAGAAGTGCAAAAATATGATATATTGATGTTTTTTAGACGATTATTTATTTTTTGTAAGAATATAATTATGAGCAATGATTGAAGTTTTTTAAGAATATCTTGACTACTTGGTCACATGTGAAAATATTTATGTCTTAGATTTTTAAGATGCGTAAAAAACTTAGTCACATGTGAAAATATATGTCTCGTAACTTGGTTACATATGAAAAAAGTATATGCTCATGTATAATTGTATTAGTGAAAAATTTTATTCATACGTGAAGAAAAAAATGTGTGCTCATGTATAAATGTACATGTATTTGCACGGGTAAATGCATGTGTATTTACTAACAAAGAAAATTTTTTCACACGTGAAAAAAAAAGTATAATGTGATGCATAAATGTATGTGTATTTACTAGTGAAGAAAGTTTACATGTGTGAAGAAAAAAGAACATACTCATGTTTAAAAGTACATGTGTTTAGTAGTAAAGAAGGTTTATTCACATATGAGAAAAAACATATGCTCATGTATAAATGTACATGTATTTGGTAGTGGAGAAAGTTTATCACATGTGAAAGAGAAAGTATATGCTCATGTATAAATGTACATGTATTTTCTAGTGAAGAAAATTCATTAATACGTGAAGAAAAAATTAAAAATATACGTGTATTTACTAGTAAGGAAAAATATATGCTCATGCATATATATACGTGTATTTATTAGTGAATAGATTTTATTAACAAGTGAAGAAAAAATTTATAAATGTCGTTCGATTGGAAACCACTTTGGGAATTGAACTAAGATCCATGATACAGCAAACCATATCTCATAAATAACTAAAACCACCCACAATGCATATGCATCAGTGACCGGATGGAGGGATCTGTAATGAAAGAAGAGACCAAGGATCGCGAGAAGGGTCAATATCACCCTTCGGTATGGATTTATCTTGCTTGAAGAAATTGGTAACTTTCTTGACTGTGGATGCCTCCCCTCGTCCATCCTAGTACATCCAACCGTTCAAAGATAAGTTCCATGTTAAAAGATTTACCAAGTGATTTCTAATCAAAATTTCTTAAATAAACTATGATCCAAGACAAACAAATTAAATAATTAAGTTTGCATAGGCAAGTTGTGAACTTTCTAAGCAATCAATCTACGATATGTCATAAGGATCACTAGTTTGCAGATAAAGAAACAAGGGATGATCTAGAAACTTAATATTAAAAGCAGAACTTCAACTCAATACACATAATTTCAATAGCATTATCAACAAGACACAAAAGATCTACTTAAATAAACATAAGAAAGAGCTTACTTTGGCAAATGTGGATTGTCCACATCATCACCATGCCCATTGCCGCCACCATCCCCTTGGTGCTTGACCAATTGAAGTCTATCATTTTGCCTTTTGCGCCATTATTCCATCATATCCTTCCACGCAACATTCCGGGTACCCATAAACTGCCAAGTCTCTCTTACAGATATGGCAAGCTTTTGAGTTATATCACCATTAAAACCAATTGTAGCCTTTGCGCCAGGATTCTAAAAATCAAAGCAAATATGAAGATGTTACTTCTCCAGTTTCCCCTACAAACGTTATATGGCTCTAACAAATAAAATGTATACAGCTATTCCAAGTACCAACAGAAGATATATATAGTCGACTTTTAGGGTCAACTAAATGACTGCTAGCATACAGATGGATTTCGTGAACTTATGACACTAAGGGGTGTTTAGATATGGGGTTTGTAAGTCATTATGTGATAGCTAATCGAAAAAGCATGTAACCCAACGGGTCAAAAACAAAGGTTCGATGTGCTTTAACGATTTGAAGTCTAATAAGAGCTCACACTAAACACATTGGCTTAAAGGACTCGATTTCCATAGTAGTCCTATATTCCACATCTTATATAGCCATTACGCAACAGTTAAGCGTTTTAACCCAAGTAACTCAAATGCCCAACATTAAGCGGAAGATAAATCTTATATAGCCATTAAACTTACATAAATCATTTATTAGCCCAACTCTAACACACTGTTGTTTCTAGTAATGCCTGACATTGCGCGTCAAAAAGTTCAGCATTAAAACATTGTGTAGCATAACAATCAAAGGAATCAACGTGGTGAAATTCATATATTGAAAAGAGCGGGAAACTAATCACCTTACATGCGTCATATATATCCATCGTAACCAGCTTGTTGTTGCTCCATTCCTGTGTTGATAAACAACAAACAAAAATAGTCCACACTATGTTTTCCACTAACAAATCAATGAAAAATAAACTCATCTATTAGCGCTACAGGTGGCAAATTTGACCCATTTTTACTGATGAACGGGTCAAATCAAGGTAAAAAAAGCTAAAGGGATACGGGCCAAACAAGTTGAGTCAACTAAAGTGTGTTTTAAGTGCATACAACCTCCTCAAATTATATCGCTTATCTGACCATGAACTATAAACACTATTCTGTGAACAAGATCTTTTATAATCTGTGGCATTATTTTGCATTAAAATCTGTTAAGTCTTTTAAAAAAGAAACATAGTTTTTTTTTTTTTTTTTTTTTTTTTTTTTTTGTGTTGGTGTGATGACACCTAGTAGACGAAATACGTAACATGGTCACAAATGTTGTCAAAAATAACATCATTCGATAATTTGAATAATGGTGCTTGAAACTTTTTAAATTAGCAATATTGACCTCAAAAGCAGTTGTTGAAGAGGATATGGCTCGAAGTGGGCAATACCTTTTTTACTAGGTCCAAGCAAAGATAGCGGTTAATATCTCGTCTAATTCCTTTAGGGAGATTTTTAACCATTTCCATATCATCTTGACATCCCATAGCGGACCATCTTTGGTTCTTAAAATGACGGAACCCGTCTAATTAAATCAGAAGGCAATTGTCGGCGTTTCATCCACCGTTCCATGTCCCTGGATCTAACTTGCATTTTGGTAGTCCTTCCCGTAAGTGCAATCGAGAATAACTGGTTCCATCCATTAACAAGTTTCAATCATTATGAGCTAGCTACCTTATCGAACAGATACAATGTCAGACTCGCATACATACAATGTCAGACTCGCATACGTGCTTGTCAACATCAGTGCTGAGGAAGAGGTTCTTGCCCGACACTGCTTCACAACCTCATCTAGGCCTGGTTCGTAGATGGAGAGCTGGTCACTATTCCAGGTTGTGATACGAGGTACCGAGATATCAACAACCGCAACTTTGATATTAAGGCACTTATGTGCTATGACACCAGAGTTGGGCCACCAACATACCAAGCTCCAATACAACAGATCTTCACCATCTTATCGTTTTCCTGCAGACCAAGATTACAAATAAGAACTAATTCACGTAATAGAAAAATAATCAACAGCTTATAAAAAGGTCCATGGATGTATCAATAAAGATCAAAGATCAACAGCTTATAAATGAGTATATAATTTTTTTTCGCGTGTGAATAAAACATATGCACGGGTAAATACACCTACACTTATATACATTTATCTTCACATGTGAATAAACTTTATTCACTAGTAAGTACATGTATACTTAGACATTTATCTTTGCATGTGAATCACTTTATTCAGTAGTAAATACAACGGATGTACAAAAGTCAAAATCTATCGGGTCTCCTCGATAAAGTTACAAAATAATGTTTTACATGCGTTCTGGTTGGCTGGTTTAGGGCTATTACTTGTTGCTTAAAGAGATTGGAGTAGCACTGCGTTGGGGACGCCGTGAAGGCGAGCACTTGTCTTCTACGGTTGCACCATGTGCACCATTGCAACTCCTTCTACGGGTTAGCTTGGGTGATTTGGCACGAGTCAAAGGTATCTGTGACCCAACCATGTAAAATGATGTGAAACAAGTTTAAGTGCAAGTTCTAGGCCTATTGTTATCATTATTGCCATTTTTACCCCTGACCCTTCAAACCGTCATAAAACCTAAAGAATATAAACAGATTTTTGCAATACTAAAGACATATGTATATATGCTTCGCTTGCGAAACCACATGTATATGACTATGTTATGCTAAAGATAATAAATGAACAAAATAGCATTGTATTGGACAATATAGCTTTTTTTCTTTTGGTTTTGGCAATATACATTAATTTCATGAAAGATGAATATATATTATGTTACTTATTAGTATAATATGGCACATGAACATTGCCTGAACCTGCGATCGATGAACATCAGTTAACTGTTGATATTTTTTTTGCCTATACTTAGAATTGTCATCTAGTATCTTTATCATAAGCCATTTACAACTTTTGGACTTTAAGTTATATATCAGTCATGTTGTCATTGCTATATTGTTCACCATGGAATAACAAGGAAAAATGAACAGGTAGGCAGTACCTTTTTAGGTTCAAACTTGGGTGGAGGTCTTTCTTTGTAGAAACTTGGAACAGAGTGTGCTTTAACATACAAATTCTTTTGAGGCTCCTTTATAGCTGCTTCTTCCCCCTCCTACCATTACCATTTTAAGCAAAACAATAAACCAACTATTTTCTTAGAAATAAGAACAATAATTAAGAATGTGGAGCAAAAATTGGCCACTTATGAAAGACAAGTAAATGGTCATGATGGGCAATTTTTGATAGACGTCAAACCAGGCCGGGTTGGTCTGCAATGCCTGCTACATGCGAATGTTTTTACGCTTTTTAGTAGAACCAACTTTAGGGAGCACAACCGTATTTCAGCGTAAACATAGAACTATAGCTGTAATTAAATTTAACCGAACATTCGATGAACACATATTATCTACAATTAGTTTTTGCACAAATTTAAATAGTGTGCCCCTACTTCCCATCTAAAAGGGGTTGTTGAACTAAAAGGTAGCACTATTAAGGAATAGAACTTGAGATCTAAAAGTTACGTTGATAGTTGATTATCAAAAAATACGAGAGATACTACATTATGGAAAATTAAATTTCTAAGCAATCAGATTCAAACATATGAATGAACTAAGGTTTGTGACTTCTTCTCATATCATATAAGTAAAGTTCATATGTGACACATACCACGTGTAGCTCGAGAAATAACTCATAGATGGTTATAAATTTGACAGCATGGCGATTGGGCTGAGCTTCGACATCTCAGATAAGAACCTGGTTTTGAAAGCAATAGAATCAAAGAATAAAAAAGTATGATTGATATAATCATATATCATAGCTAATAAGATATTTTAGATTTACTAGATGCTTTCAAGACCCCATCTTCACGAGGAGACTTGAACAAGCCAGTGCCACCAATGCTACTAGGTGAATCTTTAGGATTAGCATTTACACCTCTAAAAATGGGCTAGAACCAGGAAGGTGGTCAACTGACTCATTCAGTAGATACTTATTCTTCCCAACTCTTGAAGGACCTCTATTAAATTCTTTTAAAGGTGTAGTGCTTGCAGACCGAATAGGACGCGTTGCAGACGTTGTAATATCATCAAATGTGATGTTTTACTAATGGACTTAAGCATGCTCATTCCTTTTTCTGTATCACTAAAGGTATTAACTTGTGAAACCGTTGGAGTACCATATTTTGTTGTTAATCCACCAAAATTTGATGGAGGTACTAGAAATGATGATCTGTGTGATGAGTTTTCATCACCCATTTGTAAAAGAAGTGAAGAGTTGACATAAGAAGGTTCAACGATGTAGGGAGAGTGGGTTCATTGTTTTCCCTCTCCATGGGAACCATTTCAGTCATTTGTACGCTTTTAACCTTTTTTTTGTTCGGTTTACGAAGTAGTCAGATGCTTTTTCCCCACAAATTACAAGTCACAATTCAAACACAATTATAATGCTAAAATGTAATCAGATAATTATACCTAAAAACTCGTCAGGACAAATAGCTTTGTTGCTCAGGACAATCGCTAAATTTAACCTTTTGTTGTTCAGGACAAATAGCTTATATCGAGTCCTATGTATTGGTGTGGTAACTTACTGTTCCTAACAGACGCCGCCCATTTCCAAAAACATTTATTGCATAAACTTAAAAGGTGAAACCTTGCACAAAATATATCAGAACAAGGTCAAGCAATTTCATTGACGTGGACGATATTACATTGACCAAATCCTAAAGAATACAAGTAAATAAGATAGTGAGTTTTTCAAAAAGGATAATATTTTTCTCACCAACTTACTCGAAAATCCATTTTTAAATACAAAAGATAAGTTAAGGTTGTGTCTACAATTCCACAATCCTCGTGTTTTTGTAATATATTATATGGTTTCACAGATAAGTTTTGACATACAAGTCATTTTACACAAGATTATTTCAAGGAATATGAGAATGCACTCGACTTAACAAAACACTTCTCAATTTATAATATTTCAATGTTGATACAGTAGAAACTTTATAAACTAATACTCATAGGACCACCTAAAATTTATTAATTAAAAAAGTTATTAATTAATCGACATTAATTTATCTATAAATTGATGAATCGGGACATGTAAAAAATACCATTTTAGAGAGTTTATTAGTTAGTCAAGTATTAATTTATCGAGTTTTCACTGTAATTCAGATTACTATATTTACCGGCATGGTATCGTCAAATCAGTTACACCTTTACATAATTAATTAATACAAATGTGATATTTCATTAATTTTTCTTCTATTATGCAAGGATGGCTAGTTATCTCGTACAAAAGCTGGAAACAACACCAGATGAGTCACAAAACACAAGTAATAAAAGTATTCCTCCCTACATTAAATGACACTTTAACATGTTGAGCTGTGTATATAGTTTCTACTAGAGTTACCGCTATGTACCATTAGACAAGTTGAGAAAATAACTTACAACTAATCCTGCTCTCCAATGTTGTGTAGTCTTCATTTTGTTTACTACATCTTCATCAAATGGCTTATTGGATATGGAAGTCCTGCTCAAAGCTTTGAAGATTCTGATCAACTTGAAATGCTTCCGTGTATCTACAACGCTAAAACAATAGAGAATACATTTTAGAAAGATAACTTGTCAGATACCGACTTTTATATGCTTGTTACAAGCATGGCAATCAGGTCATCCAAATGGAAAGCTGAATATTAAAATACATTTATAGGATACTTTAAAGTTAGAGTAACGAGAGTCTGAGACATGGGCCTAAAATAAAAACCTAAATATGTTATGAATCTATTCAAGCTTGACACAACCCCCGTCTATTAACAACAAAATTAGCCGATGTGAGCAATAAGCCTTATAACCCAAAACACATTGTGGTAAAATAACTTTTCAACAACTATCATCTCAACATTCTATTAAAAACCAAAATTACAATAAGTTACATGAATATAATGGTTCAAATACATGACTGATTTTTGAATAAGAAATTTGTCTTAAATTTAAATTGCATTTATACCGGTTTAAGCCACTCAAATTTCAATACCTTATTTCAAGAAATCGACACGATTCAAGTTATAAGAATATTTCTTCACATATGAGGGTATTTGATACCTTATTTCTTCACATGTGACCAATTTGTTCACGCGTCTTAAAAAGCCACGAGAAATATATTTTCACATGTGACCAGATGGTTCACACATCTTAAAATGGTACGAAATATATTTTCACACTAATTTATTCACGCATCTCAAATAGCTATGAGAAATGTAGTTTCATATGTTACCAAGTTACGAGACATATTTTCACATGTGACTGTTGTTTATGCATCTTTAAAATCTATGAGACATAACTGTAATTACTATCAAGACTACTAAAATAACACTCGCGAATCAGCAGAAAAAGTTCACAGCAAGCGCAATATTGGTTCAGGCATTTCATCAAACAGTTGGTATGCATCATAAACTAAATGAACAAATATTACAAGCAATCTTCGAATTGAATACCGATAACAAACATGTGAATAATGAAACTGTAAGAACTTAACCTTTTGAAGAGGCAATTTAAACCTAATAACTTTAAAATTACAAGAGCAGAAAACTATAAGTTAAGGAGAAGATCAAGATCAATGACAGAAAGGTGCTTCTATGGTGGAGATTGGTCCTCTAACAGTGGTTTTTGGCGATGGAGATTGGAGACGATGGTAGTTAGTGTGTGTGTTTGCGTGTGTTTTGTTTGTGTGTGTGAGAGAGACAGAAATGGGGATATTTTTTTGGTGGTCGGGAAACAATGAGAATAATTCAATTAGACCCCTATGATTTTGGGCTAAAATTTACAAAAATACCATTCCGTCCAAATTGATATTAAGATGAGATTTACTTGATCTAACGGTCCAGATCTCTTCTCGCGTTCTCACAAAAAAAAAAGCCTTCTCATTTGAACGCTTGTCTATATATATATATATATATATATATATATATATATATATATATATATATATATATATATATATATATATATATATATATAAAATGGAAAACAACAAAGTGGAAAAGTGAAAAAGTGAAAAAGTGGAATGGTCAAATGAGAGAGAAAGACATATGTAAAGGCATACAATATGCTCTCCTCTTTCACGATCTCATCAACCACCATCCTCACCATCACAAAACCCCTCCACCACCGGACCACTACACCACGCACCACTCTATCATCGCATATCGTTAATTGTCTGTCGCTAGGAACCGCTGCCGCCAGGCGCGGGTACTCGCCTATTTGATTAATGGTTAAAAATATGAGTGGCATAAATGTAATTAAATTATAAATAAAACATTAACTGATAAAAGGTCGAGGGGCACAATTGGTATTTTATGTTTTAATGCTATAAACCATTCCACAATTAATGCAGTTATTCCACTATAATATGAATCGGTTATGTATAATCATTCATGCCCATCTCTATCTCTCTCTAAACCTAGCCGCCTCTAAATCACCATCTCTTCACGTCTAATTGTCTAAGAGGCTTGCTAAATAGACACATTATTTCCACTAAATGGACACTAATAATAATAAAATAATAAGTGTATTTTGACTAATCATTAACTACAACTTAATTAATATACTAATCATTAATGTTTAACTTTTACATTAATGTTTTCGTATGGTTACATTTTGTTATTTGTTATTTTTAATATCTTATGTTTAACATGTATGTGCTAGTAACAAGTAAATACATTCACAATGAACAAGTATATTTTTAACATTTTTTTCTCGCACTATATTGGTAGAATTAGAAAACGCATTCCACTAAAAAGTATATTAGTTGTTAGTTATTTCAATGACGTTCAAATATTTAGAGTTAAAACAGAGTGTTCCTTGGTGGTTTTGTATGATCTTTGCAAAAAATTAAAATCTTAAAAATCAAATATTAAATAGAAATAAAGAAAAGTAATAAAATGTTTTTCTTTTAATTTATTAAAAATGCTTTGGAATATGTAACATGAAAGTTTGTGTTTAGGGAAATTTGGGTAAGAATAAAATGTTTGACTTGTGTTTATTTAGTAGTACCAATATATAATTCGTCTTTAAAAATTCGCTGGCGAGTAAACAAAATTTGGTTAATCCATATGAGAAAGAAAAATGCATTCCGTTCTCTTTGCTACATCACAAATATAACATTGATATTAAACATTGCTCCATTTAATTGTTGACACAATAAATACGGGCAATAAATGAGCTCAAAAAATGATAATTAATGATTAACTTTTTCTTTTAACTTAACTAAACATATTAACTACTACTAATAATGTACTTTTTATATTTCCAATACATTCACTTTACATTGATTTGTAAATTTAATTTTAAAAAGTGTTTTGTTAGCGGATTTTGGGTTTATTTAGTAGAACCCTTGTCTAAACATAAATCACAAGACATCTTTTTCATAACAACAACGTTGCATTGGTCCAAGACATAATTAAATCTTGGGTAATGAGCTATCCAGGTAAAAAGTATTATTTGATAGAACCTTCTTTTGATTTGATAGTGTTTAAATCATAATTGTCAGGATCCCGATCCTGATATTAGGATCTTATAATTTTACGATACTGCAAAGCAAAAATGATCCGGATCCTACATAGGATCTTTGCACGCTTAGGATCTTATAGGATCCCGATCTTGACCATACGATCTTACGATCTAATCCGATCCGATCTTACTTTTCTCAGATTACAAACTAAAAATCTAATAATTTATGGGTTGTTTGTTTGTAGAATTCAAAAAACAACATGTTAATCTTTTTAAACATTTTATAATCATAATTTAGGACAACATTTATACGAAACATTCATAGTATTTTATGGTTATAATGTATTAGAATTTGTAGATTTGTATAAAATTACATAAATTATTAAGAAATAACATTAGAGTAGGATCTTAAAATCCCGATCCGATCTTACGATCACGATCTTGCAAAGACGAAAATGATCCTGGGTAGGATCCCGATCTTGACAACCTTGGTTTAAATATTTTAGACTTTTAAATTTACATTCTAAATTCTATGGAGATTACATGTGGTTTTGACTTTTTTTTTTTCTTTTTTTTTAGTACGTCTAATGTTTGGTTTTGTTTTCTTAATTATAAATTTACATCTAGTTTGTCATGTTGTGCTAAACGTAAATGAAATTTTATGGTAACATATATCAGATTTTGTTAATGTTTTTTTATTCAAGTATGACTAGTTACAATACCCGCGCACGCACGGGGTTTTTCCTAAAATTTTTAACAATATATTTTTATTTATTAAAAAGCAAATAGCTTATTTTTTTGTTGTTTGTTTTTATTACGGTTCTTAATTGTGTTTTATAATTATGTTTGACGTACGTAGTAAAAGTTTATATATGGTATTTTCATACACAAATATCAAATTTAGTTAGATATCAAGCACGTCGTTATATTTTGTGTACCTTTTAATTTTTTAGATAATGGCATTTATTTTTATTTTTGTATTCATTTTGTACATTTATAGTTTATATATGATGAGTATTTACACACTCATCAATCCCCCACATCGAGATATTGCTAGTCCCTAGCAATGATTTGAGAAAACATAATGGATTTTAATCTCTTTACCAAAAGCCATCACTTCGGAGAGCCAAATGTTTCATTCAAGTAAGAACCATGGTACACCGATAACCATGTGATTTTGAGCAAACCACCGCCTTCCAACGGATTTGATTTGTCTTTACCGTGGCCGCACCTTTCCGGACTAGCCAACTCTTAGATAAATTATCAACATTATCTTTGGTGAGTCGATTACCAATTATGGATTTTCCATCGCCTTTACCACAAGCCATAATCTTGCGGGCTAGCCAACTCTTCACTTTTTAGGATATGGTGAGTTGAGAACCATACAATTTTGGGCAAATTGCAAGCCATATAAACGGATTTGAGAAATCTTTACCAAGAGCCGTTTGCTCTGGATTAGCTAATCCTTTTGTCTTACGTGACATGGCGGATCGATAACTGATGAGAAAGTGTAGAACACTTACTCAAAAAAAAAATTTGGCCAAAACGGGGATCAAAGGTATAATTACATGATAAAATTCATGAGAATCCCACACTAGAGATGAATATTGCCTCAATATTCAAAGTACCCAGTTATGCCGAAACAAAGAACGTGAAAGGGAAATATTAAGGCCATTATTTAGAAAGAAGATTTTTTTTTTTTTTTTTTTTTTTTTTTTTTTTTATAATATATATATATAACATGGGGCAACTCCCACACTAAGGTGGTACACGGTGAAAACCCATGTTAAGCTATTTTTTTGATTACCGAGTCGCTAGCTTGACTCGACCCCGAATTAATTTGTTCATGGGGAAGTAAGTGGAAGAGACAATCTCCATCGGACTTTCATTCAAAATGTTTGGATAAACATTGAAGCACGTGAAAGTTCCACACCGATGAGATATATAGAGAACCGCTCAAGAATGATGAATGAAAATGCCGGATCAAAAATAGTGTCTTCATTCCCGGGAGTGAAGAAGAGAGGAAGTCACCGAGTAGGTGAAGAAAAGAAGGAAAATCATGATAACAATCATGACTAGATCTTCTTCCTGGATTAAGTGCGCTTGCACTTATTTGGATTTTATTGGTAGAGCTCTTTGGTTTGGAAGGCATCTCGGTGGGAGGGTGGGAAGATTTGTCATAACTATGCAAATTGAGATTCTCTCCCGATCATGATCTTTGCCATCCAAGCAATCATATTCCAAATGGAGATATGATATGAGAGAGTTCACCGGAGAACTCCTCATGAAGAGAATCAATCACATGACGTGAATTTGTGAACTCTTGTTCCATTGTGGGCTCATCACTATCCTCAACCGAGCATCAAAGAGTGGATTCTCGAGAATTGAAGTGAATTGAGTTGAATTCAAATAGAGGATTAGTGAAAGTAGCTTTGAATGTTTCGGAACAACGTGATCAACATTCTCATTTGGATTGTTGGGATAAGAAGTGAATGAACGATCATTATCAATGAGACTTTCGCCTCCCGCATCGCCTTCGAGATCAAAGAGTGGATTGATGCGAGTGAGTTCACGGAGAACTCCTCAAGAATGGGATCAAGATCGATTGTGGAAGTGATGCCTCAACGTACTGGATGTCTCCATAGGAAGCATAATCGTCACTAAGATCGTGAGAAAGTTTCAAAATGATCTTGAGAACACTCAAGAGGAAAGGGATATCACAGATGATCGAAATTCCTCGCGACTCTCTCGGATTGGGATAAGGTCCTCAACACTAGACGATTCCATTTCGGAATAGTGCTAAGCTCATCCCCATGTTTAGAGAGTGAGTGGAATATCGTGTGATAACAATGATCGAGGAGTTTAGACGGACTAGCATACATATGTTTAATACTTTCCATTTGTTCTTCCGCTAGTAATTCCATCATAGTCTTTTCTCCCGATTCTTCATGGAAGGAGTTTCAACCGATGAACTTGATGAACCGTTATAAAATTGTAAGATATCAAGGATATCTTCATCATCATCGTCATCGAATGAAACGGAATCGAGAGCTAGATTTGGCCGCTTTTTCTATTGCAATTGATTCTCTAATGATTTTTCAAACGCAACTGGGAATCTAATTTAGCGTACCGCTTCTTGCTAACAAAACTTCCATGGATTTTTCATTTGGATTATCATGGAGTGTTTACATTCCTCAAATCTTTCACTAAATCCAAAGATTAAGGAGAAGATTTTGAGGAAGTGGGTCAGCCGGTATTGTAGAGGTTGGTCATGATAATTAAGAGTCGTGATTGTTACAAGGAAATGGATTCTCGATTGACAATCCGAGCTAGAGTGAGACCTCCACAATACCACAACAAGAAACTGATGTGGTTGTGAGTGGTATGTGTTGTAGTCATAATTGTTATCGAACCCGCTCATAGACAAGCGTGTTTCCCGATTGACAATCGAATCGGAATGTGAACCACCACAAGACTCACAATGTAAAATCACTGAGTCTCACAGGTGGTAGCCGATGGAATAAATCGGTCAGATATGGTAGGAATAGGGATCCCGGTTATAGGCATGCACTGCTTCCCGACTCCACCATGCTACAACCGGGCAATTGCCACCATTATGAGGACCACCACACCATTGACAATCAAGAAGGTGAGGATAAGACATAGAAAGAATCAAAGGTTTTGAGAGGGTAGGATGAAGAATCAAAGATGCAGAGGGTAAAGATGGATATTTTTGGTGTTTTTGAAAAACATTTTGTAAAAACAAAGAATGAAAATCTTTTGGGTTTTTGAAAAGAAAATATGAACACATACAGATGGTATAGACAAAGAGTGAATATCCAAATCACTAACTGCTAGACGGAAGATAAGCCGACCTGACAACAAGCACGCCGAAAATTTGATGCACAAGAAACCGCTAAGTTCTCTCACGCAAGCGTAAGAAAACTAAAAACACTTCAAAGACGAAATCAATGAAGATCTGAGGAGTATAGTGTTTCCCGGTCGTTATGTCCCAATGAGCTATGCAATGGATTACCAAACGAATAGTGATCGGGAGATTTGAACGAGAAAAGGATTTGTGAATAGATTATAACTACAGAAAAGCCAACAAATGAAAACGGCTTAAATGCAAATTAAAGGAAGTTAAAAAGATAAAATCTATTAAATAAACGCTATCACTATATTTAAAGTGATGAACGTTGAAAACTGAAAACTAAAAACTTACGTTTAAATTAAAAATACGTAAACGTACAAAATAAAAAGTGAAACTTACTCAATATAAACCCTAAAAATATGAAAAATACATTTTTACAATCCTAATGATATAAGAAAATTTTAAGAAAAAGAAAATTATTTTTATAACTACTTAATTAATTATTATTAATTAAAAACTATTTTTGACTATTAAATAATTATCTAAAATACAAGAAATTAGGAAATAAAGCTTGAAAATAAAATTATGAAATGGAAAAGTCTAAAATATCAAACTAGAATTTTCAAAACTATTTTGTATTTTTGTGACTATTTATCTATTTTCTATGAATTTTAAACTATTAAAAACTAATTAAAATATTTAAAATACAAATTTAACTAAGAAAATATGGAAAAATATGTTTTGGCTTTTATATTTATCTAAACTTAAGAAAATTGAAAATTATTTTTGGAACTTTTCTCAATTAATTGTGATAAAAGCTAATTAAAATGATTAAAACCGAATTTAAATAAGAAAATACTAAACAAGGTGTCTAAAAATTATGAAAATTTCGGGAAAATCTAAATATCATTCTAAAGCAGAGAAAAATATAAAACTAGGGCTTGTGTGTAGAATCTAGTTCAGAATGAAATGGCTTATAAATAAGCAATTCAAAATAAGCTAGAAGTCGATAGTTGAACCAGATGATAACGAGCTAATGTATACTATTATTACTCTAAAGCAACTAATTAAACCTACTCTAAACTGTTAAAGATCGATTACCAAGGATTCTAGCTAATCGAACTTTTAAGCAAAAGTCGAATTAGACCTACTTTAAGCAGCTTGAAACCGCTTAACCAATAAGCCAAAAAGAAAACTAAAAGCATGGATCTCAAGCCTACCAACCGAGAACATATTTCCAAAATTACAACTAATAAGGACCTTGAATGAAGAAGATAAAGCTCAAAATAAAGTGACCAAAAGGAACAGAATCACAGTGCCGAGAACAGATGAACAGTACCATGTTTGAGCTATTCTAACTGCTTATTCAATAAGCTAAAGCTAAAACTAAAATGTGGGTTTGTAGACCACCCAGCGAGTATACCTAGACCAAAAATTAGACCCTATCTTCTTGAAATGAAGATCAGGCAACAGTCTTTGCACTTTCTGCATAAAATGGTTTGTGCACTTTGACTTTTAAACAGCATTGAAATTTGACTAAAATGAGATTCAAAGATCAAATGTGGACTGATATGGATGAAAAGGTGATGAAATGAGACTTCAACAACCTTGGTTAACAAATCCTAAACCTATAAGAGTGATTACAGAAACTGATTTTAACAGATAAAAACTTGAGGACAGTAGGCAAGGGATTTTGACTTAAGGCTCAAAAGACTGCAAACCAAAGACAGGTATGAGTGCATATAACTATATTAAACATAACCAACTGATCTAATCCATTATTTGTCCTCCCTAGCAGTTTAAAACAGACAATCCAAACACCCCTTATTACAACTGTTTTGTAGTTAAAATGAGCTAAATACCAATCCAACTGATATTAATGATCAAACTGAGTCCAATTGTCCTAAATACAACTATCTAAACAGATTGAACAAAGTTACACTACAATTGCAAATACAAGCAAAAGAAAATGGAACCGATGAAAATGTGAAAATGAAAAGAGTACTCACATGTATCAGCTGGTTTTGCAGGCTAAACCAGAACCCAAAACCTAACTTAATCTATCTATTCCAACCCAATATCATCACAGCATCAACCCAAAATCATCACCATTCCCTTTCTTGGCCCAGTTGACTTTTTGTTGACCATATACCCAAGTTACTTGAAACTTAATGATAGGCTTATAAAAAGCTATAAGCAGCTTTTATAAGCTTATTAGAACTTGTAAAGAAGCTATATGAAACCTTAAGGTAGGAAATTGACACTGATAATTTCACCAGTAAACACAAAGGCATGACATGAAAGCATAAACTTGCATTGATATTTGAAAACAGTTGTAATAAACTTAAACAACCTAAATTGATACAAACAAGCTTGAAATCACAGCTAAAGATTTATTTAAGACATAATAATTTAAATACGACATACATTGAAAATTAAAAAAACTAACTCATGCTTTCTATCTTCCTCTTGGTCTTTTTATAACCCAAGGCTTCTTTCTCACTCCTCGAGCATTTCCCACCGCAACCTAAGCCATTGATTGGCTAGAAGTGATCCTAGCCATATATGTATTTTTGGCGCCAAACCGCAATTGACACTTTAGACAGTGGAACGGGGAGCATTAATTGCACTGGGTAGGTAGTGAGGCAGGGGAGACAAATGGAGAGTGATAGGGTGGCCGGAGTCGAGGGGAATGGGTAGCAGACACTGGTGTCGGGGATGACAGGGACAAAGGGGGGCGGGTTTTGTTTATTTAAATGTTTGGGTTGTTGGGTTGGTCGGGTTAAGGGACCGGGTAATATAATTGGGCCAAGGTTGTGGTATTTGGGCTTGGGGAATTAATTAGGTCCGTTTGGTTTGTAGAATTATTAACCCAAGGACCAAAGATGTAAAGCCCAGAAACTGAAGGACCAAACTTGAAAATTATGAAGAGTAGTAAAAAAGGGTTTGTCTTGCCAAGTTTAATTATCCAAGGGTTGGTTTTTGACATTTTTGAAATTCCCAAGGACTAAATTTGACCAATTTGGATTTTCGTGGACTAAACCGTAATTTTCTCAAAACTTTTAGATTTTCCACCAAAGGACTAAATATGACAATTTGTGATTTTAAAAGACCTTTGGTGACTTTTCTTTGAAATTTGGGCTCGTGGACTATTTTTGACAATTTTATAAACTTGGGGACTAAAACCGCAATTTTGCAAATTTGATATGTTTTCATCCGATTTTGATATTTTGAATTTAAAACACATAAAACACCGATTTGTGATATTTTGATCATTTTGATGTGTTTCTGAGTATTTTCAGATGATTTTGCAGTTTATTTTGTATAAAAATGATGAGTATTTACACACTCATCAATATAGTATAGCACTATTCTATTATTTCGTACATTTCTTTTCTCTCAAGTGCAGTAGCCTTTTATTTACACAAACAATATAAATCAAAGTGCTACTTCTATCCGAGCCCATGATTTATGCTACAAAGATCCCAATGCTATAGTAATTTGGACAATAAGGATCTACTGTTACATGATTTGATGATGTTGATCATACAACACTTAAATAATATAGTACACCATATTTTGTGCATTTGTGATGTGTACAGACGTATGGATATGTACACGAATAATATGATGGTTACCATATAAAGAGAATACATCAGATCAAACAAATCAGGTACAAAACACTCAAGTGGTAATTTAGCCATTCTATAATTTAATTCATTAAAACCAATCCAATACAAACAAATTCATCTGTTCACTCGTACTATCCACCTAAATCAACAACCATAGCCCATAATATATCTTCATATGATAACCAAAAAACTCACGAATGTAGTCTAAAAGATCCCAACCAATACTCTTATACTTCTTACCATTCTTTAACTCTTCACCCTGGAACCAGACGTAGAAATAAACAAATGTTAAATGAAATAAACGTACAAGCAAACCAGTAATTCACAACATCAGCCAAAGCCTAAATAAAAAAATAATCATGACCCAAACACCCCTTATGCACCATATCCCAGCCATAAATAACAACATACCAACGAAAAACACCATTTTCACCAGCAATACTAAACATTAAACAAACACCAATGCTTCCATTCATAACACAACAATCAATAACACAACTAACAGCCTTATTTCTCCATTTAGACCAGAAAACCTAAGAATAACAACCCATCCAAACAACCATTTTACTTCTGCACCACATAAGTAAATATAAAGAAGCTATATTCATGTGCTAAACTGAACTTTGTTCCTACCAGCAACAACAATACATCAAACTGAAATGCACCCATATTGAGACAACTTTCATAACCATATCAACCTTGAATCTCCAAAACCCGCTCATACCCGAATTTTGATGATCATAATGAACCCTCAGCATCCAGTGCCAATTCATGACATTATATAGTGCACAAACAAGCATGCACAAATGAGATAAAGCCAAAAGAAATAACCCTAACTTCCACTTCCAAATTAAACACCACCAGACCAAATCCATATCTTTCAAATACTCATCTCTATTCAATAGCCAAATCATAATTGAAACTGAACCCTTTTCCAACCCATGACCCTAGACATATGGAATTCCTATTTATCGGCAGCTTCAAATACTTGACTAGCTAGAATTATTCAAACTTAAACTCATAATTCTTAGCCTAACAGAATCCTTAATTTAACTGTGTACATCATCCATAGACCTAGGTTTACCTTGAAAAATCCTAAGATTTCTCTCCTGCCAAACAAAATAAATGGAAGGTCCAATGAGAAGTCTTTGTAGGATACTCCAAATAGATTTTTTGACAGGTCATTTAAGCATAAAATCAAGAATATCAGGACAACTATTAGGAGCATGATCCAACCTCATCATATATTTCAGCTTACCCCAAATCAGCCTAGTAAAATCATATTCAAAGAATAAGTGAACTATATGGTGTTGGATCGATGTACTCTAACCAAACTAACTTAAATAGCTTGTTAAAATTTTAATAACCTCGGATAAATCCTAAGCTATTAACAATGAAACACTGATTAATCTTTATCAAGTACGCGGAATTTACTTAACAAAGCTAAGAAGAATATAACTTTATTAATAACTCTAAAACACTAATATCGATCGTACTTTTGAATTCTAAAAACACTTCTCTAAAACTCGTACTTCTAATACCAATCTAGGGTCCTTTTATAGACAAAGGATAACCCTAAACGGTTTACAATTCTTATCCTTGTACGTCAAGTAAACAATACTTAGAAAGTTCTAGATAAACATTACTTTCTATCTTTAATCAATTACAACCGACTTTAATCTTTGCAGTAATTTGATAAATAAGCAATACTTTGACTTTTACTTAGCACAATACTTTGACTTTTACTTAGCAGTACTTTGACTTCTTGCAGTACTTTGTCTTTCAGTACTTTGTTAATCTTCAGCACTTTAGCTCTTTAGTACTTTATCATTCTGTATCCCAACAATCCTCCCCTAACTTGAATTCTACTAGTTTGATTTCAAGTTCCTTTGTAGATTTAGCTTTAACATCTTTGTCTTCAAAGAGGAATTGTGACTTTATTCAAATTTTATCTTTGTAGATTCTCTGCTTATATCATCATCAAAGTAGTCTTTATCTGTATAATTCTTTTCAGCATCAAACATCAATCTTATTTCTTTTCTCGCAACATTCAAAGAAGCTCCATCTTTTCAAAGAATATAAGACAATTTGTACATTTAATTCGCTTAAGTTTCACTATTCTCATCACTTCCGTGTGTAAACTCCCGAGAGGTGAATCATTGAAAATTTTAATGGATTTAATGTCTCTTGACCAAAGCCATTAACTCGAGTAGCCAAATGTTTTGATGTGTAAGATCATGGTACACCGATGACCATATGATTTTTAGCAAATCATCGCCTATCAACAGATTTGACTTGTCTTTACCAAAAGTCGCCCTTTTGGACTAGTTAGTTCTTTCATCATGGTGAACTAATTATGATATAATGGTTTTTCCACAGCCTTTACCACAAGCCATTTTCTTGTGGGCTAGCCAACTATTCACATTACTGATATGGTGAGTTGATTACCATACAACTTATTAGCAAGTTGTCAACTATAAAACGGATTTGAGATATCTTTACCAGAGCCGTTTGCTCATAGATTAGCCAATCCTTTTGTAAACATGGTGGATTGATAACCTATTGGTGTTACCATCTCAAAAACCATTTATTTCTTTTAAACTTTATTTCGAAACATTTAGTACTTAACAAAAGTTTAAAAAAAAACAAGAAACGATTTAAAACTGCAAGTAGTACTTTGATTAAAGTACTGTTTGATCAGCAGTACTTTGAATAAAGTACTGATATATCAAAAATTTAATCAATTAAGATTCATACCGCTTATTCATCATCATCATCACCATATCTCGTCCATCCGATAAACAATTTGATAACCATAAGTGTTTGTTTCATTGTCTTCTTCAACATCCATTCCATGCTCCAAAGATCCTCCTCATGAGATCCGATGTAAGAGGATATCTTCTATCGCCTAACATGTGAATCATTGTCCCATCTTCTAGCTCTAGAACATGTACTCCAGTTCTTCAAAGAATCTCCAAAAGTAATCTCCCAATCTTCTTGATTTTTCCGGATCTCAAGAAGACTTGTTTCTTCGCTTCCCAAAGAGTTATGAGATCTCCAAGCAAGACTAATCCAAACCCTTCGATGAATTGTGTTCAAAATATTCTTTCACCACATGATATAAATGGAATAAATCCACTCTATCAATTATATGCAATAAATCCCATAGCATATTGAACACCTTGAAACTTTCATCTTCTTTGTGAAACATCAGATAATTCCCTTCTTTTGACTCTACAACTTCAAAAGTAGTTATTGGAGATTTGTTCATCTTTAAATCAGCATCATCTTTAGAATACTCAAAATCTACAATTCTTAAGTAATTCTTTAGTTCATCATTTGTTTCAGATCTTAATTCAACTTTCTTTGACGGCTGTTGATCTTTAACTCCTGTTTTTCTTTTTCTTTTTAAGCTTTCTTTTCTTTCTTCTTCTTTGTAAGCATCATCATCTTTAAAATCTTTAATATTATCAACTTGTCTCTGATAATCTTCTCTGACAGCATCATACAACTCTTTCATATTAACATAATTCAGCTTGTTCAATCCAACATATCCTCTTCCTTTCAGATAAGTCATCATTGCATTCCTTTCCTTAGCAAGATTTGGTCTTCTTGGTAGAGAAGAAATAGGAAGTGGTGATGGTATAGCAGCTTCAGCATTCAATTCTTCTTGTAATTTCCTAGCTGCTTCTTCATTCATAGCTTCTTCTTTATCAACTTCAAGATTCGATTCACTTGTACCTTTCTAGTCGCTTCTTCATTCATAGCAACTCGAGCTCTTATCCGTGCTAAAGTAGGTTTCTTTTTCTTCTTTGTCTCTACCAACTTGCCCTTTCCTTTATCTTTTGGATCAATAACAGGTTGAGAAGCTCTTGGTTGTTCCTCTTCTTGCACTCCTGGAATACTAACACCCCTTGGCCTTGATAAATCATGCAAAATCTCAGCAATGGTTTCATCATCACTTGTTGTATGTATAGGTTTGGGTGTATCAGCTTCCTTTTCTGGTATGACAGTTGAAGGACCAGCTTCCTCTTCAAAATCTAGTATCCTTGGTGAAATTAATCCTTGTCTCAGAAGTTCCTTGAAAACAAGATTTTGATCAGCACTTTGATCGCAGATTTTGAACTTGAACATCAATAACTTGCTCCTAAGTACTTTGGATTTTGATTTCTTCCTCAGTACTTTCAATAACCTGTTCTTCAGTATCTTGTGTCTGAATATTTGTACCTTGAGGTTCTTCAGATTCTTCATTCAAATTCTTAGCTTCTAAATTCCTCCCCAATTGGAATGAAGAATGCTTTTGAACCTTTTGGCGCTTGGTTCTTCTTAAACCGCATTTGCTTCTTCTTTTTAGATTTGACCCATAGACGATGATGTTGAACCAATGGCCAGACAAAATTCTTGAGTCTTCTAAACTTGAGCTTTAACTTCTTAATCTGTTTAGCTTGAGCTTCAGTTGTTTTCTTTAATTTGACTAACTCCCGTGTCAGAACATAATTATCCAATACCAAACCTTCAGGGGGTATAGTAGGGGGATCATCTTCTCGAATTGGTGAATGCTCCTCTTGTTGAGAATCGAAAGGAGGAGTATTTTGGAGATGGTGAAGGTGAAGCGCAACATCATCTTGAACTTGTTGAAGATTTCTGCGATGCAAGACCTTGGGATGCGACCTTCTTGAGAAGCGAGACTAACTTGGAGAAGCGTACCTTCTCGCTCTTCACCGGTGCACCTCATCTCGACAAGCTTGAACAACTTCCATCATAGAAGTAGTTAATGGAGTGTCCCTTCCAAAGAATAAATCACTCTTCCTCGCCATGAAAGTAAAAATCTTGGCTTGTTGGACCACAACAGTAAAAGACTTGTAGGCTTGGGTACATCTGAAAGTTGTTTATTTAGAAACACTTGAATAAACCGAGGATACATCAACCATTTTAAACCATGAGTGATGTGAGAAAGCATCCCATCTAGAATTAGCCGTGAAAAGTTGAAAATACGATCATAGCTAATCCTACTATAGCGATGCTATGTTAGACCCAAATTGCTCCATGATGTACTTTTAGCACTAATACAATGAAGTAAGACATGCATTAAAACTTCCAATGAGGACAAAATAAAGGTTTTCGAATGTTTGTTCGCTTAAAGACCCTTCATAACCAATGTTGCTAAAAGTATCCCAAATCAGTTGCTTATCAAAACGAACAGCCCCATCTTCATCATCAAACAATAAATCTACACGAATTGAGGCTTCAGTAACCTTGACAGTTCTCCCAACAACTGTAGCTTGAATATATTCTTCATCATTCTCCATATGAACCCTAGTAGTTTCCCAAAATTGTTGAATCCAGGGCTCAATAACATCTGGTTCTACTAATAGTGCATAACTAATTGGCGACCCAGTAAGAAAATCAATGATATCATGAAAGATAACATTAGCTTCAGTCTTGTCTAAATTCGCCACCATGTTGTGTTTAGAAATTGTATTATGATTCGCCATTGATGATTATATGATCACAGTAAAAGATAGAATGAATATTATAGGTGAAAGTGAGAGAAATATGGAAAAGATTTGAAGATATCTATATGAGAGGGAAATTCGGAGAGTAGTTACTTATAGATGAGATTTAAAAAATCACAGCCATTAATAACAAAGTTACCGTTAGTAGGAATTACCCTCAATATACCGTTGGAACAAGATTTAATAAGATAAACAAGATTTTCCACGTGGCAAGATTTTCCAAACAAGACTTTCCAAGCAAGAATTTCATAAAATCAAAAGCGAGATTTTCCATTCTCTTCCTTTCAACAAAATAAACATGAATATCCTCCTCAAGCAATGCATAGGACTATACTTACACTAAATAGTCCTCCCTTAAATGTAGCTCAAGAATTGATCATGCCAATACTTACCACTAAGTGAGTAAATCTTGAAACATCAAATCCTTTGGTGAGTAAATCACTACATTATCATTTGTATGCACCTTGACAACATTAATGAGCCTATGCTCATAACAATCTCTGATGAAGTGGTGCGAATCAATATGCTTGGTCTTAGATAGATAAACTGGATTCTTCACAATACAAATTGTACTCTCATTATCAATATTGATAGGAGTATTCTTGAAATTGAACCCATAGTCCAAGAGTTGATTCGCATCCACAACACTTGTCCACAACAGCTGCGATGGTTCACATATTCGGATGATGTTGATGCAATTGTTTGCTTTCTCCGCCATGAAACTAATCTGTGTCCAAGATATTGACATCCACCTGTGGTTGATCTTCTGTCATAGTTGTCACCAGCATAATCACTATCTGAAAAAGCTTCCAAGTGAAAAGGTGAATCCCTTGGATACCACAATCCCAACTTAGGTTGTTGAACCTTCTTAGTGACTCTATTGTGTTAATACAAATAAACCTTAAAAACGTTTATTAATATTTTGCGATCTCTTTGTATTTTTTTGATAACATATATAATGTTGTCTTGAGTATAATTATAAGGATACATGTTATTTTTGTAAAGCATTTACATATAATCTTTTAAATACAAAATGTAGTAATTAAAGCATTTGTTGTAATAGTTAATTAGGATGGGTAAAATCACAAACCATGGATCTTAACCCATACCCAAAGAGACTTGATACAATGTATACTTAGATACATTGAATCTAGATATAACCCATGGACCAACCCATGACCCATAACCAAAAACCCATGGGCAAAGAGGAGCGCCCACGGATCCCTTGCTTTGTGCTAGCCGGATCCCAAGTGGAAGGGATCCGTGGGATCCGTGGGAACAGGTGAGGAAATTTGCCTATAAATAGAGAGCCATTTCTTCATTCTAACTCACCCTCTTCTTACTAAATCTCTCATACACTCTCATTCTCTTCTAACATATAGATCACTTGATCTAGAGAGTTGTTCTTCTTTCTTTCTATTTGTGATCCTCATATAGGTCCTTCTCTAAGGCGAGATCACGAGCATTCTACAAGTCATCCAAGCAAGGGGTCCTTGATTGATTTGTCACCCGCAAGATTTCAGTAGCGAAGATCTTGTATTTGATATTTCACATATTTGTTGTGTAATAGTTGTGTTGGTTTGGTCCACCGTACTACGGACTCGGTATCTAGCTTTGTACCGGAAAAAGTGTAAGCAACGCTGTGAAGGCTTCTCCGCCAAGTGAAGGAGTTTGTTGACATAGTGCTTGAACTCGAGTAGGTGACTCGGGGAGTGGAGTAGGCAAGGAAGGTGTCCTTGTAGCCGAACCACTATAAATCGGTTGTGTCATTTCTATCCCTTATCTTTATTTATTTGCTTGCATTATCATTAGATCTATACGCTCAACGTCCATACGATTTCACATAATATCGAATCTAAAGTTTTTGAAATCAACTTAAAATCGGCAAAACTATTCAACCCCCTTCTAGTTTTCCACAATTGGCATCAAGAGCTAAGTTTATAAAAGTTTTAAAATAAAATTGTATTTTAAAACTTTTCGATCACTATGGGTTCGAAAATTATAAGGAAGGGCAATCTATGCAACGACCACCACTACTTGAAACTAATGGTTTTATATATTGGAAAAATAGATTCAAACATATGTGAAGTCTAAAGATATTGATCTTTGGTACATTATTGTTGAAGGTGATTTTGAGGCTACCTCAAATGATGATAAAGGAAATTTAGTTCACATACCTCATGATAAACTAAATGATGAAATGAAGAAAAGCTTTCTAAAAATAGTGAAGCAAAATGGTTTTATATAATGCTTTACCGAAAAAGGAATTCAAAGAATTTCTATGCTTAAAACCTCTAAAGAAATTTGGAATTCTTTAGTTGTAACTCATCAAGGCAACCAACAAGTTAAAAATAATAAAATTGATTTATTTGTTCAACAATATGAACAATTTTCAATATCGGATGAGGAAACTATAGATCATTCATTTGCTAACTTTAATACTATTATTACATCTTTACAAGCACTTGATGAATCCTTTTCTAGCCGTAACCATGTTAGGAGATATCTAAGGGCACTTCCATCAAGTGGAGATCCAAGGTGACGGCAATCAAGAGTCAAAAGATTTGACAATCCTCACCTCGATGAACTCATAGGCAACCTAAAAGTCTACGAGCTTGTCCTTGCTAAAGATTCCAAGCCTCAAAGGTGAAAGAGAAACACAAATCTCTTGCTCTTAAAGCCAAAAAGGCTTCGAGCGATGAGGAGAACTCATCTTCGAGTAGTGACGACGAAGAGTACGCTATGGCGGTAAGGGACTTTAAAAGTTCTTTAGAAGAGGGAAGATACGCCAAACAACCGTATGACGATAAGAAAGGTTTTCGAAAAGCAAAGAGGACGAGAAGCCAAAGGATGATCGTACTTGCTTTAAATGTGGGGACCCAAACCACTTTATTAGTAAGTGTCCCAAACGGGATGATCAAAAGGCATTCGTGAGCTGCACGTGGGGAATGAGCGACGAGGAGGACGAAGAAATTTGTCTCATGGCAAATGACGAGGTATGTCACGAATACTATAGTAGTTCATCACTTGATGACGACTCATTGCATAATGAATATGATAAACTATGCAATATTAGCTTAAAACTAATTAACAAAAACAAGCTTTTAAAGAGTCAAAACCAACGCTTAGATAAAGAAGTCATAGAATTAAAAGCAAAACTAAAACGTTTGGAAAAGGGTAAAATAGCAAGTGGTGAATGTGAACTTTGTGTTCAACTTCAAACACTAGTTGATCATTTAGATTCTAAAATTGCTAGAATGAGTACAAACACCTTAGATACAATACTCGATGGTGTTAAACCGCAACAACCAAAAGGGTCTAGGTATACAACAACTTGATCCATCAACTAGTGAAAGTAAAGAAACAAAATTTGTTAAAGAATTAGAAAACCACCCATCGTTGTGGCGGATCCCACGGATCCCTAAAAGGGAACCGCTAGTGTACAAACCGGGATCCGTGGATCCATTGTGACAACTAGTGGTAATAACATAGCCTCATCATCTAGAACCGAGTTCGTTATCGTAAATAGGAAGAAACCAACTCATGTCACCACTAGACATCCACCTCCAAAATATAATCCTACTTTTGCAAGAAACAAAGCACCATCTTTTCAAAACATAATACATCTAGGAGACCTAATAACGCTTATCCAAGAAGTAACCATCAAATGGGATGGAACCCTAATATGCAAAACGGTTTCTCTTTTCAAAACTTTGCTCCATGGAATGCATACTCATCTTATCCATACATGTCTAACATGAATGGAATGTTTAACACTAATGGACCCATGAACAAATGGGGACCAAACTTTGAGTTTATTATTGTTTTAGGTGTGCTTAAAGGTCGACCTAGACCCCGATGAATGGGTCAAGGATAGCGGGTGCACGAGGCACATGACCGCAATAGGATCTATTCTCCACGCATTTAATCCTTCAATGGAGGTAATGTGGTGTTTGGAAATAGCAAAGTAGAATCATCGGTAAAGGTACGATCTCTAACAAATCTCTAACCATTAACGATGTGTGTCACGAGAAAACCTAAACTTTAATCTCTTAAGTATAGGTCAAATATGTGATAAAAGTGCAATGTACTTTTACCAAACCGTAGTAAGATACTTAAAATGGCATAACCATAGGAAGAGGAATTAGGAAACATGGAGTCTATGTCATTAAAATCGGTAATGAACCTAATGATAAACTATGTCTTACCTCTATGGATGATACTTGACCTTATGGCATCAAGATTGGGTCACGCCAACATGCGACTTCTCCAATCGCTATCATCCAAAGATCTAGTAAGAGATCTACCTAAGTTAAAATATGAACATCATTTTGTGATGCTTGTAATATTGGTAAACAAGCTCATTCGAGTCATAAAGCTAAAAACATGGTGTCCACAACTAGGTGTCTAGAATTACTACATATGGATTTATTTGGTCCATCCGCTATCCAAAGTTATGGAGGCAACTACTATACTTTGGTAATAGTGGATGACTACTCTAGGTATACTTGGACAAAATTTTAAAGAACAAAACGAAACCTTTAACTATTTTGAAATATTAAGCAAAAGATCCAAAGACAACTAGGAAGACCCATAGTGTCTATTAGGACGGATCATGGTAGGAATTCGATAATGAAGTGCACCGGAGCTTTTGTGACGCTAATGGTATTACTCACAACTTCTGGCTCCACGCACTCCACAATCGAATGGGGTAGTAGAAAGAAAGAATAGAACTCTACAAGAAATGAGTCGAACCATGCTTAATGAACAATCCATACCTCAAAAGTTTTGGTGTAATGCCGTTGATACTTCAACGTATATACTCAATCGAGTCTTGATTAGACCAATCTTAGGAAAACTCCATACGAGTTATTTCGAGGCAAAAGCCTACGTTAAATCACCTTAGAGTCTTTGGTAGTAAATGTTTTATTCTTAACACTAAAGATTACCTTACAAAATTTGATCCTAAATCAACCGAAGGTATCTTTTAGGTTATTCGCCAAATAGCAAGGCTTACGCTATATTAAACAAAGAATCAATGAAGGTAGAAGAGTCATTAAATATAAAATTTGATGAAAGTCCACCCAAACCCTCTCCACCTCTTGTCGATGACGAGATTATAGAAAGTGAAGCCATAGTAATAAAGAAAAAGATAAGTGAAGAAGAAGAACCTCTAAGTGATAAAATAGTAAACATTAAAGAGTCCAAAGATCACCCCGTAGATAAAGTCATAGGAAAGCTAAACGAACGAACATTAAGGTCTCAAGTTCAAAACTAAAGTAGCTTGTTTTGTTTCGTTTCAACCTTAGAACCTAAGAATACACAAGAAGCCATAAAAGATGAAAGTTGGGTAATGGCTATGCAAGAAGAACTAAATCAATTTGTTTCTAATGATGTTTGGACACTTGTCCTCCACCTAGTAATCAAACCATAATAGGAACCAAATGGGTTTATAAAACAAATTAGATGCAAACGGAGTAGTGTCTAGGAACAAGGCTAGACTCGTTGCTCAAGGGTATAACCAACAAGAGGAATAGACTTTGATGAGACCTATGCCCCGTGGCTAGATTAGAGTCTATAAGAATACTTCTTGCGTATGCTTGTGCTAATGATCTAAAGCTTTATCAAATGGATGTCAAAAGCGCTTTTCTAAATGGTGTCATAAATGAAGAAGTATATGTAGCTCAACCTCCGGCTTCATTGATTTTGAAAACCCAAACATGTGTATAAATTAAAGAAAGCCCTTTACGGTCTTAAACAAGCTCCAAAAGCTTGGTATGATAGACTCAAGTCATTTCTAGTTAAACACAACTACACCATGGGGTTAGTTGACAACACACTTTTACTAAGAAAAGAGAGTCACATATAATCATAGTACAAATATATGTAGATGATATTATATTCGGATCCACTTGTCAAGACATGTGTGATGATTTCTCTAAAATCATGCATGACGAGTTCGAGATGAGTATGATGGGAGAACTTAGTTTCTTTCTTGGTCTACAATAAAACAAGTAGAAGATGGTATCTTCTTTAATCAATCTAAATACATCAAGGAGATGTTAAAGAAATTCGGTCTAGAAGAGTCAAAACCAATTAGGACTCCAATGTCATCCGACACCAAACTCACAAAAGACGAGGACGGAGAATCCGTTGATAATACTAAATATCGTGGCATGATAGGTAGCCTTCTCTACCTCACGGCAAGTAGGCGGATATCATGTTTAGTGTTTGCTTGTGCGCTAGGTTTCAAGAAGACCCTAAAATATCACACCTAGAAGCCGTAAAAGAATATTTAGATATATTAAGGGTACAACACAATTAGGATTATGGTATCCTAAGGGCACGGAGTAGAAACAATTGTATATGCAGATTCGACCATGCGGTGATTACGTTGATAGAAAAAGTACAAGTGGGGTATGTACTTTTATGGGATGTTGTTTAACATCATGGTTTTCTAAGAAACAAACGGCACTTGCAATATCAACAACCGGCCGAGTACGCTCCGCCGCAAAGCATGCCAACAAGCACTATGGATGAAACAAGCGTTAGTAGACTACGACATCCATCTAAGCGACATAGCCATTCTATGTGACAACAAAGGTGCAATCGACTTAAGCAAGAATCCGGTATTACATTCTCGCACAAAGCATATAGAGATTCGTCATCACTTCCTAAGAGACAATGTTCAAAAGGGAACATCTCTATTGAGAAGGTTGCATCCGAAGACAACATAGCCGACGTCCTCACCAAACCGTGAAGTGGGAACAATTCAACCTACTTCGCCTTGGTCTTGGTCTAATGGAACAAACGTCATAACTTAATTGACTCTACAAGGTATGTAAACACTAGCCTTCTTCTTTCTCGAGTCTAGGATTCCTATTTCACGCACAACTCACAAACAATACGGAATTTTCAAAACCCAAGATAAGTATTCCATTTATAATTTTTTTACATACACATACACATTTTTAAGAAAATCTCCTTTCAAAATGTTTTCTAAAAGAATGATACCTTCCCGTATCAATTTCACAAAAGCAATTTCTCACGCCTAGGACAAATCGCTTTTCATTATTAATACAAAGTAAAACCCGCTTTCATTGCATCTCATGACTTTTGAATGCTAAAGGAACATATAACTAATATGTGTTTTCGGGTACATTCATTTAAGCAAAATGAATTAGAGCATTGATAACACAATATTACGTACTTATGTACCAAATGTGTGTTTTCGGGTTATCTCAATTAGGATTTATTTTTCTAGTTATTTTCCTTTTCTTTTAGAGGTCGAGAAAACCGCAACTCCAAATAGTTTGCATATAGGCACACAATAGGCAAAAATGTTTCCAAAAGAAAATTTTGTGTCGCTCGAATCACTGACCCACGGATCCCAGCCTTCATGCCGGACGGATCCTCAGGGAAGGATCCGTGGGATCCGTAAATGTGTCGTTTTCAACTTCTATTTTTCACTTTGGATGAAAAATCCACATTTGCTTCATTTTGGGAGTATGCTCTTTAATGCTTGTGTTCTCATGATCACATGCCTTGAATTCATATCTAATCATTAGATTTTAATCCTCATTTTGGGTCAAGCATTCATTACAATATGTTGTTTTTATATATATAACTCCCAAAATGCTTGCATACTCCATCTCCTTCTCACAAACACACTTCATCATGTCATCCAAAAACCCTTTAGGAGAATCATCTAGTACAAACAATCATGATATCCAAACTTTTGTACTTCCACCATCCAAAATACCACAATCAAATGCTAGGATATCCGCACGGATTAGTATCCGATCTTGTTGTTTAGCAAAACCAACCTCAAATGATTCATCCTCAACAAATAACTCACCACAAGATGCTTCCATTTTAGCACCACCTCATCACCAACAAGTACACCAACTTCATCACCACCTAAAATAACTCTTTTGGAACTCCTTAAGACTCCAACAAGATCTAATCAACCTAAAGAAAAGAATTAGTCTTTTCAACACCCCCACATCTCCAAATACTTTATTTCAAGATCTTGAAACATCACCACCATTAGCTCCTATCACATCACAAGAACATCTAGGTTCTTTTCCACCACCATTTACTAACATTCCGGATATTGATCCATATTTTCCTATTTTTCCACCACAACTTCCGTGATAACTCAAATCAAAACAACCCGGAAAACTTCCGCACTCATTACCCACATCATTTACATTGTGAACATTGCCAATCCACTAGGAAATTGCAATAGAAGTTAGGGAAGAAATGCGTTTCATACTCAACCTCATCCTTGATCGCATCAATACCATTACTCATCAAAACCTCCATCCATAACCTTATGCAAGCATGGAAGGAATCTCTACTACTATTTTTCACTTTTAGTATTATAATTTTTTTCATTTTCAAGAACAAGTCTTGTTCTTATTTTTACATGCTTGTAAGTGGCTTAACTACCACTACAATTTGTCGTTTTATTACAAGGCCTTGTTTACATACCTTGGCTCCCTATCTTGATTCTCAACAACCACAAGATCATTTAAGCATGTTACTAACTTTCTTTTGTAGGATTTTTTTTTTTCTCTCTTGACGCCCAAACTAGGGGAGCTACCGTCAAGGGGAGTAAGAAATACGTAGACTACTTTTTCCTCCAGGGTTAACTTTTGTTTCGACAAAAGGGGAGAAGAAGTAAAACTTAGGAGCTTTCAAAACTTACATCTATTCTTAAGTTTTACTCATCATAACATTATATTTTGTCATCAACAAAAGGGAGATTGTTAATACAAATAAACCGTAAAACGCTTATTAATATTTTGCGATCTCTTTGTGTTTTGTTGATAACATATATAATGTTGTCTTAAGTATAATTATAAGGATACATGTTATTTTTGTAAAGCATTTACATATAATCTTTTAAATACAAAATGTAGTAATTAAAGCATTTGTTGTAGTAGTTAATTAGGATGGGTAAAATCACAAACCATGGATCTTAACCCATACCCAAAGAGACTTGATACAATGTATACTTAGATACATTGAATCTAGATATAACCCATGGACCAACCCATGACCCATAACCAAAAACCCATGGGCAAAGAGGAGCGTTCCACGGATCCCTAGCTTTGTGCTAGCCGGATCCCAGTGGAAGGGATCCGTGGGATCGTGGGAACAGGAGGAAATTTGCCTATAAATAGAGAGCCATTTCTTCATTCTAACTCACCCTCTTCTTACTAAATCTCTCATACACTCTCATTCTCTTCTAACATATAGATCACTTGATCTAGAGAGTTGTTCTTCTTTCTTTCTATTTGTGATCCTCATATAGGTCCTTCTCAAAGGCGAGATCACGAGCATTCTACAAGTCATCCAAGCAAGGGTCCTTGATTGATTTGTCACTCCGCAAGATTTCAGAGCGAAGATCTTGTATTTGATATTTCACATATTTGTTGTGTAATAGTTGTGTTGGTTTGGTCCACCGTGCTACGGACTCGGTATCTAGCTTTGTACCGAAAAAGTGTAAGCAACGCGTTGTGAAGGCTTCTCCGCCAAGTGAAGGAGTTTGTTGACATAGTGCTTGAACTCTCGAGTAGATGACTCGGGGAGTGGAGTAGGCAAGGAAGGTGTCCTTGTAGCCGAACCACTATAAATCGGTTGTGTCATTTCTATCCCTCTTTATTTATTTGCCTTATCTTTATTTATTTCAACTTGCATAATATCATTAGAAATCTATACGCTCAACATATTGTCCATACGATTTCACATAATATCGAATCTAAAGTTTTAGAAATCAACTTAAAATCGGCAAAACTATTCAACCCCCTTCTAGTTTTCCACATAGTTACGGCCGCTTCAGAGTGATCATTCTTGTAAGTATTTGAAGGTAAACCTCTAACTAAATTTCCTTTGACCGTTTGTTGATATTCTTGAAATTCACTTGGCCCAATCTTCTATGCCATTGATATGCTTCTTCGGATGTTGCTTTTGCCACTAGACATGTAGCTCTTCCGTAAGAGTGAAGACTCTTCATATCCATACTTGTACACATCATTTGTTCTTGGTACTCTAAGTACTACCAAGCTATTATCAATGTGTTTGAATTTAGGGAAAGGATGAGACATTCGTGCCGATGAATAACACAGATGCTTTTATCACGATTTGAGATCACGACAATAAGTTGAACTTTAGCTCCTTCACATATCTAACATTCTCAAAATCTATGCTCCCTGCCTTGATGGTTCCTTTTCCAATTATTCTTCCTTCATTGGGATCATTCCCAAATGCAACTCTTCCACCACAAATAGATCTAAAATATGAGAATCTCCTTGTCTCTATCATGCTTCCGAGCAACCACTATCCACAATAAGAGGATCTTTAAGCTCCTCCTGCAGGTTGCCTGCACAAAGATAAAAGAGTTAGTGTCTTTTAGGAACCCAAGCCATTCTTGACTTGTGTTCCCTTATGGAGTAACATACTCAAATTCTTTGAGTATGTAATCTTCACGATTTTGTAAACGTAATCAAGCATTATCTTTTGTTTTAAAACTTGTGGTGAATTTTCAAGAAAACTTTCTTTTCAACAAAAATCTACAAAATCATCTATTTCACCAAGACTTGTTGAAAGTCTTGTTTGTTCATCATCGCATTTTCCTTCTTAACCCATTTAGTTTTAACTTCGGTGTAGAGTCCCTTGATCTAGCTACTCTTCCGAATTATAACTCCTTCTAGATTGATAGTAATTAGGTCTCCTAGGACTTCTATTCCAAGAAGTGGATGGTGAAAACTAAGCGTACTTTGAGAAAGTATTGTATTTTTCTTAACGATGCCTTGGAAAGTGTTTGAAGGTCTTGGAGGTTTTGAAAAGGGTCTTCACGGTGAGGGTGCACATAGTCCGGTGAGAAGTTTCGTGATTGACCCTATTTGTATGGTTCCAAGTCGGTCTATTCTCTCTTGGTTTTGGTTGACATATATGTTCTTAGGGAACTTACTTAGGTATTCGAATGAAGTCACAGTCCTTAATCAAATGATCGGATCAAAACAAACAAAACAGAGTTTTGTTCTTTAATCCCAAAATTTCTTCTTCTATGTGTATTTCCAAACCTATCACGATGATTAAAACTGTTTTGACCAAAATTGTCCCAAAAGGTTTAGTATGATTGTGAAAAGGTTTTCTTAAAGGTACCTTGAAGGTGTAGCGATGCTTTGAGGTGTAACAAAGATTGAGGTGAAAGTCTTGCTTGACTTTTAGCATCATCTACCTTAGGTGTCTCAACTGCTTCTGTTGGGTTTCGCACCTAGATTGACCAATAAGCTTCTTTCTAAATTCTAGGTTGTCTACACCAAAACGAGAAACATCGGTCTTATGGGTTGATGACTACCGATAGGATGTGGGACGACATGATAACCCTTGTCTTTCTTATATTCTCGAGGTGGTTCACTAAATGATTCCTCATTACTAGATGTGTCAACATAATTAATAAGCTCATCATCACTAGTGGTTATATCCTCAAAATCAAGGTCATCCTTATCACTAGGTGGGTTTTCATCTACACTCATCGAAATCCATACCAAAACCTAGACCATCCTATTGTAAGCTCTTCTCTGCTTTTTGAACATAAAAAATGAGAAAGACCGATTCTTTCCGGCATCAAACTTAGCTAACAAATCATCTATCTCCTTAGTCGGTTTCTCAATTTCGAAATCTTACAATTTAACTTCCATTCACTTAATTTTAACGATAATCCTGTTGTTCATATTTTTCCGCCAAGCCATTTCATTATTTTCATGTGTTATAATTTTGGCTTCCATAGACTCTAAGGTTATTTGATAACTCGCTACCTCGAACCTAGCCTTAATACTGCTTATCTCTTTCAATCACATAACTATTAAGAACTTTTTGATAAAAGTCATGACATTTGAGCATACCTCGTAGATAGGGGATGAGCTTGTTGAAGTAGCCATCATAGCAAGTAAAACAGATCATCTTCACTCTCCATGCTCTAGTCAAAGCTTCCAAAACCATCTTTAGACTCCATAGCGGCATGTCCGGGTTCCTCATTGAAAGTCATGCTCGGTCAAACTCTTCCACGTAATCCTCCACGGCTACCATATAGTAGGTTCTTGGTTCATCATCAAACTCGGACTCAATCAACCTCGATAAATTCTCTTGAGCAACCAAAGCTTTTGTTTCATGTAGGAATTTCTTTCAACTCTAGCTTTGGTTTCTCAATCTTCCTGTTTGCTTGATATTTAGCAAACCTACATTCCTTGCAAAATGTCCGGTCTTTTGACAATTGAAGCATTCAATCTTGGATTTGTCAAAAGTTATTCTCTGCTTTTGGCTTGAATTCAATGCCTCTTCCCTGCCTTCTTCATGAACTTCTTTATCCTTGCGCTTATCATAGCAACTTGCCACCGATATCAATTTCTTCAAGAGCATCCTCTTCAATGCGTGAGAGATCTTCTTCATAAGTGATGGTAGAAAGCTTGTTGTGCAAAAAAGAGCATACAACTTCCTCTCGAGTGGATGGTTGGTGGGGCTTCTTGAGCGATGGGGGTAGTATAGGAAGCAGTGCTTTGAGCAACAAGATTTTGAGTTGGAGAAGCAATACTTTTGGTAGAAGTACTGCCTCTCTTTTTAGATGATACAAAGGCAATACTGTGAGATTTGGAACTGGTTTGGCCATTCATCTCATGCTCATACACCTTTAGATGATTGTAGAGATCATCAAAGTCCATAACATCCAAACCTGGTTGTCCTCTGATTATTGTAGCTATCACATGCCATGTCGATGGTAGACTCCTTAAGAACTTGAGATTAGCATCTTCAACTGAAACCTCTGCTTTGTATAGCTCCAACATATCTTGAGAAGGTTTTGGAATCATCATAAGCAAGATCTAGGTTTTCTCTTTCCCCAACAATGAATGTTTCAAATTCTTTGTTTCAACGATTTCTATGCATCTTTTGGAAGCATCATTGCCTCCAAACCTTGTCTTGAGAGCGACCCGAGTTGCTTGGCATCTTTAGCATCATGGAACTTGAGAGATGACCATCTTGAATGGCGACAAGAGAATGTTGAGTGCCTTCTCTTGATTCCTTAATGTTACCGCTTTGGTAAGACCGCCTTAGGTGCTTTGGGTTTTCCAGAACATCAATAGGTTCGGAACTTCTTCATTACCATTGACAATTATATTCCACGTTGGTTGGTCTCAGAATTGCAATGTAACGCCTCATCTTCATGCTCCATAGGTCGTATTCTCCTTTCTTAATGATGTATCCTCATTGAGGTGATGGAAGGTGGTGGAATGAATCGGTTGACATCTTTAGGTTTTAGGGTTTCTTCTTAGTCGAGTTTCCACACAAGCTCGATACCACTTGTTGGATCATTGTACTCTAACCAAACTAACTTAAATAGCTTGTTAAAGTTTAATAACCTCGGATAAATCCTAAGCTATTAACAATGAAACACCGATTAATCTTTATCAAGTACGCGGAATTTACTTAACAAAGCTAAGAAGAATATAACTTTATTAATAACTCTAAAACACTAATATCGATCGTACTTTTGAATTCTAAAAACACTTCTCTAAAACTCGTACTTCTAATACCAATCTAGGGGTCCTTTTATAGACTCAAGGATAACCCTAAACGGTTTACAATTCTTATCCTTGTACGTCAAGTAAACAATACTTAGAAAGTTCTAGATAAACATTACTTTCTATCTTTAACCAATTACAACTGACTATAATCTTTACAGTACTTTGATAAATAAGCAATACTTTGACTTTTACTTAGCACAATACTTTGACTTTTACTTAGCAGTACTTTGACTTCTTGCAGTACTTTGTCTTTCAGTACTTTGTTAATCTTCAGCACTTTAGCTCTTCAGTACTTTATCATTCTGTATCCCAACATATGGGACATTTTTGCAACGCACACATTTCATATCTACATTCTTCTCCCAAACACCCATTAAATCTTGAGTCTTAGCCTACCATGAATAGCAAGCCATACCATAACGGCATGCCTATGGATACATTGACTAAACCAAACCAGTTTTGCCTATGGGATCAAAAGACTACTTTCTCTGATATCATTCCAAAATTTTGGGATAGAGAAGTTACTATGCGTACCAGACTGTTCAGACTATTTATAATAGCGTTGGTTTTCTGGTAACCGTAACTCTTGCTAAAGTCATCATTGGTTTGCTTAATGAATGTCATTGGAACTTGTCGGCCAGTGGATTCCGCAGCCACAACGCATTTCTTCATGAAGGTGCTTATGCCCTAAAACTTGAAGGTTTTTATGCCTATTACATATAAACAAATAATACATCATTGCATGTGTCTTTCAAAAACCATCATGACTTGAACGTCATAGTTTGAGTTACAAAATCAAGCTCTTTGTAGAATCATTATTAAAGGGAGTAGTGAAGTATAAATGATGAAGCCTACAACAATTTGCAAGTCTATTTATGAATTCAGGAACGTATGGATCAACAAATTTAATAATTGGCATAATTATTTCTAGGAATAGCTCCTTGTTATATATAGCCAACAATGATGTAAACATCCTCTAACCAAATGAGTTTAGCAAAATAAAAAAAATATCATAACAAAAGAATGTAATTGGATTTTTTGGAGTCTCATCATTTTATAAACTAATAATACATTTTCATTGTCACCCGAAAACGTTAAGCTACAACTACAACTACTGATAATAACTTATTTTATTAGTTTAACTGTATTAGGCATCCTTGCTAACAACTGACTTTTCATAATTTTTTTGTTCTATGTTTAAAAAATAAATAAATAAATAAATAAAAACACTTATATCAATAAGTGAGACGTGTGACTCGTTAACCCTAGCTAACCCTCTTCCTTTAAGCTAATATGTTTTATTCACCCATTTGGTATGTTGTGTATGTGTGTATTTATATATAAGCAGTAAAAATTAAGCAGCAAGGAAACTTTATTGAAATTGAAAAATAAATAAGAAAATGAGTGATAACAATGCACCAAAGAAGGCATACTGAGAAAAACTTACTTTGCACCGTTTCTATTCGGCTCTTTCCTTCCTTATTTGTTTGTTCAAGCTTTGGCATAACGTCATCATCATCTTGATCACTAACAACAGAAAAAAAAATTGTCAGTCATATGGAACATATCAGGGTAGTTAAGACAACTAAAAGGTCGGTTGGTCTTTAATAAATGTATTGAAGTTACTGCGGGTGTTTGGGATTGCAATTGCAAACTCTCAGATAACCATTTTAAAAGCAGATGTCAGCAGGATATGCATAACCAATGTCTTTATAGCACATTGGTACCACTACCAATACTACCCCCAAATTATATAGATTAACAAACATAGATGTTCATGCACAAAGACTCTAAATGTGTAGACTTTATTGTTAATTTCCTAACGCACAAAGACTCCAAATTTAATATATTCCAAAAATGGCATTAGAAGAGTGTTCACTAAAAATCACTTTTAGTGTGATTACAATGCTCATAGCTATAACAACTAAACCAAAAGCATGTGAAACTAATGTGATGATTGGAGCAAAGTAGAGATTATTAGTAAGCCACAAAACTATTAAAAAAACATACAATCAGACTCAGTACCTTAATCGTATAATGTTACTTTCAATCGTATATTTGTAGCTTTAGTTCAACCTACTCCAAAAAAACAAAAAATCGATTTAGTAAGAACAAATCCAATATCAACACATGCTAATAAAAAAAAACCACATTATTCAATTACTATATCAATTAGAATCCCTAGTTATAATAACACTACTTAAACCAATGAGAAAACCTTACAACATTGACATCAGATAGAACAATACAAAACCCATTATTCATGTTTAATTAAACATTAAAATAAATTAGAAACGAAACAAACACGAACCATGTCTTGTGGTTTGACATCAATCCAAAAGTGAGTTCCCTTCACAAAAACCTTCATCTTTCAACTTATTTGATTAGTTGAAATATGGTTCGTGTTTAATTGAACATGAATAATGGTTTTGTGAAGGTTTTTGTGAAGAGAACTCACTTTTAGATTAGTTAATACTTAATAGATTTGGGTGTTTTTATGTTGTTAATTGTGAGGTTTTTATGTTTGATTAGTTGGGTGTTTTTGTGTTGTTAGGTTTCTTTTTGCTTGAGTATTTGTGTTCCGCTTTTTTTGAATTTACATTTCGCACCCAAATCTATTAAGTATTAATTCTCAAGTACTTGTGTATATTTAGTTTTTCCAACATAAAATACGTATAGACGAAAATTTTAATTATTTATGCAAAATCAGGAAATAATAAGGTTTAATTATTTTTTAAAATTCAAGGAAAAAATTAAATTAAAAAAATTATTACTCAATAAGGAATGAATTGATTTTTTTGAAATGAAAAATTCTCATTAGGGGTTTTGTTTTATTATATAAAAGATTATGAGTATTGTTTTTTATGCTCGTTGATAAATGAGTATATATATTTTTAGTTTAAATTTGAATATGATAACAATTACAATCTAATTACTACACATGTGCATATCTCGAAATCATTTTTAGAGTGAAACATATTCAAATTTATCTAATGATTTTATCTGATGATAATTTTAGAGTGAAGCACAAGTGGTTCATCGATGACTATACATGTGCATATCTCGAAATGGGTCGTTGACGAATATACATATGCACACCTCAAAATGAATGTCGTTGTTGATGAACATACTTGTGTCTTTGTGAATTTCTATTGATACATCTAGTCAAAAGTTTGTTTCTAATTAACTCTATTTCTAAAAGATTGTTGATGGATTTCAATGGTACAAATTTATTTGGCATTTTTAGTAAGAAATAGGTGGGTGGACGTGATACCAGATTTGCAACGAGAAGTCGAAGATGGTGTACGTATGCATAACAAAAGTTAAAGTTTGGTGTTTAATAAATGGCATGTGCACATATGCATGGTCAAAGTTGAAGTTGTTGCGGTTTAAGATATTATAACGTGCCTGCACATGTGTTATGTGTACATGTCTCAAACATATTGAGAATACATGCGATGCACATGTGTATTTTTATCTTTTTTTTTTAACTCGTTAGGCTCCTATAAGGTGGTTAAATTTCATACTAAATGAATCCAAGTTATGAAATACCATGCTTTAAAATAGAATCAATATAAAATGTAACAACTTGTTAGTAAATACACATGTATTTACTTACGAAAAATGTCTAAGGCGTCATGTCGACAACTTACGATGTTAAAGTGTCATTCAATACAATCATGTATGCATATGGATTACGTTATATGAAAATAAATATGTACAAATTACTTGTATATATAAGGTTAATATTTTTGTTTTCCACTAAAATTCTGAAATCAGAAATATTATTTTATAATACATATACATCTTAAGAATCTTTAATCAGTACATGCAGTCATGCATATGTATCAACCTTTTTTTTCTTATTCATTTATACAAAAATCTAGTTTCCATGTCAAATTCTGTATAAATAACATGTCTTAGTGAGTGTTTGGTCATGTTTGGCAACAAGCATTTGGAAGCGTTTACGACGACAATGACAATGATGGCGTTATAGATGAAAAGTTTTTTGGCAACACCTCAACAAGCGTTAGAATATTGTCTTACCGCTCAATCTAAATGCTTCTTGATTAAGCATTCACAGTTGCTTCCAAGCGCTTAGTTTATGAAATTACATATATACCCTCATTTGTTTAATCATTTATTTTATTTTAATATGTATATGACCTTTTCGTAATTTTACAATTTATAATTATCTGCATCTGCTACGTTACTAAACACATTTTTAAAGAAACAACTACAACATCTGCTATCGCTATCGCTACTACTTATCACATCGCTACATGTCGCCAAACATAGCCTTTGACCAGTGCAAATGACTAAAGCAAGGAATAAATATGGGGAATTGCAAATATATATGAATTAATGAGGATATTACGGTAAGTAAAACAGTTTCGATAGAATTAATATAACAAAAAGGTCAACCGCGCTTTTAGGAAGTCATAACTAAAAATATAAATTTACCATTATACCCTTTTTAATTAAATAATAAATACTAGTATCTAATAAAATCTGATTGGTTGATACTGGTTCTCGCAGTTCTCGACCTTTTTTTGGTTCTGAAAGTAACCCTTCCCTATATAGGTACACACACACATATATTTATATATATATGTATATATATATATATATATATACACACACATATATATATATACATATATATATATATACACACACATATATATATATATATATATATATATATATATATATATATATATATATATATATATATATATATATATATATATATATATATATATATATATATATATATATATATATATATATATATATATATATATATATATATATATATATATAGGTAGGGTTAAAATGAAAAGTTTTATAATGAAAAGAATGAGAAGGCGTATGGAGGTGACATGTCACACTGCTTGCACATCACCATGCCATGCCACGTGACATGTGTCACCCCACCCACCCACCCTCATAAAAAATTTTTTTTCCCGCCAAAAAAAAATTTTTTTGGGCAAAAAAAAAAATCCGCCAAAATTTCCGCCAAAATTATTCTCGCATCACGGTTATAAAATCTTCGCATCACAATTATAATTGTGATGCGATGATTTATAACCTTAATGCACTAAAATAATGATTATGATGCGAAGAATTTATAACCGTGATGCAAAGAACTTATAATCTTAATGCACTAATAAGTTTTGGTGCATCTTTATTATAAGTTAATAGTTCAAAGGCATCAACTATGATGCACTAAAATCAAGGTTATAACCTTAAATGCACTAAAATCATGATTGTGATGCAATAACTTTATAAGCGTGATGCAAGAATTTATAACCTTAATGCACTAAAATCATAATTGTGATGCAAGAACTTATAACTTTAATGCACTAATAAGTCTTGGTGCATCTTTATTATAAGTTACTTGCATCATAGTTAATAGTTAAGTGAATCAACTATGATGCACTAAAATCAATGTTATAACATTAATGCACTAAAATCATGATTGTGATGCAAGAACTTTATAAGCGTGATGCGATAATTTATAACCGTGATGCGAATTTATAACCTTAATGCACTAAAATTATGATTTGTGATGCAAGAACTTTATAACCGTGATGCAAGAAAAAATTTGCGGGAAAAAAAAAAAAATTTTTTGCGGGAAAAAATTTTTTTCGGGGGGGGGGGGGGCGGAGGGGGTGGGTGGGTGGGGGGTATTGTGATGTGGCATGATGATGTGGCAAGGTGACACATGTCACCTCCACACGCCTTCTCATTCTTTTCATTCTAAGAAACTTTCATAATAACCCAAACCTATATATATATATATATATATATATATATATATATATATATATATAGGGAAGGGATCAAAGTGGATTACATTTTAAGTAGGGATGGTGCGGATAATATCACAAGAACATTCAAAAAAAAAATTCAAAAAATATGAAAAATTAAAAAGAAAGAGGACAACAATTTATTAAGAATCACGAAAAAAATTCAAAAAAAAATCATTTTCATGGTTAAAAGGTACAATGATATTATGAATTTTGTTAATATCACCGTAATTATCAAGTTTTCTTAATATCACTACTAACTAAGGCTAGCAGTAGTTTCACTAAGGCTAGCGTAGCTTCACTAAGGCTAGCGATGGTTTCTAAACTAGCAGTGATATTAAGTTTTTCTAATATCAAAGTAACTTTTAAGTAAAATTGTTAATATCACATTTACTTTTACATGTTTTCTTAATATCAAAGTTAATTTTTAATATCACCGTAAGTTTTCTTAATATCGTAATAAAAAGGCGGTGATATTAAGTAAAATTATTAATATCACAGTGGGACTCATAATATCGTTAATATCACGGTAGAACTCATAATCAAAAGAACAAAATTGCTCGTAAAAATCAAAAAATAAAAATGAAAGAAGATAACAATAGTAAGGATCATTGAAAAGGAAAAAATTAAAAAATCGTTTACATGGTTAATTGCTACCGTGAAGATATCACAGATCTTGACTTTTTACAAAAGTCAAGATCGATCTGAAATGGGCGGTCCGGATCAATCCGCACATCCGCATGCAATTAAAAAAAAATCCGCACCGATCCTCATATATATATATATATATATATATATATATATATATATATATATATATATATATATATATATATATATATATATATATATATATATATATATATATATATATATATATATATATATATATATATATATATATATATATATACATAGAATCTAGATCAAATAAGATCAAACTTAAAGTTGTTAAAATGAGATCGAACTAAAATTTGACAAGAGATACTCTCCTTACAATAAAAATAATTTTTTATTAACTACAACTAAAATTGTTAAAGTTTCGATAGATATCTTTTAAAATTCTGAAACCTAGATGATACACTTTGATTAGAAGTTTAATGTGTATCGGGTTTTTATGAATTTTATTAGTGTAATGTGTATCGTGTATCACTAATCCAAACTCATTTATCATTTGGTTATTAGTTGCTAAAATGTTAATTTGTATTAAAATTTTTTTTTTTGTGTATGATTGCTAAAATCTTATTTATAAATGTTTTAGTGGTTTTTAGATTTGATCTTATTTTTACAACTTTAAGTTTGATCTCACATTAACCCTCCCATATATATATATATATATATACATATATATATATATATATATATATATATATATATATATATATATATATATATATATATATATATATATATATATATATATATATATATATATATATATATATATATATATATATATATATATATATATATATATATATATATATATATATATATATATTTAATTTAGTTATTTTTATTGCGACAAATGTTTAATTTAGGGCCTTTCATGCGTTCACCACGGTGGGGGACAATTCACGGAGCATTGAACGAGTATTTTGCAGAATGCTACCGGGACAACAAAAGTGCTTTAAAGCAAACTTACTTTGTTGTCAAAGGTGGGGCAGCCGCTGTTGAGGAGATATGAAGGTAAGTTTTTTATTTTTGTTGCTTTTTTGATATTTTTGTTATTATGTTAGCTATTGATATATGTTAATTATCTGGTTTTGTTATTATGTTTGGAACCCTCCTCCGAACATGGAGCAGTCAATGTGGGAGAAGCACATCAAGCACTACCTCGATGAGAAGACCGACAAAAGAGCCGTTGTCAATGCCGAGAACAGGAAGAAGAACAAGGTCCACAGTCGGCATGGATCTCGGTCATTGGCTGCATCTCGACATCGATACGTAAGACACATTATGATTATTTTTCACATTGTTCTTTATATATATGGTGTTTGATTTGTCGTTTTTAATTTGTTTCATCTTATATGTATGTGTATATATAGTTTCAGACGAGCGAGACTTGTGAGTACCCGCCCCTAATACAGAGCTATCACGACGAGCATTGCAAGGACGGGGTGTGGTTGCAGGATGAGGCTCGTGTTTGATACGTAAGTACCGGTCTTTTTATTTTTATTTTTATTTTCCAAACAACCAAACACCCCTTTGAAGCATTTTTTTTAAATTTTATGTTTCAGTTATTTTTTTGTAAGCGGATGTGATAGCAAAAGGTTATAGACATTATTACAGAATACATTAGGGTTTAATAGATTATGCCTAGATGTAGTAATTAGTAACTTTCTCGTTTAAGTCATTTAACCCGTTTTGACCAATTTTAGCCCAAACAAGTACACGTTATGCTAAAATGGGTCAAAATGGGTGATCTGGGTGTAATATAAACGGCAAATTTACTTATTAGCACACGTTTGGGCTAATAAGTAACTTTGTCGTTTATATTACATCCGTTTCACCCAATTTAGCCGATACCTGCACTAATAAGTAACTTTCCCGTATATTTAAATCATTTAACTCGTTTTGACCCATTTTAGCCCAAACAAGTACACGTTATGCTAAAATGAGTCAAAATGGGTGGAACGGGTGTAATATAAATGGCAAAGTTACTTATTAGCACATGTTTGGGCTGATAAGTAACTTTCTCGTTTATATTACACACGTTTCACCCATTTTAGCGGATACATGTACTAATAAGTAACTTTCTTGTTTATTTAAGTCATTTAACCTATTTTATTGATTTATAGATGTACATAATGTACTAATTAACTAACCCGACTAATATATTAATTTAATCTTTTTTTTTTAACTTTTGTAGGAAGAGATGTGTCGCCTATGGGATCTAGGCGTGAACAACCCTACCGGCGTAGCCTACACCGATGAAGAGATACTTGCCATGGTTATCAAGGGCAAGCAGCGGGAAAAAGTCATCGGTAGGGGTAGGTTGTTGAGCGGGAAGACAATTTTACCCGAGGCGCCTTCAGGTTCGTACGCTCGGCCCGAGATTGATGAGATGATGGCCGCCAAAGACAAGAAAATCAAAGAGGCTGGCAAGAAGGCAGAGGAGGCTGTGAAAGATTCGAAGGCCGTTCAGCGCCAACTCACTCAGATGTTTTCGGTGTTACAGAGTAACCCTCAGTGGGCCAAGCATATGAGCCAAATTCCATCGCGATCTGATGTAGGGTCGGGCAGTGAAGCTGGAGGTAGTGGCGCTGGCGGGAGTGGCGGAGGCGGGAGTGGTGATATCGAGGATGGTAGCTCGGATGGTGGTGGCGATGAGTAGATCAAGGTATATGGGTTCTTTTGTGTCGATGTATAATATCTTTTAGACTATGCTTTTGATCGACTCATCCGTATGTTATTATTGTACATTTTTAACATTTTGGCGACTTGAACAATGCGTATATAGCAACTTTTGTGTATATGGCAGCTAGATCCGTAGATTATAACACCCGTTTTGTATAATTTGTAACGTTTATTGTATTTGAGGGTGTTTTAGCGATTATATATAAGTGTTTTAGCCGTTATCACTTGTTTTGGCATATCGGCATATTGGTATTGGTGGTTTAGAGGTTTTGGATGAAATCAGCAGGCGCAGGTTGTATAGATTTTTTCTAGAGAAAATATGAAATATTGTTGATGTGCAGCCTGTTCTGCAGCAGCAACAATATTATGTAGCCGACGACGGGTCGTCGACATTATAACAATATAACTTTTATGTTTTATATGGTCCCGACGCCCAATCTTCGATACCATATAAACATATTTTTTGTTTATTATGTTCCTGACGCCCTGTCGTCGGGACAATATAAACATAATTTTTTGGTTTATTATGCTCCCGACGACAGGGCGTCGGAAGCATAGTTAAACACGTTTGACTTTTGTTGACCTTTTGCTAATCAAGAGAGTGATTAGCATTATGGTGTCGACGACATGTTTCCACCACACAAAACCTTTGATCAGAAAGTGTTGTGGGACCCACATTGGCGTTGGCACGGTGGTAATTTTGTCGTCGGGATAGTGGTTCACGACGAGCCCCAGCCGACTAACGGCTGCCTACGCCTTGTCGTCGGGATTATTTGGTGCCGACGACAGGGCGTCGGCAAAGTGTGAAAAAATCCGTAGACGGATGTGGTGATTGTACTAGTGACTCCCTTTTAACACCAAATTTGTGTAACTTTTGGTAGAAGTATTAGAGAGATCTGACAAACAAGAAAAATCACTACTATCATTAGTCCTCGAGTCATATAATATTGTATTTCGACATTCGATTTAATGATAAAAATAGTAGTAGAGTTCAGTGCTGTATACATAACGCGTGCTCGTATTAAGCCAGTTCTCAGTACACATTTCACTACAATCATAGATTTGTTAGAACTGTGGTAAAAACTGGCCGCAAGATAATAGTTTTGTTGTATTCTCTGGTTTGTTGCAGAGTGTAGTTGCGAATGAGATAAAGTGAAAATAAAGATGATACAAAAGTTTTAAGTACTGGTATGAACTTTGTGTAACGATACGAGTTGAAAGTGTGAACACAGTTTGATCCTTGACAGGTTATATTGACAATGGGATTAAGTCAAGTCGAACCACAGGAATACAAACTAAAGGGTTTGCTCTAGGAAGTGTGATCCCAACTCCCTCTTCCATATCGACAGTAGTAAGATTCCCATCTTTCCCAGCCTTCCACTCAAAGCATTGAATCATAGCACCTAGCGTTGTTTGTACTACTTGCAATGCTAATGAAGTCCCCGGGCACATCCTCCTCCCACTACCAAATGGTAACATGTGAAAATGTTGTCCCCGCACATCTAGGTTATTGTTTTCGAATCTTTCAGGCCTGAATTCAAGTGGATTTTCCCAATGGTTTGGGTCTCTTCCCAAGGCCCACACATTGACAAAAATGGTAGTGTTTGCTGGAATATGGTACCCTGCCACGGTGCAGTCTTCTGTTGATTGTCTCAAAATCATTGGGCCTGTGGAGTGGATGCGTAATGTTTCCTTTACAATTGCTTGGAGGTATGGAAGATTTGGTATGTCTGATTCTTGTAAAATTCTGTTTTTTCCAACAACTTGATCGATTTCTTCTACTGCTTTTTTCATTATGTTTGGATGGTTAATGAGTTCGGCTAAAGCCCATTCCGTGGTGATCGCAGAAGTGTCTGTCCCTGCAGCAAATATATCCTAAAGTGAAAGATATATGTGTTAATATGTTAATATACAAACATCAACTTATACCTTGATATGATCTGCAAATTTTAATAGGCCAATGCTAATATTTTACCAGAATGAAGGCTTTGATGTTCTCTCTAGTTAACTTTATCTCCATGGTCTCATCTTCGGAAACATCAAGTAAAATGTTGAGCAGGTCCTTTAGTCCTCCTGACTTTTGTTTTCTTGCTTCTTCATGCTCTTTCATTATTCTCTCTATCAAGGAATCAAATCTTCTACGAATGTCTTTCAACCTTTTCCCAAAACCCTGGATATCTAGATTCTTAAAGATCCAAATGTAGTCAGATAAATTAAACTTACCAGTAATCTCAGCTATCTCAGTAACCAATTTTCTCATTTCCCCCGCCTCATTATCATCTTCTGAACACCTTTCGCTCATAAGCATTCTTGATATTACATTGTTTGACATCCTGACCAGCTCCCCTTCAAGCTCTACCGCCTTCCCATCTTTGGCTTTCTGAGATAGAGATTTGATAAATCGGTTGATCTCATCATGCCTAACTGGAAGGAGCAAGTCAAGTGTCGTACCATTTAGGAGTTTTGACATGACTATCTTTTTCATGAACTTCCAATAGGATCCGTATGGAGCAAACGAGAAGTCTTTTGATCCATAAGTTAGGTAAACCACGGCTGAGTTTTGTGGTCGATCTAAATAGGCATTTTCATATGTTTTAAGAAATTCTTTTGCCATTTCTGGCGAGCAAGTAACAACACACGGTACAGAGCCAAGAAGGATACGAAACACTGGTCCATATCGCAGAGAAAGCTTGTGAAAAGCTTGATGAGGGATTGGCGCAAGGAGGTGGAGATGTCCAATTATGGGAAGGGCAAAGGGGCTTGGTGGAACATTTCTTTTAACACGATTAGAATTAAAAAAATTCCGGATCAATATGGTGGAGATCATCCATATGACAAAGAGGAAGAAGTAGCCTTGGAAATCAGCCATATTTAGAATGAGTTATAAGATGATTATGTGCCCAAATATGAAACTAGCTATGCTTAAATTTATATGGAATGAAAACTGTCCTTCCAAGTTATTATAAATTAAATATGTTCACTACATTTTGGAATTATTCATAACTTAGCAGATTCCATCCGGCAGTGACAAGTGATGGTTAATGGAATAAAGACCTAGTCTTCTGCTAATAATTGTTGGCTAGTATTTCCATCATCTGTTTGGAGGTTTTCTACCTATTACTCTTCTCAATAAATTAAACTTAAAAGATGTTATATATTGTTTTCTGCCATTTGCCTGAGGATCAAATTGACTAATAGACATAATATAACCATGAATTTACCAGAGTGCGAACGAACAAATCTTGCACAGTATACAACTTTCAGTGTGTAAGGTACAAAATATATATGGTTCTTGTTTACATTAAATTGGTCATTCAAGTATAATATTGACTTGGTATTTGTTTCTGAAGTAGGAAAGGGACATTGCGTTTTGTTATTTCCTCTGATCTAGTGCTAAAATGATTAAATAAACAAATGCCGTCTTAATTAGAAATAAACTACACTAACTAAAACAACAGCTTCAGGCATAACTAACATCAATGTTTAAAAAAAATTAATTACAACTGACAAATATACAACCAGACCTATGTCCCAAATGGGAATAGAACCCTCAATTCCCCTTTGGATATTAAACTTGAATGTAGATACATCGCTTCGAGCACAAAGTCCAAACATTTTGTATGGATCAAATGGAAATAGAAGATTATGTTTAATCTTTTATATAATAAAAAAATTGCATTATTTCGGAGCAATTTTGTCAAAACAATCTTATTGAAAACAAATTGAACTGATCAAGATATCTTATTTTGACACATGAAAAAATCGAGCAATGTGATTGACCAATAAAAGTCAAAATTAAACCTCAGTTTGGTCAAACAATTAAATTTTCGTGTAATTTATAAAAATGTGCTAAGAAACATATATGTTAATTTTGTGAAAAAACCTAAAAAAATGAGGAGTAATTAATAAAACTTTAGTTGTTAAGTTCTTTAAAAAGTATATTTATCATTTTGTATGTTTTTAATAATTTTATAAACTTAATTTGTATCCCTTATATTTATATTTTATTAAACAAAATACAACAATATTTTATTATTATTTATAAATATTATTATTAGCATATATTTAACTATGTATTTGCATTGAATTATAATTATAAAACGAAAAGCACGAGTTATTGTAACATGTAAATGAATACACATGATTATACATATACGAACGACTCATGGTATTCCTCATTATAAGATTAAGTAAAGATATCTGGAAAAAGTATTCTTTCTAACTATCTATACTCAATAACGAATCATATTTTTCATCTTTATAAGTTTAACCCGCGCACGGGTTTTAAATCGGTTTAAATTATTATTAATAGAAATATAAATATCAAAATGAAGGTATAACCTCACACGTTACTATGAAATAAAAATAAATAGATGGGATTCTACATATAACAAAGACAAATATTTTTCAAGGTCATTATGTGCTATAAAACACACATAATTTCTAAAACATGATATAAATTGTTAAATTTAATCAAAAACCTAAACACCATGCTACTTAAACAAAATCAAATCATTTGTGCAACCAAAATCTATAAAAAATAGTAATCGTTATTAACACATAATGAAAAAATTATGTAAAAACTCATGCGTGTACATGTATTATAACTAATTTTTCCTACAAACTTTACCCACATAGAATAATCTGTGAGAAAGATCCCACATATTATCGACAATTTACACACAAAATTGTAGAGCAAAATTTCCGTGGGAAGTCAGTGGAAGATTTTCCACGAATTTCCCACAATTTACGCATCAATTTGTTGACCAAAATTCAGTGGAAAATCGGTAACAACTTTCTCACGAATCAACGAAAAAATTCACACTAATTGTGTTGACCGAAATTACGTGGAAAATATGTCACAAATTTCACACATATTAGCAACGGTCATAAGTCAGTGGCAAATCTGTAGCTATATTACCCACGGATTTCACACGGTCTTATTTAATAAAAATATGATTTAATTAGTCTGTGTAAAATCTGTGGATAGTTACCTACTCATTAGCCACAATAAATATTGTTAATATGTTTCTTTATAATTACAAATTCTCATATTATCTAAGTCTTAATATAGTTTATTATTTTCAATAATATGTGTCTTTGTATTTATTTAGCTATATGTTTGTGTGTCACAAGTGTATATGTATATATGTGTAACATGTTTATATAGACACGTGTTTTATGAACTCTGATTTTTTTATATGAGGTTTAGTTTGTAGGAAGAATCTTCAGGAAGGTGTTTGTGTCGTATATGTGTATAAATGAAGAAACGTGAGATAATAATGGAACAGGTGGAGAGGGGATAATGTGTTTTATTGTACATTTTAGTATTCACCCTATCTAATTTTATTGTAGCAACATTTTTTTTAATATCTTTTTTGCAAGTGTCTCCCGCTGAATTTATAATAGTTATAACACACTTACACAATCCCACATTACTATCTGTGTGTTTTTATTTGTAGTTTCATATTGTATATATATGTGGAATTATTAAACGGGTAGAACTTTTAATGCATAATTGATTTGTAACTAGACCAAAGCACTAGGCTCTCATTTGTAGGTGTGGATACTACTCGCCCAAGAAGTTGAAGCCAATATTCACACCTTAATTAGGAGCAGCGCGTCTTTGGGTTGATTATGATATTTTCGATTGATCGTGGTGATGCATGACTGTTGTTGGATGTTAAAACTGTTTATTTAACTGTTGTTGGGTTGATTGTGATATGTTTCGATTGATCATGACCAAGTCCGGGCGTAAGAGTAACTTATGAAGTTGGAGAATAAACATTGTAGTTGGTGTAATAATCATAATATTTTATGCTTACCAAATGAGGTAGTTGAGCCATATTCATGATACAATATGATCTACCGTTTTACATGATGAATTAAGACATATTTCTAGATGTTGGATATGTGGATCAATATTTTGTCTACCGGTCCGTGTGAGAGGCACTGTAACATTAATGTGGGATCAAGATTTTACCTATTATGTTGCTCACCCGATTGATATACTCATTTAGAGGTTGCTCCTTTTAGATAACGATATTCCCGATGAGACGACCATTCAAATTATATCAAAACGATATGGAAACATTCGATGATCTTCAAATGTCATCATCCATGAGAGATGACCTCTGTCTAACTTCATTATCTCTGAGAATTGGGATGACGTTTACAAGGCCGTCCCAATCAAATAACCATTTTTGAACCATTATTAAAGTTTTATCATTCGATTCGTCTTTGTAAAACTCGATCCAAACACATTTTTGGCTTGAGTTTGGCGAGTTTGGCTCGAGCGCATTTAAGCGGAGCTTGAGTCGATTATGTGCCAAACCTAGCTCAAGTAACTAATGAACAACTCAACTTATTAAAATGCTAAGATAAGACTTTTAATATAAGCTATTGAACTTTTAATATGAACTATTGAGTTAAGTTTTAGTCAAACCGAGTCAAGTAACTTTTGATTCGAGTAAAGCTTCATGTGCCAAATTTTTATCGAGTTCGAGCTTTAAATGTGAAAATAATCAAGCTCGAGTCGAGTGTTAATCTTAAGTTTTAGTAGTCGAGTCGAGTTCAAGGTTTGCAATACTCGGCTCATTTAAGCCTCTAATGATAATCTTGTAATTTTTATACTCCATGAGGTTATGATTATTAAGATAAATACAATACAATGATATACTTTTTGATAATTTAAGTTTCATAAACTCTAAAATTTTGTGAAATTTTAGTCTCCCGCCCGGTCTTTTCTCAAAAATCAAAACCCTTAAACTTATCCCTCTTGATCTCCTGCCCCTCTTTTCCCTAACATAAAAACCCTAACATACTTATCCTATTATTCCTGCCCCCTTTATTTTTTGCAGCTTCACTCACATAAAAGAACTGATCCATTTTATGGTTGCTTTATCTCCAGGAGTTCCATCTAAATTCACCACAAACTAGGTATGTAAACATCACCCACAATCAATTTTGTCACACACCGCCTCACCATGCAGGGGAGCTTTTTGATATAATTTGTAATGCAGGGCGCTTTTAAGGGGATGAGGTACTTATTTTGTAAATCTCCAAAGACATCATTTGTTGCATTTCTTTATTGCAATGTTTACTTTTTTTTTTTTTTTTTTTTTTTTTTTTTTTTGCAGCCATATTCTTCTTTTAACAACTGTAGTCAATAGTTGGTACACGAGCGTATTTCGCTCCTGAAGTACTGCTTATGCAAAAATATGATGGAAAGGTAGCTTTAATTTTATACACATTTTTTTTTTTCATAATCTGTAAGTATGATTTTAAAGTCTTCGATTAATTAAATTTCTGATTTCAGATAGCGGAAGTGTGGTCATGTTGACTAAGCTATGCCATGGCTAACCCATAGTTGTAAGCGGAATCCTATATACTCGTTAGACTTGTATTACAATGACCTCTTAAAATTAGTTTGGCCCACCCTTTAACATTTATATGTTTTTACTATCTGCAGGTGCAAATATTGTAAGAGAAGGTCCATGAAAAGGAATAGGCTATTTGGTGATCCAATAAATGATGGAGGATGATCGAATGAGAGGTTATTTGTGAAATCACGTCAAGTAACATAGACATAACATGCATACAACAGTTAATTATATTTTGGTAGCATTTTCCAAAATGTATATTCAAGGAGTCTCATTACCTCAACTACTGTAAATCTAGCAGCTAGTATATTTTAATTGGTTTTAGACATTTTGGTTGGAATGTGTAAACAATTTGGCTGTGGTATAATTAGACTATTTGGTTTGGCCATTGTTGAATAACAATTTGGTAATTTATGCATGTTTTATATATTATTTATTTTGGTTGTTTATTCGTGGGAAATGTAAGAAACCCAGGAATTCTGTGGGAAAATTTTTCATGTGAAATTTGTAGGAACTAACTGTGTGAAAATCATGAGAAATCTGTTGTATACTGGTGCAAGAAAGTTGTGAGAATTCTGTTGGAAACTATTTGTGTGGAATATGTAGATAATTATACACACAGATTATCAACGGTAAAATCTGTGTGAAAATAGTCAACGCCCGTGGAAAATTTCGTGGGAAAATATTTACCTACAAGGTTTTTACGAGAGAAAAAAATTCATGAAAAAGGGCCTTTTTCCACAAGGCTTATCACGGCTTTTACCATGAGAAAAACCTGTTTGTGTAGTAGTTTTGTCTTGTTTTACTTTATTGACAACTATTGTTATTATATTAAACTTTAAATAAGTATTAAAATAATTCATTTAATGGTTTATTAATTGTGTTAAATTTATGATAAAAAAATGTTATGTTTCATGTATGTACAAGTTTACTTCTTCGTCGTATTGTGATGGTTTAATTTATAAGTTACAAAAACAGATAGTTAAAATCATTTAGACAATTATAAAAAAAACAAAGAACATATTTTTTCTAACTTTAGACTTTATAGCAACCTCTTAATAGTAAGATGTGCCTATAACATCTTAGTGAAACAAACACACCCTAAGTTTCCAAGTTACTAGATTGGGACATTCAGATAAGTAGATAGTTATTCGATGACTTTTTCTTGCCATAATTCTTCTTACAAGCAGTCACCTTACCCTCGGGCTTTTCTAGAAGTAATAGTATGATCTGTTTACATTCTTCCTCGCTCGATCGTACCACATTTCTGCGGGGAGTGGGTGGTGCTGTTGTTGTTATTGTACTAATTCAATTTCACATTTTGATTTTTTTACGTATGAAATACATATATCCTGAATATTTGATGCTAATAATAACAAAATACAATAAATAAAATTCTTAAGGTGTGATGGATGTAGAAATCAGAGGGAAAATGACAATTATGTTGATCAGATTCAATGAACTACATAAATTACATGACATTAAATAGAAATAGATAAACCTAACCCTAAATACTAAACGGGCCAAAATGACTATGGGCTAATACGCCCTACTAAACTAACACCCCTTTTCAAACTCATAATTTTGCAGTGGTAAACATTAAGAGTTTTTCAAACCGAAAATAAACTAAAACTAAAAATAAACACACTGTTTCTGAGCGTCCCAAAGTACAAACTCGGCGCTAGACGGAGTCTCAATCTGATGCAATCCACACTGCAAAGTACCAACACAACAAAATCAGTCAACTCTGATAACAAATGGACTAAATTCAATGCAAAACCAAAACTAAATCCAGAAATAGAGTAGAGTAACACAAGTACGAAGATGAACGAAAGTAGAATAGGAAACTAGATATAGGCAGAATCATGCAGATGCAAACAGGTGCATAGCACATAAGCATGCAAGAGGAAAAGAGTAGAACTGGCATACATGTGCAGATGCGGAACCAAAGCAAAGCCACACAAATACGGAGAAGATCCTTAGCAGATTCAGACATGCAGATGCAGAAAGAAGTAGATGAAGAGTAGATTCAGGCAGAAATGCAGACAGAGAAGATGAAGAGCAGATTCAGGCAAACATAACCAAACAAATGGAGAACCATATCAGAATCTGATGCATGGCGGAATTCATATGCATAATTAAACAAAACCATATGAAATGAGACAGATGCATAGCCAAACGTGCAAAAACAGTCAGAATAATAGCAAAACCATATGGAACCAACAGATACATATGTAGAATCCAAATAAGTTGCGGTTGTCGAGATACAACACGTTGCTACTCAAAACATAATTAGATTAGTTAAGACTGTAGCATCATTATCAACAATACAAAACCAATCTAAATCATAAGCAAAACCATATGAGTACTAATATATACCAATATCGGTTCCAATACAACCGAACGAAACAAACTCAAAAATCTGCAATACGTTTTCCTATATTCTCGAACAAATCAAACAAAATAGTTCAGATCCTTGTTGTCGATTCCATAAATAAGTAAAACTTAACCATATCAACCGAGCAAATAAATGAAACGTAACCATACGACGCATGATCCAAAAGAATTCCAACCATACCACTAATTAATTCCAACATATTCTACTAACTCATGTATCATCCAATCAAATCTTACCATCATGTTTCTCATTATTTAATTCAAACAAATCAAACTTACAGCGACCTATTTTTTTTTTTTTTTTTTTTTTCATTTTAATCGACATGAAGCATATAGCGGCAATCAATGTATTCGAAGGTGCATATTGAACTACAAACAAACAAACAAATCTTTTTTCCTTTATAGCTTTGATACCATATAGAAATCAGAGAAACAATGACAATCATATTGATTAGCTTCAATGAACTACATAGATTACATGGCATTAAATAAAAAATGACAAACCTAAACCTAAATACTAAACGGGCGTAAATGGCTCTGGGCAATGAGCATTATTAAACTAACAATGGAAACAATTATTCGGAATTTAGTACTTTTATTAATGCAGTAGATAAAGTCTATCGACAGCCAAGCTGGAATATAACATGCAGAAATGACATACAATGAGAAATTTAAAACCACTGGATCAGATGAAAACTAGCCTGAATAAAACTCAATCCTTGCCCTGATTAGGCAATGGGATTGGATCAATTCGAGCCACAGGAATACAGACCAAAGGGTTAGCTCTAGGAAGGTTTAAACCAAGTCCCTCATCCATATCAACACTTGTAAGATTGCCATCAGTCCCAGCCTTCCAATCAAAGCACTGAATCATAGCACCAAAAGTTGCATGGATCATTTGCAGCCCTAAACTAGTCCCTGGACACATCCTCCTCCCACTTCCAAATGGTAACAAGCCATAGTTTTGTCCTCTTACATCAATCTGTTTCTCTTCAAACCTTTCAGGCCTAAATTCTAGTGGGTTTTCCCATGTGTTTGGGTCTCTGCCAAGAGCCCACACATTGATAAAAATAGTAGTGTTAGATGGAATATGAAAACCAGTTGCTATGCGATCTTCTGTTGATTTTCTAGGAATCATTGGAACAGGTGGATGAAGACGTAGCGTTTCCTTGATAATTGCCTGAAGGTATGGAAGGTTTGGTACGTCTGATTCTTGTAAAAGTCTATTTTTTCCATCAACTTTATCGATTTCGTCTTTTGCCTTTTTCATAATGTTTGGATGATTGATGAGTTCCGCTAAAGCCCATTCTGTAGTGATTGCAACATTGTCCGTTCCCGCAACAAATATATTCTGAAATTTGAAGATAGATGAGTTAGTTAATGTGAGCATATTCAAAAATAAAAGGCACATAGGTAAAAACTGTACTAGCAAATGTATAGTTACCAAAATGAAGGCTTTGATGTTCTCCCTCGTCAAGTCTATATCCTTGCTTTCATCTTCTGTGATCTCCAACAAAATGCTAAGCAAATCTTTCCCTTGTGATCCTCTCCTTTGCTTTCTTTCATCTTCGTGCTCTTTGATGATCCTCTCTACAAGTGCATCAAATCTTCTGTGAATATCCTTCACCCTTTTCCCAAATCCCTGCAAGTCTAGATTTTTAAATAACCATATATTATCCGACAGGTTGAAGCTACCCATAGTCTCAGTTATCTCGAATATCAGTTTCTTTATATCCCCTGCCTCTCCTTCCTCTTCTGAACATCTTTTTCCCAACAGTACTCTTGATATCAAATTATTGGTCACCTTAACGAGCTCTGCATTAAGATCCTGTGCTTTCCCAACCGTTGGAGCTTTGAGATAAAAATTTAACAAAACGATTAATCTCGTCTTGCCTAACTGGAAGGAGCAAGTCAATAGTTGTACCATTTAGTAGTTGTGACATGACTATGTTTTTCATGAATCTCCAATAAGACCCGTACTGAGCGAAAGCAAAATCTTTCGACCCATATATAAGTCATTTGCGCAGTTGCTGAGTTATAGGGTCGATCTAGAAAGGAATTTTCGTAAGTTTTAAGGAACTCTTTTGCTGCAACTGGTGAACCAACTACAACACATGGTACAGATCCCATTAAGAGGCGAAAAACTGGCCCATATCGCCATATCGGAGAGAAAGCTTGTGAAAAGCTTGATGAGGGATTGGAGCAAAGAGATGGAGATATCCAATGATGGGAATAGCAAAGGGGCTTGGTGGAAGGTGAGGTTCAGAACGTGTAGATTTCAAGAATGCTCGGATCAATAATATGGAGATCAGCAATGTTAGAATGATTAAGAAATAGGATTGAACATCCGCCATATGGTTTGGTGAAGTATTAAAAAGCTGATGGTCTAAAATAAGCATCATTGTTTTGGTATTTATAACAAGTGAAGTAGTGAACCTCATCTTTCAAGTACTAATGTTCATGCAGGCTTTAGCGAGATGTTCAAACATCAACTTGGTATTTGGTTTTTTAATGAAGCACAATGTTGACTTTCTTATGAAGCACAGCGTTGCAAGATAAACATGCATATAAATGCCAAAATCGTTATCCCCTGCCCAAGTCTGCTAAAATAAATTATGCATAGCTATCTATCTTTGCACCTTAAAGCGGGTGCCAATGTGCCATGCTAGTTTAAATAATGACACGTATATTTGAAGCAGGCGGCACACACAAAATGACAATTGTTTAATGAAGTGAATGAACAATTCAAATGACAACAGGTCAATAATCGATCAATATACTCATGTATAGGCATTTGACACAAACGGATTAAGCTAATAATTTAACTGGATGACAATAAATAACCAATTTACTCATATGTAAGTAATCTATCTGACGTAACATACTTTGTGTCGGAATTAAGACGTTTTAACATGTAACAAATATGGCATACTTCAACCAAAGGGCTTGTGCCCTAATGGTACTTTATGTTTTGTGAAAAGTTCATATTTAAATAGTTGTGGGTTCAAGTAATGCTTATAAGATGTGAAATTGTTTGTGGGATGTATATTAATTGTGAGACATTTAGTTGTCATTTTAGGGGGTGTTTGGGGAAAAATCACGTTTGCACAAATGACGTTTGCAAAACCACGTTTTCAAAAAGTAAATCCCTACCTCCAATTTCAAAACTACGCTTTGAAGGCAAATTCAATGTTAATCACGTTTTACAACCAAACACCAAAACTTGGTTATTCACATTTTGAAAACGTGATAATCAAATAATCACATTTTCAAAGAGTTGCTAAACACCCTCTAAATGTGACATAGTTCAAATTTTAATAGAACCGTATTTAGGTATATACTTCGGGTAAAATGGTACTCTTTTTGTTTCGAAACAAGTTTAGTCATGTGCCGCATTTCACTGCGAGCTAAAACTTTTACGTTAATTTAATTATGTATGGTTGTCGGATGTTAATTAGTTGATTGTATTATTTTATATTCTTACATATATATACTAAACAAAATTTAGTTCCCCATCTTTTTATCTTTTAGATTCATCGATTTTAGTAGGTAGCTAGATATTTGATTAAGAGTAAATTACACCGCTAGTCCCGACACAGTCTATCTTATTTTCACTTTTGATCCTTTTTTCTCAAAATTCTCACTTTTAGTCCCAATTTTCTTCATTTATTGCGTGATTGATCCTTCTTGACTAACGACCATTAGCCTTTCTTATTAGTCAATAGATGGGTGAAGGGCAGTTTGGTCATTACAAATTATATCTCTTTTCTACATTAAATACACATGTCATCTTCAATCACATCATTTCACAACTCCCACGTATTGCTAAACCATCAAACACACACACATTCTCACAAAAATCTACCCATCAAACACACACACAATTTCACAAAAATCTACTTATCTACCCATCAACGCACACAAACTTGATCTCAAAAACACATATTCGCACAAACTTGGTCAAACACTTTGGAAGACTTATGGACTGTAAACAAGTCCAACAACTTGGAAGAAACATCTCAGTACCACAAACAGAGAAGAGTTGTATGATCAAGTCAAACGGATCTGCGGTAAGTAAATTGGAATCTTCGAGTTTTGTTATTTTTTTGGGAAATTTATTAGCTGAGACTTTTTTTCCCAGCTTACGCACCACAAAAGTTTTCCGTCATGATTCACCATGGTGGAAGCCTTCGGAGGTTTCTGGGACGAACGTATGTAGGAGGTAAAACTTACATATTCGATAATGTGGATATAGATGTTTTTTTAATGCATGAGCTAGATAAGATGGTGTTACAGTTAGGTTATACTTGTGTAGAGGAGCCTATGTATTATCATTATATGAATCATGGGACTGGCTTGGATGTTGTTTTGTTCGCTCTTGGTAATGATGAGGATGTACTTGCTTTAGCTAGGCTCGTTTTGAGTTTCAAACTTATTGATGTATATATTGAACATTGAATTACCAAGCTTAACTGTTACTATATGTCAAACTCCAAAATTAGATCAACTATAGAGGAATACCAAGAGGACATGGGTAATGATGTTTTGCACCTAAGATAAAAGAAGTTATGTTGATGCTTTAGTGGTATGATGATAGTCCACCAGTTAAGGCTACTCAGCTGAGCGGTGTTGATTTTGGTGAAAAATAGTCCAATGAACTACCTGCTACACAGTCTCAATTTGGTAGTATAACAAAGTTATTTTCTAGCCAAGAAAAAATTATGAATGATATAATTGAAGAAGTGATTAAGAAACTCAATTTCGATGTTTTAGGTCTAGATGAGTACCTAAAGGTAGGGAATGCTAATGCTATGTATTTTCCTGGTTCAAGTCAAGGAGTTAAGCCTTGATGAAATATTTGGAACATATGCTTTGGACCCACATATTGATTTTAATGATCCAATTGGGGTTAGTGATGAAGAAGGTTTTGTCAGTGGATGCTTAGATAACGAGCAGCAAGCAGTTCAAGATAGTGTAGATTAAGACTTAGATCGGAAACATCTGGTAGCAGTTCAATATAAGGTAGATGAAATCATTGATAGTCAGCTGGAAGTTGTTCAAGATTGGTTTGATAAACACTTTCATATTGAGCATGAAGTTGATGAAAATATGGTAGAAGAAGTTATTGAAAATAGGGTAGATCAACACTTAGCTAATGATCATCCCTTATATATTCTTGTAGAAACTGACTATGATGGTGTAGGATCGTGTATAATATGTTGTTTAGATGATTCGGGTGGTCTAGGATGATGATAGTAGATGAATGCCATGGTTAGAGAGATGAAGAGAGGAGAGGGAATACTAGAGAGATAAATATTAAAACAAATGCAAGGTTAGCTTCACTAGTTCCAACCCTCTACCTTGGGAGGTAGAGGGTATTTATAGTTACAAACTTAACGACCTCCTGACGGCCTGTAGATCAGGTATACAATGGGTAAAGACCCGTCCTTCCTCCACAGTGTTACTCTAATCTATTCTACGCTACAGACTAACTAATTAACTACTAAATAACGTAAATAACAACAAGTCTACAAGCTAACATATGCTAGACCATAATTGGGGTGACCGACACTTTCACATGGAATTTCCAATTCCTAACAATCTCCCCTAAGGGAGGTCACCCCATGAAATACATTTTGCATCCTAGCATTCTATCTTTGTCTATTGTTCTGAGCTCGTAGACTTCAATTCTTCAATTTACGAAATCTTTGTGCTTTAGTAGTGATTCTTCAAAGTCCGCATTGATTTGTACTATTAGTGGAGGCCTTTAACTGATCCACATTATGATGATCTTCGAGCTTTCTTTGAGATCATCAGCCACAGTAAATCTCTGGATCACCCTTTATTGTGTTGCCATCATGTGATGTTGTGACTTTTGGACCGACATGCTCACACTTTCGTGATCATGACATCTTTCCATCGAGTAGCGGAGCTTTATTGGCTCATGATATTTGCGGCAGCAGTAGTAGAAACATAGTATAAAAATATCGAGCCGTGTTCGTAGATATGCACAAGTCATGATTTCTTCAATTAAGTGTGGATGCTGTGAGCATGCGGTTTTGATTGACTCCTCAATTCGATCACCGCAACCGTCCAAATGTACCGCAAACAACAGTTAGCAATAAAACACACAAAAGTGTCTTTGATCACTTTCGTTGAATTGAGGTACACTGCCCACGGTTCCCGTTGATCGATCAAGTCTTGCTTGTGATCGTGTATAATTCAAGAATCTCCTTGACGGGGTTTCGCAATGTTTCTAGCCGTTCTCAAACCGAACGTCTCAAAGAAGACAACACGGAGTGAGTGAACCAATGAATTGAGATTCAGCGATTGATGAAAGATTGATTTAAAACAATCGCGTATTGCTTGAAGAAAGAGTTTTGCAATACGACGAATGTTTTATAAGAAAGTTCAATTTTCAATCAAAAATACTTTTTTTATTTGAAAAGAGTACACATTCGATGTGCTAGAGAAAAGAAGATTTGCACATCAAACGGTTTTTCCAAAAGTATTTTTTTCAATCAGAGATACTTTTTGTGTTTGAAAATGAATACACATTCGATGTGCTAGAGAAAAGAAGATTTGCACATCGAACGGTTTTTCCAAAAGTGTTCATCAATTCATTTCCTAGACCAAGGTTGATTCACGAGTGAATCGCCCCATCGTTTCTATCCAGTTGTCACAAGTTAGATCTTTAGAAAAGATCTCACATGTCACCCACCAAGAGCTTGTTTGATGTTGGCTCTAGAAGGATTTCCATCTTCATCGTGAATACTTTACATATCACTCGGATGTTCTGGCAATACCACAAGGATAATGCGTAGGACTCTAAATATATTCTTACTTTCCACATTGTGTGAAACAGCAAGTCTTCATTAATTTTGTGTCCTAATGAGATATTGTGGATGATCTCTTGGCTCTAGACTCAATTGTGCACATTTGGTTCCTATGCCGGAGACTAGGGAGAGGGTCTCCTTCTTCAATATCAACAATCTCTAAGAGAAAGTCGATAGATAATGTCGGTTCCCGTGAGAATGAAACAAGTCCTTTTAAGAGGAACTTGAGTAGCTTGGGAAGTTTAGTGCGGTCGTCCTTTGGTCCATGACGTCTTGTCTTCAATACAAGATGTTACCTTAGTAAACACCAAGAGCACATGTATTGAACCCGGTTTCGCCCTAAGGTTGAATTATTGGAGGGCTATTTCTTTTCACCCTTTTACATTTAATTCTTTTCATTCTTCAACCCTTCAAGCTTAGCGAGACTTCATAACTAGAACCTTGTTGGTTTATTCCAGCCTAGCTCTATCTCATCCGCACTCTTCCCATATCTCACTTTTCTCCTTTTTCATCATACCTAAGGACTCTACACTATCTAGTGGATTGTCCCTGGGTAGATCCCTCCGGCTCTGGCGGGATCGTGGGAACTAATACCTAACCTCACCATCCTTATAACTCCATGCATAAAGTAAAATGGTCGGTCTTTTGGTACATTTCATTGTTCCTTAAAACCAATTGAAAAATCATTTGGAAAATCAATCATGGTACTTGTGATATAAAATCAAATCATTTTGTACCTTAATAGTTTTGATCATTTTGAAATGCTCCCCCTTAACATGTGCATATGATCTTGAAATTGTTTAGCACATGGAGGCAAGAGTTCTTTGAAATACTTTCTTGATCACAATTTCCGTGAAAAAAGCTATTTGATTTTCTTGGTAAATTCTCCCCCTCAATATGTGCATAGGATATTTGAAATCATTTTATCACATAGAGGAAAGAGTTCTTTGAAGTACTTTTCACGATTTCCAATAGAAACCATTCGCTCCCCCTCAATATGTGCATCGATATATGAAAGAGTTTGGCACATATTAGAGAGAACTTGCACATTGAATCAAAATGATCATCTTTTATCAAATTTCATATTAAATCATAAATTCTCCCCCGATCAAAAATATCAAACCCTTTGAGATTTTGGATCCCAAGTGATTTAATAAGGTTTAGTAAACATGGGAGAAAATGTGCCTGATTTAAAAACTCGTCTAGTTTTTGGAAAAATGCTCCCCCTCAACATGTGCATTATGTATATTGAAATCGTTTGGCACATGGAGGCAGGAGTGCCTTTGAAGGACTAAAACCAATTCCATTAAAACAGATTTGAGATTTAAATCACGATCTCTCCCCCGATCAAAAATTTAAACCTCTTGAGAATTGTGATCCCAATTGATTTAAATTATTTAGAAAATTTTGGGGAAAGACGTGGCAAAATTTAATATTGAAAAATGACTGATGAGGATCAATTTTAGACATTAAAGATTGTTAGTGTCAGGCATGATAGTTTTTAAGAGATCTTTAAGTAAAATAAAACAATTTCACAATCAAACAAGAACAGAAAAAATTTCATTTTGTAAGATCTTTGAGTTTTAAAGAAAATCATACCATGACATAACATTAAATCTTTAGATCACCACTTTGTGTTGTACAAACCGGACTTATGAAGAAATATCGTTTGAAAATATTTAATTTGAATCACTCTGCCCCTCAATCGATGACCGTAGTCGTTGATTGAGTGACTTAGGTTTTGATAAAAATGAAGTCCGGTGATTTTCAAAATTAAGTCCAATTAATTTCCAAAACAATATTTTCCATTTTCAAAACAATTTTATTAAATATTTTGACAAATGGTATTATTCACTCTTTATCCTGTACAAAGATTGTGTTAAGTGGTTGAGTCGCTTGTTGTTGTTTGTAAGGCTTGGAAGAAAATCCGTCTGACGATACAATGAGACTTCTTCGTTGCATTTTTATGCCAACCGAGATCAAATTAAGCTTCGTTTCTTCATTTGTTGATGAAGAAAACCATCTAACGATGCAATGAGACATCTTACGTTGCATTTTTCCATGCCAACTCTCCATAGAAGTCCAATTAAGCTCCGTTTCTTCATTTGTCAACCCAAGATATCGTTACCCTTTCCTTGCGGCATCCAATCATCTTCAATTATGGGATCCGGATCGGAAACATTCTTATATACCAATATACCTGCATTCGTTAGTGGACATACATACAGATATATGGTGGTCGACAACACCCAAATAGCAATCGACTAATAAAAGTCAATCCAACATATCAATCATATCATAAAAGGTATGGGAATAATGTGTTTATCAAACTTTAATCATCTAATCCTAACAATCATATCCTAGGCACCTAGTCCTTCAACGTAGGTTAACATCATTTTTCAGTTAAGCATTTAGGATAATTAGATAAGTCCGATAGATGATATAAATCTGAAAACATTCTCCCCCTCAATCAATGACTCATTTTCTGAAGATTTTAAAAGCGTTGAAGTCATTGATTGAGTTTGCAAATTTTATAAAAACTATGAATCTGATTGTTTTTAAAGCAACTCATTTACCACCATTTTGTTAAAACAAATATTTTTCTGAAAATTTTTTGAAGGAAAATTATTTGAGTGGGAACAGCAGTCCTTTGACATACTTTCCTCATTTTGTTTTAGGATAAGTGCACGAAATTTTTGAAAGTTGGTTTAGCGCAGCACTTTCCTTTCTTTTGAAGAGCGGGTTGCTATCGGAAATAATAGCAAGCCATGGTTTAAGCATGGGTTACAGTCTGAAATAACTGCAAGCCATCATTTGAAGCCCGGGTTATAGTCTGAAATAACTGTAAGCCATCATTTGAAGTCGGTTCCCCTTGAGTAGCTTGGGAAGTTTAGTGCAGTGCGTCACTGGGTCCATGACGTCTTGTCTTCAATACCAGTGTTACCTTAGTAAACACTAGTAGCATATGTATTGAACCCGGATTCTACCCTAAGGTTGAATTATTGGAGGGCTATTTCTTTTCACCCTTTTCATATTCATTTCTTTTCTTTCTTCAACCCTTCGGTACCATCGAGACTTCATAACTAGAACCTTGTTGGGTTTATTCCAAGACTAGCTCTGCCTCATCCGCACTCTTCCCATTTCTCATTTTCTCCTTTTTCATCATACCTAAGGACTCTACACTATCTAGTGGATTGTCCCTGGGAAGATCCCTCCGGTTCAGGCGGATCGTGGGAACGAATACTTAACCTAACCATCCTTATATCATCATACATAAAGTAAATTGGTCGGGCTTTTGGTATTGTTCATTCTTTCTCAAAACCAATTGAAAAATCATTTGGAAAAACCAATCAAGGTACTTGTGATATAAAATCAAAGCATTTTGTACCTTAATTGTTTTGATCATTTAGAAATTGTCCCCCTCAACATATGCATATGATATGAAATTGTTGAGCACATGGAGACAAGATTTCTTTGAAATAATTTCTTTGAAATAATTTCATGATCACAATTTTCATAGAAAAAGCCATTTGATTTTCTTGGTAAATTCTCCCCCTCAATATGTGCGTAGGATATTTGAAATCATTTTATCACATAGAGGCAAGAGTTCTTTTGAAGCACATTTACGATCACACAAGCCATTAAGAAACCATTTAAAACTCAATCAAGGTACTTTATGTTAAAACATAAAAGCATTTGCACCTTGATAGTTTCTTTTCTTTTAAAATGCTCCCCCTCAATATATGCTTCGAGATTCGAAAGTGTTTAGCACATATGAGAGAGCAGCCTGCACAATTGAATCAAAATGATCAACTTTTATCAAATTTCATTATTAAATCACAAATTCTCCCCCGATCAAAAATATCAAACCCTTTGAGATTTTGGATCCCAAGTGATTTAATTAGGTTTAGAAAACATCGGAGAAAATGTGGCCTTGTTTAAATACTTATCTGGTTTTTGGATAAATCCTCCTCCTCAATATGTGCATTGTGTATTTGAAATCGTTTGGCACATGGAGGAAGGAGTGCCTTTGAAGGACTAAAACCAATTCCATAAAAACAGATTTGAGATTTAAATCACGATCTCTCCCTTGATCAACAATATCAAACCATTTGAGATTTGTGATCCCATCTGATTTAAATTATTTAGAAAAGTTTTAGGGAAAGACGTGGCAAAATTTAATTTTGAAAAATGATTAATAAGGAATAGATTTAGACATTAAAGATTGTTAGTGTCAGGTATGATTGTTTTTAAGAGATCTTTTGAGTAAAACAAAACAATTTCACAATCAAACAAGAACAGAAAAAATTTCATTTTTAAAGACCTTGATTCAAAAGAAAAATCATACCATGACATAACATTAAATCTTTAGATCACCACATAATTTCGTACAAACGGACTCTTTTGAAGATATATTGTTTGAAAATATTTTAAATTAAATCACTCTCCCCCTCAATCGATGACCGAAGTCGATAATTGAGTGACTTAAATTTTGATAAAATGAAGTCCGGTGATTTTCAAAATTTAGTTCAATTTATTTTCAAAAACAATATTTTTCCATTTTCAAAACAATTTTAATAAAAGTTTTTAGAAAATTGTTTAAAAATGGTATCCTGCACAAAGATACGTTAGGTGGTTGAGAAGCTTCTGTTGATGCTGTAGGGTTTGGAAGAAAAACCGTCTGCTGATGCAGTGAGACTTCTTACGTTGCATTTTAATGCCAACTGAGGTCAAATTAAGCTCCGTTTCTTCAATCACTTAGAAGAAAACCATCTGCTGATGCAGTGACACCTCTTACGTTGCATTTATGCCAACTCTCCATTAAAGTCCAATTAAGCTCCGTTTCTTCATTTGTCAACCCAAGATATAGTTACCCTTTCCTTTCGGCATCCAATCATATTCAGTTGTGGGATCCAGATCGGGAACATTCTTATATACCAATATACCTGCATACGTTAGTGAACACACATACAGATATATGGTGGTCGACATCACCCAAACAACAATCAACTAATAAAAGTCAATTCAACATGTCAATCAGATCATATAAAGCATGGGAATTATGTGTTCATCAAACTTTAATCATCTAAACCTAACAATCATATCCTAGAAACCTAGTCCTTCAACATAGGCAATTATATTTTTTCAGATAAACACGTAGGATAATTAAGAAAGTCCGTTAGATGATATAAATTTGAAAATATTCTTCCCTCAATCAATGACTCTTTTTCTTGAAAAGTTTTAAAAGTGTTTGAAGTCATCGATTGAGTTTTCATGAATTAATACTGAAAACTCGATCCCGATTGATTTTTCAAGCAACTCATTTTACCACCATTTTGAAATACACCAAATATTTTTCTCAAGAATTTTAGACGGAAAAACATTTGTGTAGAAACAATGATCCTTCGACATACTTTCCTTGTTTTGTTTTTAGGATAAGTGCACGAAATATTTTGAAAATAGTTTAAGCGTAACACTTTCCTTCTTTAAAAAGCGGGTTGCTATCTCAAATAATAGCAAGCCATAGTTTAAGCACGGTCACGCCTCAAGTAATAGCGCAAGCCATTATTTGAAGCCCGGTTACGATCGAAATAATCGTAAGCCATAGTTTGTGACATGTTTTGAAAAGAATATTTACACCTCCTGCCGAACTTCATCTATGGTCTCGTGCCATTATTGAATGACATTTCTAAGACCGCAGATGTTATCGATACCAGAAGACATGTCTTTGAAAAACAATATTTTTGGACTTTTTCAAATTTTCTGATTTTTATGGGTTTTTTTATGGTTTTATATTTTTCTATTTTCTTTTTTTTGGTTTTATATTTTTGTATTTTGTTTTTAATAAATATATACAAAGATATATTAGATGATATAGTTTAAGAATATGATGATACGAGTACCGAGATAAGGATATCGAGCAGCACGTCGTAGAAGATAGAATTCGTCATCTCTTAAACTTCGACCACCAAAGATTTCGAGGCTCTGAATGAGAGAAATTGAACCATCCGAAGTGAGACTTTGGAAGCTTCCCCAAACCAAAAATCCTTATGTTGAGCAGATTCAAGCTCTATTTCAAGCTTGCTTTAGCCAGTGCACAAAGAAGCACACCATTATCATAAACCCAATTGCTCCTTTTAAGAATAATCACCGTGATTCTTCGCTCGAGGCTATATCATCCAATAGAACAAGCGCAACATATCATCCCACATTTAAATAATCTTCTCAAATTTCCTTTCCATCAAGTCCAAGCAATCCATTCCAAAAGGTGTCAAGAGACCACTTCCCCACGTAGTTGAATTGATGCGATCGGTCTCTTTGTATAATGCTCAAGAACTCTCCCAAATACACATCACGGGGAATGAAAACACCTTCCCATGTTCACATTTTTCTTCCGGATGATCGTGTATGAAGCTCAAGAACCAAGTACACCAATACCCAAGAGCTCTCCGAATACACATCATGAGGGAATGAAAACACCTCCCATGTTCACATTTTTCTTCCCGATGATCGTGTATGAAGCTCAAGTATCCAAGTATACCAATACCCAAGGAAGGAATAATCGATAACATTGAAGAAGCAAGCCAAGTCACCGATTATCTCTGCGGATGACAATCTCTGCGGATGACAATCTCTGCGATGTCAACTCGAATAAGTGATTATATCTACGAATCACCGATTAAGCCCTCAAGTGAAACAAATGAGTGCCTCCAATGTACAAAATTCTCTCTCCTCTGATGATTGTGATAACATCGAGATCATCACGCACTTGTGTACCTCTTTTATCTTCAGAAACTAACTCTTCCATCGCTTCCCCCACATAGTTGGAATAAGAATACTAAACGCCTTGATGAGTAAAACCTTGAGTTTCTCTGCGGTCATGACACTTGTTTTCCCGGGATATATTCAATCACTTAGAAGAATTAAGTTCATCAAGAATTAAGTTCATCAAGTTTACTCGCCATAAGTCAAACCTTGAGTTTCTCTATGGTAATAACATTTGTCTTCCCGGGATATCTTCAATTTCTTAGAAGTATTAAGTACATCAAGTTTACTCGCGTTTAGATGCTTGTCTCCTTCCCCCTTTCTGGTTTTGATACTTCAGAATCAACAACTCTTTGTAAGTCCGTATACTAGAAATATTTTGATAAGAACATCATTAGCTCAGATGTATCTGTGAGAGTCAACTTGCTGAAGAATAACGTGAGCAAGTCTAATTAGGGATTAAATTTGGCATTTCAAACTCCCCAATTAGTGCTCTCCCTAAACCGAAAATCTGTTTGATAAATGCCCGAATAAGAAGAGGTATTTTGATAATCACATGCAACTCGTCTTTTAGTCTTCTAATCATACAAACAGAAAATGTAGAACCGATCAGACTCGACCTTCTTCTAGATTGTCCAGTTGGGAATAGATAGTTAACATCTTCAACTCACACCAAAAAGCATCCCACCAAAAGCATCCCAATTAACTTACATCTTGCAAATCCCTTAACTAAAATCCTCCCAATCAAACAAGAACAGAAAGATGTTCATCAAGGAAATCGGCAATCGGCCTCAACGAACACACAAGATGGTAACACCAAACTACCAATCACATCAAACAAGAATAGAGATTGTTCGAATCATCATGTTGATGTATACGCGAGGCATTAACCGGAAGCACTTTGTCGATAAACTCATCAATCCGAGTGAAGATGTCAACCAACGGCTCTTAGAAGAGAAAACTCCATGTGAAGATGACCCGATAACAAGAAGCTCGGTTCTTACATGAGTTTAGAGCCGTATGACCATTTATATTCTCAAATGTCAATCAACAATGCAAAAATTCACACTTCTTCTCCCCTCAAGAATTGCATACGGAGATGCCATTCTTGACTAAATAAGTGAAATCATCCAAAGTATTCTATTCACACTTCTCCCCAAAATTAGCACATGATGTCGCCATCGTCATTATAGTTGAGCAAGTGGAATAAGAAAACAATCAATGGTAGCCGGTTCACTTGATGACTGAAGCGCATGGAAAAAGTATGAAGCATGTTGATGAGAATGGTCATAAATAAGAAGATTTCTCTTCTTCCGAAGATAATGCGCACTGAAGCGTACACATTTATTTTCTTTAGGGAACGAGGCTTGAACTGTTGTGTTCAAACATCATAAGAAGATTTCTCTTCTTTGTAAGATAAAGCGCACTGAAACGTACACTTTTCTTTTCTTTAGAGTACGAGGCTTGAACTGTTGTGTTTAAACGTCATAATCTCTCTCTTTTCAATCTCTTGGCAAAACATGTAAATTTCACCATTATCATTCAGTAGGCTCTTTGTAGTGACAGCTGATGGAGATAACCCAATATGATGAATTTGACCCTGAAGTAAACTAACCCGAACTCGTGAATTATACTTGCACATATGTAACAAAGAGCGGTGCCGATTTCCATTAGCATCTCTAAGTACTCTCTATGTACTCTATACTCTTCAACCAACCAACCATCAAGTATAAGACGTACATTACCTCTTGAAAATCCACAATTGAATGTGACACTGAGCACTACAACGTAACTCCTTAAAGTGATAGTTATTTTGTGGTGATATGAGCCCAATTCCCCCAAGTGGTAAAAGAAAAGGTAAAAGACACCCAACAATAACTAGATTTCCAAGTCTTCGTTTTTGATAATAAGCTCGAACAAGGATCATGAAGAAGCTTCATCCATCCATCCCCGATACCTTCAGATACTAAGTACACTTGCCCGTGATATTTCACTTCAACCTCAAATAAATAATAGTGAATTAACCCTGTTGTCACATCTTCTTGTTAAAAACTCAAATCTAGCCTTCTTTGACATTTAAACGAACTTTGATAAAGGTTTCATCCCGACCATGGTTAAATGCACATAACCCAGTAAAACCTTTTAATAACCAAACTGCCATGACAAAAATCCAAACACACATCCAATTCATGAAGTACACTCGTTTATCCCTTCATCGAAACAGAAAACGTAGCACCAGCATCAAATAAGATCCCAAATACACTTTCCTTTCTCCAAGATGGTTCCATCAATACGGGATTTTACAATTCTATGGTTTAAACCGAGAAATAGGTTCTTTCACGGGATTTTACAAAACCAAGAATAAACCGTAAGATAGATCCAGAAATGCACTTTACAATTACCAGAATGTTTCCATTGTCACGGGATTTTACAAGTCTATGATTTAAATCGAGAAATAGGTTCTTTCACGGGATTTTACAAAATCAACACAAAACCGTAAACAATGTCAGCTTGAATGTGTTGTGACAATATTGGTTTCGGTGAATATCTGTTTTAGGGGAACATGCAGTGGTTCATCAATGGTTCATTATCCAACATCACCAACCATCCAATCAACACTTTGGTAAACACATCATTCACGCATTCTGTCGGCTATTGTAGTGACCAGATGGAGAAGTAAACCCGATATACCAAACTTGATCATGAAGTAGAATTCCCCAGATTTGTTACTTAAACTTGTACTCATCCTTGTGAAGAAGAAACGGTGTACCCAATGTACAAAACCTCTTGACATATCCTCAACAGCGAGAGACACCGAAGTGATAGTTACGTTGTAGGTTAAGTGAGAAAGAATCACAACCGTAACTAAATAGCCAAGTCTTTATCATACTCAACAAACGCCCAAACAAGTCATCTTCGTGGAAAGGTAGAAAGAAAGAAGACGAAATAAGTAAACGTGCCCGGAAAACTTCACTTCAAAACCAAATAAGAGATACCGTACAAACAACCCCGTAGTTAACCTTGTTCAAATATCAATTCAAGCCGTGATAAAATATTATCCGTGAAAATGTATACACCAAAGTACCAACCCTCACAACATAACGAATCTTATCAATATACCAAATCTCTTCATCAAATTAGTTTATCACAAATTTCATCAATATGATTCAATTTTGAGAAGTCCATTGATCACATCTTCCAAATCCAAGTTATCATATACTTCTTGGGCCCAATCCATCAAGAATAACACCCGGTCCGAAAACAAATTGCACATATCAATTCAAGCCTATATCTGAGTTTAATCTTTGACATGCCACTTATGATATCAAAATAGTTTAAACAATATGTATCCAAAGTAAATTTGAGATAACATTTTGTTTACAATTTGAGTCCCATCATTTAAAATAAGCAACGTCTAAGTCAAATTTATGCCCGTTCATCCCAATTCATTTCTTGTAAACATGCAGCCCAAAAACCAGAAATCGGCTCATGTAAACAAACAACACATTCGAATTATAACACCAATAGAATTCGGCCTATTAACTTAAGAGATAACACCTGATCCAATATTAAGTATCACTGGCCCCTAAAATTTAGACTTGATCCAAATACAATCCAACACGCTAATTATCACGACACGTGACCATTCCATATGATAACATTCACGAGGTCCAAAATGCTCAATATCCAAATGCCCATTGACAAAAAGACAGCCCATTCTAACAATACAAGGTTTAAGGCCCAAGAAAAACGCCCATGTGATACCAGTTATCCCATGCGATTAGTCAAATTCCCAACCCTAAAAGTTAGGGGTATATTAAGCCACATATCACACTTACACAAACCCTAATCACATTTCAGTATAATCCGCCCCTAACCTTCTCACAAATCCTCTCAAATCATAAAACCGAATAAAAAAAATCAGTAGAACATCAACCCTAAATACAATATCCTACGCCTCCATTACCAACTGATTCTCTTATCAGTTTCAATATCACAAAACGCACCATAAAATGACAACAACAGTGGATCAAAACCTTTCTCATCTCAAGAAATTTGACCATCAACACTCGCAAGCACTTACTTTCTCGCCACAGGGATGGCACGAGATATGTGTAGGCCACAGAGATGGTATTGAGTGTTTTGTGACAGCGACGAGAGCATCGAACCGGTTCAAAGGTAGGTTTTTAATTGATGTTGTATTGAGTTTATTTGTAAACGATCTGAAGAAAAGGAGTATAACAAAATTTGTTATAACTCTATTCTTTTAGAATCGAATATTCTTAATGAAGCAATGCTTCAAATAAAATCAGTGAGGATGTTCTTTTCGTGAGAATTGACCCTCAAGGTCTGATAAGTCATTGAATGGCACGAAAAGATTTTGAGATTTTTCTTTTGATTTGTCTTTTCAGTTTTGAGACTAGTCTTGATTGAGAGGATGGTAATAAGATTGAGAAGTGAGGAGTAACGAGAGTGGTATGGTAATGTCAAGAGTAGGATATTGTTCTTGTTGGTGTTGGATTTGATATTGCTTAGTGCTGGCTGTGGTACCTTCATTCATTAAGTTAATGATTCTTTATTCTCTTTTTGGACTAGTGATGCTGATAATGAACTAAAGTCCACTTAGAGTAGTATAATATCGAATGGTATAGTGGCTCTTGACTGATGAGGTAACAACTGAGGTCGAAGTGAGTCTTTGGTATTTAGGTATGTGGTCATGGTCGAGTCATATTCTTCTTCATCTTGTCTTCTGTCAAGTCGTTAAGTCCAAAACAAGTCGCTACCAAATTTTCAAAGCAAGTCGCTACATTTTTTTCAGTTAACACAACTCGCTAACTTGTTCAATAACAAGTCGCTACCGTTTTTAAGAGTCAAGTCGCTAATATTATGAGTCAAGTCGCTAGCAGTTTTTCAAAGCAAGTGGCTAGTTAGCTTTTGACATAACTCGCTGTTGACTTTCAAAAAAGTCAACGATATCCAAGTCGCTACAGAGAAGATATGATACATTGACAAGTCGCTAGCAAGAAACAAATGACCAACTCGCTAGCATGAATATCAAACAGTTTTCTGACCATCTTCATATTTACCCAGAAAAGTTGCTCATATTTACTCAGAAAAGATGCTATAAATATTCATATTGACCCATTTGACCATGTTAATGACCAGAATGACATCTTTTACTTCACGCAAATGGTAACAAAAAAACATCATATAAGGACTGTTTTTGGACAAGAGAACACAAACAGAAATAACATTGATGGGACCATGATATATTTTGACCATATAGAATACAAAAAACCATGTTAAGGACTCTTATACCAATAAACATATTCCGACCACAACAAATACCCAAAACAGTTTCAAACAAATATCAAAACCACAAGAAAAATCATCAAAACACAACAACCTTGGCTCTGGTACCAATTGTAGGATCGATATATTTATTGTGTTTGATGATTCGGGTGGTCTTGGATGATCAAAATACATGTTTACCATTTTAGAGAGAGAAAGTAGAGAGAGAGGGTGTTCTTGCTAGAGGTTTACACAAAGGAAAGGTTAGATTGAATGAGAAGCACCACCCTTCCATGGATGGAAGGGTATTTATACTACAACCAATACGTCCTCCCCGTCGGATCGTGGATCGGGCATACGATGGGTAAAGACCCGTCCTTCCTCCACGGTGTTGCACTAAACTAAACTACGCTAATAACTAACTAATAAACTAACAAATAACGTAACTAATTATATTTCTACGAGCTAACTTATGCTAGATAATACTTGGGGTGACCGACACTTCACTATGGAATTTTCTAATTCCTAACAGAGACTTTGGTAGCTTCCCCCGAAACCGAAGATCCATTAAATGAGCAGATTCGAAGCTCTATTTCAAGCTTGCCTTAGCCAGGTGCATAGTGAAGCACACCATTATCATAAATCCCGCTGCTCCTTGTAAGAATAATCATCGTGATTCTTCGTTCGAGGTTATATCATCAACAAGAACAACAACGTATCATCGCACTCATAAATAATCTTCTCAAATTTCATAACCACTGAAGTCTGAAGCGATCCATTCCAAAAAGGTGTCAAGAGAGCAGTTCCCCCAAGTAGTTGAATTGCTGCAATCAGTCTCTTTGTATAATGCTCAAGAACTCTCCCTACTACACATCATGCCCGGAAAGAAAACACCTCCCCAATGTTTGTGGTAAACAATGGCTTTCTTCCCTGATGATCGTGTATGAAGCTCAAGAACCCGAAGTACACCAATATCCAAGAACTCTCCCGAATACACATCATGCCCGGAGAGAAAACACCTCCCCAATGTTTGTGGTAAACAATGGCTTTCTTCCCTGATGATCGTGTATGAAGCTCAAGAACCCGAAGTACACGCATTCCCACCGAAAGAATAACTGATAACACCTCCCTCATGTTATACATTTATCTCCCCTGAATATGTCATACTTGTGTACCTCTTTTATCTTCAAAAACTTTCTCTTACATCACTTCCCCCACGTAGTTGGAATAATAACACTAAAAGGCTTGATGAGTAAAACCTTGAGTTTCTCTGCGGTCATGAGATTCGTCTTCCCGGGATATCTTCATTCACTTAGAAGAATTAAATTCATCAAGTTTACTCACGTTTAGATGCTTGTCTCCTTCCCCCTTGCTGGTTTTGACACTTCAGAATCAGCAACTCATTGTAAGCCCAGATACTTGAAATCTTATGAGAAGAACACTTGAAGACTTGTGAGAATCAACTCGCTGAAGAATATGAGCAAGTATGATTGGGATTGAATCTGATTTCACTCTCCCCCAATTAGTGCTCTCCCCTAAACTGACAATCTTTATGATGAATGCTTGGATTAAGAAGAAGTCTTTAGATTGTTAAATGCAACTCGTCTTTAGTCTTCTAACATGTAGCAGAGAATGTAGAACCGGCTGTTGACTCGACCTTCTTCAAGATTGTCCAGTTGGGGAATACATAGTTAACATCTTCAGCTCACCAAAAAGCATCCCAATTAACTTACATCTTGCAAATCCCCTTAACTCAAATCCCTCCCAATCAAACAAGAACAAAAAGATGTTCATAAAGGAAATCAACAATCAGCAACTGGAAGCACTTTGTCATTATTCTCATCAGTCCGTGAGAAGATGTCAACCAACGGCTCTTAGAAGAAACTCCATGTAAAGATAACCCGATAAGAAGAAGCTCGGTTCTTACATGAGTTAGGAGCCGTATGACCATATATTCTCAGATGTCAATCAACCATGCAGAATTATTAGACTTCTTCTCCCCCTCAAGAATTGCATACGAAGATGCCATTCTTGATTAAACAAGTAAATATCTTTAAAATGTAGTCTCTTCACACTTCTCCCCCGCAAAAATTGCATATGATATCGCCATCGCCATTATAATCGAGAAAGTAGAATAAGAGAACAATCATAGGTAGTCCGGTTCACTTGATAACTGAAAGCGCTTGGAAAAAGCATGAAGCATGTTGATGAGAATGGTCATAAATGAGAAGATTTCTCTTCTTATGAAGATAATGCGCACTGAAGCGTACTCATTTCTTTTCTTTAGGGAACGAGGCATGAACTGTTGTGTTCATACGTCATAAGAAGATTTCTCTTCTTTTGAAGATAATGCGCACTGAAACGTACACATTTATTTTCTTTAGAGAACGAGGCTTGAACTGTTGTGTTCAAACGTCATAAGAAGATTTCTCTTCTTCAGAAGATAAAGCGCACTGAAACGTACACTTTTCTTTTCTTTAGTGTACGAGGCATGAATTGTTGTGTTCATACGTCATGAATCTCTCTCTTTTCATCCTCTCTTGGCAAACTTATAATCAACCCCATTATCATTCAGTAGGCTCTTTGTCGTGACAGCTGATGGAGGAAATCCAATATGATGAATTTGACCCTGAAGTAAAACAACCCGAACTCGTGACTTAAACTTGCACATATGTAACAAAGAGCGGTGCCGAGACTTCATCCTCCATTGAATCTCTAAGTACTCTATACTCTTCATCCAACCAACCATCAAGTATAAGACGTACATCACCTCTTGAAAATACACAATTGAATGTGACACTGGGCACTACAACGTAACTCCTTAAAGTGATAGTTATTTTGTGGTGGTACGAGCCCAATTCCCCCAAGTGGTAAAAGAAAAGGAAAAAGTCACCCAACAATAACTAGATTTCCAAGTCTTCTTTTTTTGATAAAAAGCTCGAACAAGGATCATAAAGAATCTTCATCCAACCATCCCCGATACCTTCAGATACTAAGTACACTTGCCCGTGATATTTCACTTCAACTTCAAATAAATAATAATGAATTAACGCCGTTGTCACATCTTCTGGTTAAAAGCTCAACTCTAGCCTCCATTGACATTTTAAGTGAACTATGATAATGGTTTTCATCCCGACCATGGTTAAAAGCACATAACCCCGTAAAACTTTGAAATAACCAAACAGCCATGAAGAATATCCAAATAGTCACCCAATTCATGAAGTAAACCATTTTATCCCTTCTTTGAAGCAGAAACCGTATCACCAGCATCAGATAAGATTCCGAAATACACTTTCCTTTCTCCAGGATGGTTCTATGATCACGGGATTTTACAAGTCTATGATTTAAACCGAGAAATAGATTTTTTCGCGGGATTTTACAAAATCAAGACAAAACCGTAAGCAATGTCAGCTTGAATGTGTTATGACAACTTTGGTTTCAGTGAATATCTGTTTTAGGGAAACATGCAGCGGTTCATTATCCAACATCAACAATGTCATCAACCATCCAATAAACATTTTGGTGAACACATCATTCACGCATTCTGTCGGCTATTGCAGTGACAACATGGTGAAGTAAACCCGATATGCCAAACTTGATCATGAAGTGAAATTCTCTAGATTTGTTACTTAAACTTGTACTAATCCTTGTGAAGAAGAAACGGTGTACCCAATGTACAAAACCTCTTGACGTATCCTCAACTGCGTGAGACACCAAAGTGATAGTTACGTTGTGGGTTAAGCGAGAAAGAATCACAACCGTAACTAAATAGCCAAGTCTTTATCACACTCAATAAATGCCCAAACAAGTCATCTTCGCGGAAGGGAAGAAAGAAAGAAGACGAAATAAGCAGACGCGTTTGGAGAACCTCACTTCAAATCCAGATAAGAAATACCGAACAACAAACCCGTAGTCAACTTTGATTAATCACAAATTCGAGCCTTGACAAAATATAATTCGTGAAAATGTATAGGCCAAGGTATCAAATCACATACCAACAAGTCTCATTATTTCAACAACTCTCATCAAATATTATAGTCAAATCTTATCGTCAGATCTCATCGATAAATCTCATTGTCAAATCTCCCAATCACATCACATATAATCAAATTTCTCATAAAATCAAAATCATAAGAAACCCATCCAACCCAATTGTGTGTACATCCTTCATATGGTAACATGTAATAATCGAGCCTCGGTCCATAGAATTCAATTTAATCATCCAAGTCTAATGTCCAACATACAAGTAAAAATCTATCTAATCTGATTCAAATACTCAGAAGCCACATACGTACACCCAATCTTAATAGAATGACACGCCATACGGTTACTAATAAAATGTATCACGCATTTCCTCTAAACCGTACATGTTAGCCCAGTTAAGTCCCTTTTTCTCATTCGTGTGTCAGCCCATAAGACTTGAGTGAGGCCCATAATCGACATATCTCAAGCCCATGTCCAATCCAGTAACAAATACAGTGATTGAGAGTAGTATACGGTCCATGGGCCAATATGATACATTTCCATCATACCCTAACAAACGAGTATATAACACTCGTAATCTCACAATAACCTAAACTTTCTCACACTAACAAACCCTAAAAAAAACTCTCAGCTCTCATCCGCCCCCATCAGTGGTAAATCCTCACACATTAACGATTCATTCACCACTATCAAACCCTAACTTTACTCTTCTTAACAAAATGATCCGCCATCCACATCAAAAGAATTACTCTCCGAGTCTAACGCCCCATCAAAACAGCATCATCATCCTTCTCAAAACTCATCACATCTTCATCTTACATACACCACAGGGATGGTGTCAAGATCATTAGGACATGGTCTCAGGTAATCTTTTCAGAGTATCGGATGGTTTCATTAGGGTTTGACTTTTTAATCGAAGAAAAAAAAACGATTATAACATAATTGTTATTAGTCGTTTTCTTTATTATCGAAAATTAAACATATGAGATCTGTGATGAAATTGGTTTGAAAGAGTCTTGACAAGATTAAGACTGAATCAAATCTGAGATTATACTTTTTAATTCGAAAGAGTCTTGATATTCGATTGGTCTCAATATGAATTCGAAGGGAAAATGATAACATCCTTGTTATTGATTTACCCTTAAAAGGTTCGAATATTCAATGAAGAGTACCCTACAATTTTAGATCTATGATGATGCAAATGAATCGTGTTATAGACTCTTGAAAGCCTTGTTGTTTCTTATGATAACCACGAGTCATGAAAACTGAGATCGAGTTTCATTTGTAGTATAACTTAAGTTTGAGTTTTGTTGATCGATTTGTTTTTCTGTTCTTGTGACATAACGAATCAAAGGAATGACTATAACCATATTGTTATCAGTTATTTATTTAAAATTCGGATATAGCATGAAGTGAGATTTCTGAGATTCTTATGCACTAATTAGAACGAGATTTTGTGATGATATGATTATTGATAGAAGTAGTTACGAAGATGTGATAGATGTGTTATTGATTTGATGATGATTGATAATAAAAATGGGCTGATGAAGTAGCGTAGATTTAATTGTTTTGAATCTGTTATCAAACACAAGTCGCTATTGACCGAGTCAACAACCCGCTGTTGACCATTTGACCATTCAAAGATGACAAATCGCCTCGACTCAAAAGTCAAGTCGCTTCCATTATTTTATGACAAGTCGCTACTGATTTTATTTGACTCAATAGTCAAATAAAGAACAAGTCACCTTTTTTGGTACATTGCATCTGGACAGTTTTGACAAGTCTCTACCAAGAATATGACCACAAGTCTCTACCAAGAACATCATAAACATCACAACAGCAGCTGAATAACACCAGCAGAACCAGATTAATAATACCACCAGCAGATTAAAAACACCAGCTTTTGTTAGAACAATAGATAACCAGATTCAGAATATCAAAACCACACATGTTAACAGCTCATAAAAAACCAACAACAGCCAATCTGTTTTAAAATTAAACCACGTAAAAACCACTTAAACACAAAAAAACCATATAAAAACCATTCGAATCATAACAAACAACACAACCTAGGCTCTGGTACCATTTGTAGGATCGTGTATAATATGTTGTTTAGATGATTCGGATGGTCTAGGATGATGATAGTAGATGAATGCCATGGTTAGAGAGATGAAGAGAGGAGAGGGAATACTAGAGAGAGAAATATTAAAAAAAATGCAAGGTTAGCTTCACTAGTTCCAACCCTCTACCTTGGGATGTAGAGGGTATTTATAGTTACAAACTTAACGACCTCCTGACGGCATGTGGATCAGGTATACAGTGGGTAAAGACCCGTCTTTCCTCCACGGTGTTACTCTAATCTATTCTACGCTACAGACTAACTAAGTAACTACTAAATAACGTAAATAACAACAAGTCTACGAGCTAACATATGCTAGACCATAATTGGGGTGACCAACACTTTCACATGGAATTTCCAATTCCTAACAGATGGAGACTCTAGTGATAACATTGAAGACAATGAGAGATCAAATATAATTGTAGATGAAGAGAATGAGAAAAATTAACTTGATATGGACGTGCATTTTTTTGGTCTTAATCATAATCATCTAGAGTTCAACAATATAGGGGTAGCCAGTTTAATTCCTGAATAGGATATTTTGGGAAAGGCTTTGAATGTAGTGGAACCTGATAAGTTTGAAAATGGAGAAGGGGTCTGCGAGTGATGATGCATGTGATAGAATAAGGGTACTTAAAAAAGATAAGAAAGACTGCCATGCAAGGTTCACGTGAAGGAAATAAATATGCTTTCTATTATGGGGAGGTCTTTGCTAGTTCTAAAGAAGTCAAAGATAAGCTGTATTTGCATTCAATTGAATGTATAAGAGAGCTAAAATTGATTACTAAATGTTATAAAAAACACCTGTGTTTAGATCAGTAGCAAATTCCAATGAAATAGGCAGCAATGTTGGGCCTTGTGGGTCAAAAGGCCCATCAAATAGGAGCAAAAATAGGAAAACTTTACGGATTGTAAGTGAGAGTCAGGCTAGTACACACATGCCTTCAATCCAGAAAGATTAATGCCTACACATACAACTTTTTGGCTGGTAAATTTTTGATTAGATTAAAGACAACCCTAATATCCCAGTAAAGGCACTTCATGACCAACTTCAAAGATAATTGGAATTAAAATCTCAATGAGTAAGGCTTTTAGAGGAAAGGTTAAAGCAGACAGGGAACTAAAAAGGAATTACACTCTTCAATTTGAGAGGCTTAGAGATTGTGTGATTGAATTACAATCTGCTAACCCTAACTCCACAATAAAATTAGTAGTAGAAATGAATATTTATATATCACTGCCAACCAGAGTTTTCAAGAGAATTTATGAGTGTTTGGTGCTTTGAAGGAAGGTTTTAAGGCTTGTAAAAGAGAGATGTTAGGGTTGTATGGGCATATATGAAAAAAAAAATTCTAGGACAAGTTCTATTAGGAGTTGGATTAGATGCAAAAAATGGGATATACCTTATTGCATATGCATTGGTTGAATCAGAGAGCAAGAACTCTTGGACTTGGTTCTTACAGTGTTTTGGGGATGATTTAGATCTTGAGTGAAATTCAAACTTCATATTCATATCTAGCAGGTAAAAGGTATTAACTTTACTAATTAAATAATTCATACTTTATTAGTTCAGATTTAATTTAGCTTGTGTTTGTTTGAACAAGGTATTATAAAAACAATCAAATATGTTTACCCTAGTGCAGAACATAGGTATTGTTGAGACATATACATGAGAACATGAAGCATGGTTGGAATAGAAAAGCTTATAACGATTTCTTATGGAAGTGTGCATCTCCTACTACAAATTTTGAATTTTAGAAAGCTATGAGTGACTTCAGGACCCTTAATCCCAGAGCTCAAGACTGGTTGTCTAAAATACGACCAGTGCACTAGAGTAGGTCTCATTCTCATGTACACAACTTTAATGTCCTTTTGTTTTTTTCATGGTATGCATTTGTGTTACTTGGTATGTACAAATCTTCTAAGTAAAATTTTTGAAACATTTGTTTTTATAGGTAGAATAAATATGGATATCTTGTTAAACAACCTGTGTGAAGTCTTCAATAGTAAAGTAGTGGGTGCTAGGGGCAAACCAGTCATAACTATACTAGAGTACATAAGGGAATATTGTATGAAAAGGATTGTGAATGTACAAGCAATTATTGACAAATGTGTTGGACCATTAACCCCAACAACAACTAGAATTATAGAATCATTGAAAAAGGATGCAACTTGTTTTACAGTTCAATGGAATAGGGGTGTTAAGTACCAAGTATCAGGGTAATGAGGTGACCAATGTGTGGTAGATGTTAGGAATAGATCCTATACATGTAATAAATGGGAAATCACTAGGATCCCTTGGAAGCATGTCATTGATACATTATGGAATATGGCATTAAACGGCCAAGATGTTAAACCACCTCAAGAATGGGTTCATCCTTGTCATAGGTTGTCTACATTGAGGGATACATGGAGGTAAGTATAATCACATAAGGTAGAACCAATCAAAGGCAGTAACTTTTGGGAAAAATCTATTTGTCCAACTGTTCTTTTACCACCATATCATCACATAAAGGTGGGTAGGCCTAGAAAGTAAAGAAAGAAGTCAAAGTATTATTAGAACCCTGGGTCAAGGATGGTAAACTGATTAAAAGAGTAAGGATTGTCACTTGCCAGTATTGTGGTCATTAAGGACACAATAAACTTACTTGCAAAGGACAAGGACAATCTTCCAATAAAGGTATACATTTATATCCTTAACAAGATTTCATTAAGAATGTGTATTTCTGTTACAACACTAAAACACTTTCTGTAGGGATTGGTATTTTCGAAGAAATAAGGAGTGTCAAGGACAAGCTAGTGGAAGCGGTGTGGTTTCTAGGGAAGCTGACATAGTGGGAAGTCAAGCAGTTGGAATTGAAACACAAACTAGTGTGGTTGGTGGAGGAAACCAAGCTAGGAGTACACTTGTAGTAATAACTAAAAGACTAAGTTAGGGTGGGGAGAGGAACAATGCAGTACAAACTGATGCAAAAGGAAATGCAGAAAAAACTGTTGGACCATCTTAGGCCACACAAACATATGCAGCAACTCAAAGTGAATGGGCATTCTTTAATAGTGTACTATCATTTGCAACTTGTGAAAATTAATGCTATGGGTATGTAATAAAATTCCACCTAAGTGGCAAACATCAAAGTCTATATTTGTGGCCAAAACTAAAGTACACATCTGTGGAAAATACTAAAGTCCACATATGTGGCAATTTTCAAAGTCCACATCTTTGGCAATTTTCAAAGTTGAGTGTTTGGTAATCTAATTATGTTATGACATGTTTATGGTATATGTTGTTGTGTTTGTTAATGAAATATGTTGGGGTGTTTGCTTGGGTTAAAACATTGATTGATCATTGTAAGCAAACATTGTCAACTGAACTACAACATAGTTTTATTTACTCAAACAAACTTACTGAATGGGTCTACTTATATTACAATCTTATGAGCTTTTGAATTTTAGCATAGTTTGACTTATTTGGCCAAACAAACAAAATAATGTTTCATTTTGTAAGGATGAAGCTGCAATCTTATGAGATTTTGAATGTATGTCTTAGTTTGAGGATTAAGCTGCAGTCCTATATGGTAGCTATGGAACTATCTTAGCACATTTACGGACTCGCTGAATGTCATGAATATATTTGTGAGGTAGTTAACAATTTCTGAATAGTTTGGCTTATATATTCAAATAAACTTATTGGGGCATTTCTGTTAGTTTAACTTATTTAGTCAAAGAAAGATGTTGGGGACCAATTTATATGATGTTTTGTAAACAAAAGATATTCAAACCAGATAAATTATGGACCCGAATTTGTATTGAACTTTTGTCATCATCAACACAACAACATTTGTGTTAACCTTTTACTCTAAACTAGATCATACTCTGCAATATATTTGGATCATAAAAATAAAGCAATCCACTTAAATTTGGATCATAAACAATCATAATCCTACTTAAAAAACAAATAACAAGAATCAAAGTAGATAATCAAGAAACTTGAACCATTGTTTAAAAACCATAATGTACATAACCTAATACCATAATTTACACCATTAACAAAATATATTGTTCATAAACCCATAACATAAACTCAGTAAACAAACAACCTAAAAAACAACCCATATTGAGCAAACCCAACCGGTCAGTTTTGCAAGTAAACATAAGAAAAGAAGAACAACCAACTGATGATCAAGTATTTTCTCAGCTTGTTTTCCCGTCGCTCCTCCATGTTTGGCTGCATCTCCTCCTAGTTTATCTGCATCTCCTCCTGGTTTGCCCGCATCTCCTCCTAGTTTGCCCTGTCCTCCTCAAAGTCAACCTATTTTTATTCTAATGCAAGAACATCTTTCAAAGTATCCAAAGTCCTAAGCAAATTAGGGATGATATCAAGAGATCTGGCACACATGGAGGACCTACCCAACCCATTAAAGGACAATTCGAGTTCTGTAAAATGAAAGAATGCAATAAAAATAAAAACAGAGGAAACTTGTAAAATGTAACATTATGTTTTGATCAAGAGTAAAACTTACATAGGTTGGGCATATCGACACCCAAGATTTCTGTTGATCCATGATGTTTGGACCACAGTTTGATGACTACAGACACAAACAACCATTTTTTCAGATGAAGAAGTTGATGAAAAATGATAAACAATAACTTGTGAGAGAGAAAGGTAGGTGATGGTTTGGATGAGAGCGAACGGGAGGGATACTAGTTTGGGACTATTTGAGTTAAGTAAATGAAAACAGTGATAATCAACATCGAGTATAAGACTGCCAATTATAGGTGTGATATTGTAATGACGGAGCTAACTTTGACCCATCGGTTGACTAACGGCAAAGGCTAACAGTCGTTAGCCAAGAAGGAACAATCGCACAAGTAAAGAAGAGTACCAGGACAACAAGTGAGATATTTGATTAAAAGGACCAAAAGTGTAAATCACGTACAATTTACTCTTTAGTTAAAGTTGATGAGTTATTAATCTTTAGAGTTAATTACAAATCGTCCATGTGGTTTATCCGGTTTTGCAATATTGTCCCTGCACTTTTTTCTCAATGGGTCACATCCTTATAGTTTTAGTATGTTACATGTCTTGTCCTCTTGCCTAACTCCATTAGTTTTTTCTTGTCCTCTTGTCAATGGATTGGTTTTTTGCGACATGGTAGTGAGGTAGAAAGAAGCTAGTTAGGAATGAAGAAGAAAGGATGCGTGTATGTGTGTGTGAGTTCGGTTTTTGGTTTTTTCGGATATTCGAAATTTAAGTTGATGGTTTTATGTTAGACCTATTAATTTAGCTAAGTTCTTTAAATTCGGATATCCAAAATTTCGGATAACAGTTTTATATATCCGATTATCCAACTATCCATAATATTCAGAAAACTTTTATATGGGTTTCAAAAATGACATTTCATAAAACCCAATATTTTATTAAATTTTGATCAATTTTTCAGATATCTGAATACGAATATTTTCTGAACATCCAAAACTTAAATCAAGAAATCGTAGAATGTAAGTCGAATATTTTGTTGTATTCTAATAAGAATACAAACAAAAAGATGATTATTTATAAACTTAAAAAATAAAAAATCACAATATGTCAAGAATTTGAAGTATAATTTATAATAACTGGAGTATATAATAACAACAATACAATATATGAGGCTAAGATGAGTATATAAATTAAACTTTTTTTATTTAAAATAAAGATTATAATACTATGAAATAATAAAAATAAAATAAACTAGTCAACAACTAGGTCAGTATGTGGGTACACGTTGGGCAGGAGCAGTGTGAAGCAAACCAGATGTCAACACACGTGACATGGAACTTTTGTTTGCACGGTAAAACCTTGATGTGTTCCCCTTCTTCAAAGTCGCCCAAACATATTGGGCAACACTCTTCACTCTCACACTCCTCAACCAAGTACCTCTTTTTCAGCAGTCTCCTTAATATTTTCTTCTTGAGACCCCGTGGTGGTGGTGGTGGTGATGGTGGTGGTGCATGGTGGTGGATCCTTGTGCATCAACCTAATGCTAGTACATATAGCCCATATACGAGGACGCAAGCAACAGATACAAGAATTATCACGTATGTTCTGTTGACATGGTGGTAGTGAGCTTCTAGTAGTGGTTGAGTGTTGGTGGTGGTGGTGGTGGTGAGAAGGAATCGCGACATGGAGGTGAGGTAGAAAGAAGCTAGTTAGGAATGAAGAAGAAGGAATGTGTGTGTCTGTTCGGTTTTTGGTTTTTTCGGATATTCGAAATTTAAATTGATGGTTTTATGTTAGACCTATTAATTTAGCTAACTTTTTTAAATTCGGATATCCAAAATTACGGATAACAGTTTTATATATCTGATTATCCAAATATCCATAATATTCAGAAAACTTTTATATGAGTTCCAAAACAGACATTTCATAAAACCCAATTTTTATTAAATTTTTATTAATTTTTCAGTTATCCGAATACGAATATTTTCTGAACATCCAAAGCCTAAATCAAGAAATCGTAAATGTAAGTCGAATATTTTGTTGTATTCTAATAAGATTACAAACAAAAAGATGATTATTTATAAACAAAAAAAATAAAAATTCACAATATGTCAAGAATATGAAGTATAATTTATTATGACTGAAGTATATAATAACAACAATACAATATATGAGGCTAAGATGAGTATATAAATTAAACTTTTTTTTATAAAATAAAGATTATAATACTTTGAAATAATAAAAATAAAATGAACTATTCAACAACTAGGTCAATATGCGGCGACACGTTGGGCAGGAGAAGTGTGAAGTAATCCAGGTGTCAACACACGTGACGTGGAACTTGTGTTTGCATGGTAAAACCCTGATTTCTTCCCCTTCTTCAAAGTCGCCCAAACATATTGGGCAACACTCTTCACTCTCACCCTCCTTGGTTGTTGCCTCTCGAAAAGTGCATCCAATGCTAACAACTTTTGTGGGGATGAGCATGCCTCGAATGGAAAAACTCTGCAGTCCCTACATGCTCTAAGATCACTTCTTCGCACCAGAAGATATTTAATTTGGGTGTTGTGATCCCTACTCTAGAAGGTGATCAAGTAAACATCTCTCTGCTCACCCAAAGACCATTGTCTTCAAGAGTCTCCCTCTAGTGCTAAAGTCTGATGTTTAACCCTTCCACCGACGCGAGTTGATTTGGAGAACTCTTATTCCCCTAAGGAGATATGTGAGAGTAATTAAGGATATGTACATGGGGGCTAAGACCCGTGTACGGTCTACAATGGGGATCTCAGAGTTTTTCCCTGTGGAAGTTGGGCTCCACCACGGATTTGCTATCAGTACTTACCTCTTCGCCTTGATTCTAGATACGTTATCTCGAGGGATATACATGAGGGCATCCCGTGGACCATGATTTTTCTGACGACATTGTGTTCGTGGCAAAATCGGTGGAAGTGTTAAACATCAGACTTTAGCACTGGAGGGAGGCTCTTGAAGACAATGGTCTTCGGGTGAGGACAGAGAAGACTGAATACATATGATGTGATTTCGGGAGGGTCGAGACATGCCACCATGAAGATATGGATATTCCTATCGGTGACCAGATCCTGCCACCCAAGGAGTCTTTTAGATATCTGGGATCGATGATTCACAAATCAGGGAGGATGGATGAGGAAGTAACCCACCGAATGAGAGCTGGTTGGGTGAGATAGAGGTAGGACTCGGGAGTCCTTTGTGACAGGAACGTCCCCTTAAAGTTAAAAGGGAAACTTTATAAGGTGATGATTAGACCGATTGTGTTTTACGGGGTCTGAGTGTTGACCCATCTCCAAGGCTCATGCTAACAGGGTAGAGGTGGCAGAACTGAGAATGCTAAGATGGACTTGTGGTAAAACCTTGCGTGACATGATCCCGAATGGATTTTTCAGAGCAAAAATTTAGGTCGAGAATATTATTTCGAAGATGAGAGAAGAAAGGTTGAGGTGGTTGGGTCATGTCAGGAGGGGCCACAATGTAACCGCGCCAATAAGAAGAGTGCTAGTAGTATATGGTGTGAGAAGAAGGGGTAGACCCAAACTCAGGTTGGAGGATAGACTTAAGCTCGACATAAAGGAGCTTCTCTTGTCCGAGGACATGACCTCAAATAGGAAGGCATGGAGAGATAGAATTAGGATCTGCGGGTAGTCTCCAGGCTAGGTGTTTAGTGGGTTTAGGTAGTTTTTTTGAATGTTAGGTTTTTTAGGCGTCTCTTTGTTGCCTTGCCCCCTGCTTTTTGTTTTTTGGCGCCTCGTTTTTGCTTTGCTTTGCTCTGTGTTGCCCCTAGGTTTGCCTACTTTTCTTAGTACCCTGGTTCTTTGTTTTGTTTGCATTTTGATTTTGTGCTTCTTTGCTTGTGCTTTTGCTCCTGCCTCCTTGCCTTTCTTCGGGTTCCTTGTTTTGTTTCTGCTATGTTTGTGTGTTTGCTTGTTTTGCCTGCTACCTTTTGCCTGCTTTTTGCATGTTTTTTTCTGACATTTTTTCTCTCATTTCTTTTCCCTCGCCTGCACTCCTGCACTTGCTGGAGGTCTCATTGGAATCATCTCTCTACTAACGGGTTTATCCTGGGGTAGGGGTTGGATCTGTCTACATTCTACCTCCCCATACCATGCCTCGGCAGGATTAGGTTTGTTGTTGTTGTTGTTGTTGTTGTTGTTGTTGCTGCTGCTGCCATTGTTGTTGCTGTTGGTATGTGTAACATATTAGATTTCACAAACACACTAGATCATAACCACAAGTAGGCGTATACAAGAGTTTTACAGAGAGAAAGAGTTAGAGGTTTGGGAACTTAGTGAGAGAAAATGAACATATTATTATGAGCTCCAACTCTCTACCTTGGAAGGTAGAGAGTATTTATAGTTCTTACATAAGTCGCCACCTACGGGCTGTGGATCAGGCATACAGTGGGTAAAGACCCGTCCGTCCTCCACGGTGTTACTTAACTAAATACTACTAAACATTAACTAATCTATGACTACGAGCTTTCTAATGATTACATATACTTGAGGTGACCGACTCTTTAATAACTGGATTTACTAAATCCTAACAATCTCCCCCTAAGGGAGGTCACCTCAAGATCACCTCAAAATTACATAGAACACAAACAAATATTACATTAAAATTGTTCTTGCATTCTTGATGTAGTTCTTTGCACATGAGCTCGTAGACATTGATTCTTCATTATTGCATGCTTGGATAATCAATGTGGAGGTCTTTAACTGATCCACGTGATAATGAGTTTTGAGCCAGCTTTTGAGATCATCAGCTATCATAAATCTCTGACTCTTCCATTGTGGTGTTGGTATTATGTGATGTTGTGGCATTTTGACCGACATGCTCACATTCTGGATCATGATATATTCTCATCAGAGTTACGGAAGCTTTCGTTGATTCATGATATTGGTAGCGGTAGCGAAGCATGGAGTGAAAATATCGAGTCATTGATGCACTTATCATGATTTCTTTAGAGATGAATGTGTAGTGTGAGCATGCGGCTATGGATTGACCGCTTCATTCGATCACCGCAAACATCAGTGCACTGCATACAATAGTTAGCAATAAAGTGCACGAAAGTGTCTTTGATCACTTTCATTGAATTGAGGTACACGCCCACGGTTCCCGTTGATCGGTACAAGTCTTGCTGTGATCGGTAAAATTCGAATAATTTCCTTGACAGGTTTCGCAATGCTCTAGTCGTTCTCAAACCGAACGTCTCAAAGAAGACAACACGGAGTGAGTGAACCAAATAATTGAGATTCACCGATTGATAAAAGATATTTGAAAAACAATCGTGTATCGCTCAATAGAAATCGTTTTGCAATACAATCAAGGTTTTAATGAAAATCAATTATCAATCATAAACACCTTTTATTTTGAAATATTTGTACACGATCGATGTGCTAAAGAAAAGAGTTTTAAGCACAACGACCGGTTTTCAAAGGTATCCGTCAATCCATAACTGAACTGGATTGATTCAAAAGATTGAATCGCCCCATTGTTTACATTCGGTTGTCACATGGTTGATCTATTGAATAGATCTCACATGCCACCCACCAGAGCTTGTTTGATGTTGGCTCGAAGGCTTTCCATCTTCATTGTGAATATGTTTGCATATCACTCGGATGTTCAGCAATACCACAAGGATAATGCGTAGGACTCATAAGATATAATCTCTCTTTCCACATTGTGTGAAACAAAGAGTCTTCATTGAAAGTGTCCTAATGAGATTTATAGATGATCTCGTGGCTCTAGACTCAATTGTGCATATTTGGATCCTATTTCGGAGACAAGGGAGAGGGTCTCCTTCTTCAATATCAACAATCTCTAAGAGAAAGTCGATAGATTATGTCGGTTCCTTGTGAGAATGAAACAAGTCCTTTTAAGAGGAACTTGAGTGGTTTGGGAAGTTGAAGTGCGGTCGTCATTGGGTCCATGACGTCTTGTCTTCAATACCGATGATACCTTGGTAACCACCGTAGCATATGAATTGAACCCGGTATCGCCATAAGGTTGAATAATTGGAGGCTATTTATTTTCACCCTTTCTCATTCAATTCCTTTTCATTCTTCAACCCCTTCATTGCTTACCGAGACTTCATAACTATAAGCTTGTTGGGTTTATTCGATACTAGCTCGGTCTTAGTCCGCACTCTTCCCATATCTCATTTTCTCCTTTTTCAATATACCTAAGGACTTCTACACTATCTAGTGGATTGTCCTCTGGTAGATCCCTCCGGTTCTGGCGGATCATGGGAACAAATACCTAACCTTATCGTCCTTATATCACCATACATAAGTTAAAGTTGGTCGGTCTATTTGGTATTGTTCATCTGCCATTGGAACCAATTGAAAACCATTTGAAAATGAATCCAGATACTTGTGATATATTATCAAAACATTTTGTACCTGAATTGTTTTTGATATTTTTAGAACAAGAGCTCCCCCTCAACATTTGCATCAAACTTCATTGTAATAGAACTAATTTTCATCTTTGAGGGGTTGGCTTGCATCTAAGAGTAGTTATATAAAGAATGTGGTTTTCAAAATAGTTGCTCCCCCTCAATATGTGCCTAGATATTTGAAAAATGTTTTGCACATATTAGGAAAAGACTGCACATTGGAATAAATTAATCACGTTTCAAATCTTTGTGGTTTAAGATAGATGCTCCCCCTTAACATGTGCATGGAAAATTTGAAATCGTTTGGCACATGTGAGAAGGAGAGCTTGTACATCCTGATAAAACCATGTATCGAAATATCAGTTTAAATCCAATTTAAATCACAAATTCTCCCCCGATCACAATTATCAAATCATTTGAGATTTGTGATCTCTGTAGATTTAAATTGATTTTGAAAGCTTTTGAGGAGAATTGTGACTTGATTATGAAAACATTTTAACTGATAAGGATCAGATTATGAGACTTTAAACTCCATGGATTAAACATGCATGATTATCTTTTGAAAACAATTGTATGACAAATAACCTTTTCATTTAATTGAAATCATTCTCCCCCTCAATCAATGACATAAGTTGTTGATTGAGAGATAGATGTTTTTGACAAATCTTAAGTCCAGATGATTTTCAAAAATAGAGTCTGAGTTATTTTACAAAGCAATTAGTTTTCATTAGATAGTAAGTAATTGTTTATAGAATCAGAGCATGAGATTTGAAAAACAAGATAAAGCATGGCTATGTTCTTTCTATGAACAACGGGTTACTGCCTAAAATGACAATAAACCATTATTTCACTTTCTCCCAAAAATATTTTTTGATTTTTTGAATTTTTTGATTTTTTTAAACATTCGAACAACATCTAAATTCCCGTGTCATTCTTTGAATGACAGCACAAAGACCGTAGATATTATCGAATCGAGGAAAACGTGACAAAAATACAATATTTTTGGAATTTTTCAAGATTTTTCAATTTTATGGATTTTAAAAGTTTTATATTTTCTATTTGCTTTTGAAGGTTTTGAAATTTTGTATTTTGTTTTTGAATAACTATTTACAAGAGATAGATGAAGGATAACCTCTTACTCCTCTTCTTCCTCTTGAAGACGTTTGAGTGTTTCTGGTTGAAGGCTCTTAAGACCAAGTCGTGGAAGGATAAACTCAAACGTTCTCTAGGAAGAGCTTTGGTGAAGATGTGCGCTAGCGGTATTCAGTCCTCACAAAGTATAGTTCCACCACACCATTTTCTACTTGCTCCCGATGAAATGATGTCGATTGTCGATGTGCTTTGCTCTTGAGTGTTGTGCGTTGTTGCATGAGAGAGCAATAGCACTTTATTATCACGATGCAGAGGATTTTGTTGAATTCAAAGCCATAGTCGATAATTGTGATCTCATCCATAGGATTTGAGCACAACAAGATGACATGGCTATGTATTCACCTCAGAGAGAAATAGAAGTACTCATTTGCTTCTTTGAAGACCACTCACAAGCTTATCACCAAAAACCGAGCACCTCGGGCGTGCTTGACGAGTATCTTGACATCTGCATGATCGGCATCTGCATAGGTCATTAGTGACATACCGGTGTCCTTCGGTACCAAAGTCCCATATTGATGGTTCCTTGGAGATACCGAAAGACCCGTTTAACCGCTTCAAGGTGCTTTTGGTAGGCTTAGCACGGTATCTAGCACACATGCAAACAATGACAGGATGTCTTGGTCTACTAGTCGTGAGGTACATCGGGATCCAATCATACTACGATATTTCGTTTGGTCTACCATGATCCCTGAGTGGTCCTCATCTAGTTTAGTACGTTCTATCATAGGAGTGTCAACAGGGTCACTAGAATCAAATCCAAATTTCTTTAAAATCTCATTTGCATATTTAGATTGATTTATAAAAATGCCTCCGGGACTTTGTGAAATTTGTAATCCCAAGAAAAATTACATTTGTCCCATCTTTGACATTTGAAATTTAGACCCCATTTCATTTGAAAAACGGTCACACTCATTGGGGTCAGTTGAGTCAAAGATGATATTATCAACATATATTTGAACGTGAATTAAATGTTTGCACGACTTCACGGTGAACAATGTTGGATCAATCGCTCCTTTGTTGAATCCATAGATAGAATAAACTTTGATAGCGTATCATACCATGCCATTGGAGCTTGCTTTAAACCATAAAGAGCCTTCTTCAAATGATAAGCGTGAGTAGGATGCTCGGATTCACAAAGCCTTCAGGTTGGGCGGCGTGAGCGACTTCTTTAAGATCTCCTTTTAGAAACGCCGTCTTAACATCCATCGATAGACTACCATGTTCTTACTTGCAGATTAGCCAAGAAGATTCGATTGCCTCGATACGAGTAATGAGAGCAAATGATTCTTCAAAGTCAATACCCTCCTCTTGACGGTATCCTTTTGCAACCAATCGAGCCTTGTTTTTTAAAACATCACCATGCTCATCAAGTTTCACTTTGAAGATCCACTTTAGAGCAATAATTATAGCACAATCTGGAGCAGGTACTAATTCCCATACATCTAGTCGATCAAACTCATGAATTTCTTCTTGCATGGCATTGAACCAGCTGTCTTCATTCATGGCAGTTTTCACGTCTTTTGGTTCGATCTTAGAGAGTACGGAGTTGAAGAAGCACCATAAGGCATCGGTTGCAAGTTGTTTCCGTGTTGATACAGGACGAGAGGGGTTTCCAATGATGTTGTCCGATGGATGATCATGTGTCCATTTCTTAAGGTGTTCATGTGGTTGTTGTTGAGGCGAAGTAGCGAGTCAATCGTAATAAAGACAACATTTCCATTGTGTACACTCGATGATTGATGATTTGTTGATGAGACAGAGTGATCGGCAGCAGCGCTTCTTGACTTAATGACATTGAAACGAAGGGTTAACTTCATTGACAGGGGATAGAGGCGACCTCATTGATGGAACCGACATATCATTAGCACTTGGTTCATAGTGTTCATCAAACATTGGATCAAACAATTTCTTTAAATCATCTTCGATGGAGGTACATATGGAGTTCTTTGGAGAGGATTAGAAACAAGAGTAGAACCGATAGGACTACTTGATAAAGGTTGAGATGCGGGTCCGAATCGAATTGTCCCGGAGCCATTTGACCGGTCACTCATCGAACGTAACGTGAATTGTTTCCATGATATTTCGGGTTCTCTTGTTGTAGATTGGGTATCCTTTTCTGTTTGGTGCATAAACTACAAATGCTCCAATGTCCGCCTTAGCTCTTAATTTACCTAAAGCTTGACTATCATTTGTTGGATAGCACAAAGCACCAAACACACGGAGACAGGATAAATCAGGTTTTTGTTTATGGACAAGTTCATATGGAGTTTTTCCATGAGAGGTGTGTATAAGGGAACGATTTTTGGTGTAACAAGCAGTGGCAATGGCTTCAGCCCATAGAAACATTGGAACCTTTGAATAAATTAGCATTATTCTTGCGGCTTCCACAAGAGTTCTATTTCATCTTTTAACTACACCGTTCTGTTGAGGAGTTCGTGGAACACTTCTTTGATGACTGATTCCAACACTTTCATAAAACTGAATTAAGTCTTTGTTAATGAACTCTATGCCATTGTCGGTTGAACAATTACATTGTATTGTTGAGTCGAACTCAAGTCGTTTGATTAGTTTGATGATGACAAATGGAGTTTCATCCTTTGTCCTCAAAACTTTACCCAAGTAAATCGAGAGTAGTCATCAACAACTACTAGAATGTATTTCTTCCCATTTATTGTTTGCACTCTCATTGGGCCGCATAGATCCATATGAAGTGTATGAAGAACTTCCATTACAGAGTTTGTGGGTTTTGGTTTGTGGGCATATTTTGTGCTTTTTCCCAATTGGCAAGCTGAACAAAGATGATCCTTTTCATACTTAAGTCTAGGTAATCCTCTTACTAAGTCTTTTCTGGAAAGATTGTTTATGGTACCAAAGTTCAAGTGATTGAGACGACGGTGCCATAACCATGACTTAGTTTTGGAAGCTTTTGACAGCAGGCAGATGGGAGAAGATTTCATCATGTCTTTGATAGATATGGTGTATAGATTTGAACCACGAGTTCCTCTGAGAAGTTATTTACCATCAAGTTCTCTAACGAAACAAGTATGTTTTCTGAAGGCTACTTCTAGATCAGAATCACATAATTGACCGACAGAGAATAAGTTATGACCAAGACCTTCTACGTAATATACCACGGAGATAACACTATCACCGACAACATAATCTCCATAACCCATAATTGCATCGAAATGATCATTCCGAATCTAAGCGTCTCCGATGAATTTGCTCACAAAGTTCATGAGCATGACCGATCTCCAATCATATGCTTGGAACAACTGAGTCCGTGTACCACGTAACGATTTGAGCGATCTGCAGGTTGAACATAGACAAGAATGGATAAGCGGATAATTGGGATCCCCATGCAAGAATGGGTTCCATTTGGTTAGTAATGATGATTGGAACACCCACATCGTAATAGAAACACCCATATCAAAAATAGAAGCAATGGAATCATTAGGAATAGATGCAGTGCTGGTGTCTGTATTTGACCTATTCAAAGTATGTTTACATCTTAATGGAATAGTTCTACCAGTAGGCATCCATTTTCTAGTGGGAATTGTCTTAGCAGATTGAGGGCAGAACTGATTATCCTTATGGCCAAAAGGTATCCATTGATAACCTATCTTACTAAATGTTCTTCTTGTGGGTTTTCACTGTTTTCAAACTTTCGTCTTTGCCTTTTAGCCTTCTTAGCATGATTTTTAGCATTAATAATTTTAACTGGGCATTTGACAGCATTAGATAAAACATTCACACCACATTCATGATTAGCAACAAAATTCAAGCAGACATCATTACATGGTTTGCGAAAAGTATCGAATTGATTAATTACAAGACGCCTATGGCTAATACTAGAATCAACACGATTCATTTTATTCAACTCAAACTTAAAGTTCCTAGGATGGTCTTCTACTCTCTTCCAATGCACATTCTTTGCTTGCGAGGTCCTATTTTGCTTGGTATTGCACGGAGGCTTTGACCGCTTGCTTTAATATCACCGATTACTCTGTAGAGGGAATTATGAGAACATAGTTGGTTGATCTACTTTTGCATTCTGAACTAGATGTGCAAGGATCGAACTACTAGAAGGCACATTAGTGTTTACTTTCTTAAAGTTTGGGCATGGAATGGTTTGTATGCTTGGCACTAGGCATAGAACAAGGCATCACAGCTTTACCTTTTGCACCTAAGGATTTAGGACATGTTGCAATTAGACATTCTAGCGACTCCCGAGATCGTTTGGCTCGAATGCAAGCAAACCTAATTTCTCTATCAAGAGGCTTATTTATGAAATCTTCTTCCACAATCTCACGAAGACATTCTAGACTATCCTTAAGGTGGGCACAATAGTTATGAAACACAAGTTCATTATTCCTAAGATGAGGAGGAATGTATTTAACAATCACAATATATTTGCGATCGAGGATGACTTTGAAACAATATTCTCATTAAAACAAGTGGCGCTTCCCTTTTCACGACTCCTTAGATTCTCAATTTCTTTTTGTAAATAAGTTATTTTTTCGTTGTTTTTGTCACGAGTGACTTTCATTGAATCATATAACTCTTTAAAGTGTCGTTTAACCTTTTCATTTTCATCTAGAAAACTCTCGTTTTCCTTTTGTAAAGCATTTACTAAGTTTTGAAGATGAAAAGTCTGAGAATACTGAGAATCTAAAGGAGGAGGCATTTGGGAGCCAGTCACATTGTTCTTTTCACCCTTTAATTGAGAAATTTGGGCTTTCAACTTTCGATCGTGTTACAATGAGCTTGAATCTGCTTCATCACGTTTGTTTATCCGAAAAACGCATCAAACTCGAGCATCTGAAGATGTCTTGATATTTGAGGTTTTGACATTTTCTTTAAGATGTTGATATTTTAGTTGTAAATTAAAATGTTCAACTTCTAGTTTAGAAAGATGTTTTACCAAATTATCATGATCATCCAGATCATTTTTCTCATTTAGTTTAGAATTAGTCTTTTCAAGCTCAATGACACGATCATGGGAGACTTTCAGAGCAACAGATAATTCATGAAATTTAGAAGCATTAATGGAACAATTAGTAGCGATGTAAAACACATCTTGAGTGATACATTCGAAATAAGATTCTCATTCAATGTATGCAAGTTCTTCCTCTCAATCTCATTATATTTTAACTCTCGCTCATAGTCACTAACCTCAACTATCATTGCATCAAATTCCTTTTCCATTTCTTTCATATCTAAATCCATCCCCTTTTTAAGACTCTCAAATTGATCTTTTAGTTGTTTAAAGAAAGGCATGACCTCAGTTAAATAGCATTCTTTAGTTTGCTCAAAACCGCTTTCCCCTTCAGTTATACCAGTGGGTGTGATCCTTTTCTTACAAGTTTTCTCAAAATCAACAAATAATTGAAAGATAACATATTGACTAATTAAGGTCTTGCTTTTAGTGGCAATAGTCCTAGGGACTAAATTCATTGGTGTATTAGGAGGATACATAGTTGCTGAAGGCATTTTCCTAAGGGGGTGTTTGTTACAACAAGATTCTCTGCTTTTTGCTTATCTAAATCCTTTTTCCAGAACACTTGTTCGGTGTTAACAATGTTTGAGGCTTAAACATGTTCAAGGAAATCCAATTTTCCTTTTTGTAGTCATGGGTCCGATAATTATGTTTTCTCTTTACATGTAGGATTGTTGAGTTTCTTATCCATTTTTCCTAGTGACCTCATCGATTTCTTATCTTCCTCAAGACACTCAACCATAACTAGGTTTCGCCTAGGTTTAAGAATCTCATTGCCATCATAGATTACATTTTGAGCGACTTTTGCAATCTTACCATACTCGTGGTTGGATTCCTTTATAATGGGGATACTATGCTTATCGCTTAAAACTCTATGCTTAGTGATCATGTGAGCGGTCTAAATGGTGTTCCTTGTGCGTACAACTTATTTTCAAGCTTTTTTCAAGGTTTTAGATTAGAAAATCATTCAAAAGTTTTGATTCCTTAGCACCAATTCTTGCTTAAGCATTTAACATTTTCTTGAAGTTATTGTTTTGCTTAGCGCTTTAGAAAGCTTTACTTGTAAGGAGTTTAACTCTTGTTTTAATACTTCTTCTAAACTTACTTTTCTAATAGTTGTATGCATTTGGTCATCCATTTCACGCTCACGGTGGTTAACTCAAACTTAGCACTGTTCATAAATAGAAACTTGTTCTTTATAGGCATTCGATTCGGAGATAACAAAATCATCGAGGGTACATGCGGTGTATTCATCAAAACATAGTCATCATTAACTGCGAAGATGCATCACTTGGTACGCCTTACTTTCACTTTGTTTCACATATTGATCATATGGGACAACATTGATATTACCCATATTTTCAATATCGACTCAAAAGTTTCAGTTGATTGTACTTTGTCATGTATCTTTTGCTCATCAACATCATCGTATAGTTTTAATACCTCCGAGATGATTGATTCTTTGGATGGACCAGCTGGTTGTGGTGAGGGACCTTTGGTGAGACCATTAGAGAAATCCTAGCCATGAAAATTGTCATGCAGAGGTTCATCATCGACGTCGAGTCGTATGCATCACGATCTGCAACTTGAAAGGCATTCGATGATATTGACCTATCTCCTGAATTGGCTGCTCATCCACATCTGCATCATATGTCTTGGCATTCCCCTCAGCAAGAAATAACAGCTCCTCTTCATCCAACACAACTCCATTATCCTGAGCTTGCATAAGTAACATCTTGTCTTTGAAGTACTCTGCATTTTGAGGGCGTTTTGGAGAAGTGCAGTTCCTTGCTATGTGTCCATCACCACCACAGTTGTAGCACTTAATTGGCATTGCTTTTCCCTGATTACCATTCCTTCCTCTATTCTATTTGCCACATACCCTCCTCCTACTCCACCTCTTCTTTGTTCATATTGTCTTTCTTGAGCTGGTTGCACTGTAACCTTTCCATCTCTGGTCAAAGCATGATTGTGTAAATTGGATGCAGTCCTGATTTCATTGTTAGTGTGAAGACGGTTAGTATGTGGAGTGAAGGTTAAGTTTTGTTTAACCATAAGAGCCAGTTGATTGATAAAGTGTTCCATGACTGCATTTGCATCAGGTTGCTTGAAACTTGGATCGGGAATGAGTTTGTGATTTCCGTTACCCGTGGGTATGACTTGAGAAGCTTTGGTGGTAATTCCAACATTGGTGTAAAAGTTGTAGAGTCATTTGATGAACTTGTTTCTCCTGCTTGGTTTTGAACTGCTCAAGAATCCTTTTTCAAACATAGCATGTCTCTCATTATGAAGAAGAAAGGAATACAGTTGCTCATAGTTTGTATTCTTCAATCCTTTGGTTAACTTCACAGCGGTGACAAAATTATGCCATTCGGGATTCATGTTGTTCACAAACTTTGAATTCAGCTGAATATTTGGCATGGTCATTTTGATGTTCCTCATGTCATTCACAAGCTTATGGAATCTCACGTAGTACTCATAGACACTTTCTTCTGGCTTCATCTTAAAGTGATCAAATTCATCATACAGATGTGATTCTCTGTCTTCCTTTGTCAATTCAGAACCTGAGAGAAGCATCTTGACATTATCCCAAACAGCCTTGGCTTCAGTGTTGTGATTGATAAGCTTGTAGATATCTTTTGGAAGACCACAGTATAATGTTAGAAGCCACGATGTCGACATCGAATCTCTTTTCTCCTTATCATTGAGCTCATCGTCGTCTTTGGTCCATCAATTCCATAGATCAATGTTCCATCTGCAATTTGTATCAATTAAGTCTCTTGTAGTCTCAATCGATAAGGTCCTTCATCAATAGACTTGAGAATGTTGACTCTGTTTTCCTTTCCAAGACAAGACAATCTAATTGTGGTGCCCAAGAGTCGTAGTCGGTTCATCAAGCATGGGTGGGCGAGTATCCGAGCCACCGCTTGAACATCCTCGACAAATGTGGAGATGATTGAAGGTACGTTGGTAGACATGTTAACAGATTACATGGGATTTTATAACTCAATGATTAAACCGGGAAATAGATTCTTTCACGGGATTTTACTAAATCAAGAGAAAACCGTATTACAAACAAAAAGAAACCAAGTCGCTAAGAAACCTTGAACCAAGTCGCTAAGTACCAAGTTGCTAAATATCAAGTCGCTATAATGCCAAGTCGCTAAGACATAGTCAAGTTGCTAAAGAACAACTCGCTAAGATCCAAGTCGCTAACACCAAGTCGCTGAGAATTATGACAACAAGTTGCTAAGCACCAAGTCGCTAAGTCGTCAAGTCGCTAAATAGCAACTCGCTAAGAAACTTAAGTGCAAGTCGCTAACAAAATTGAAAGCAAGTCGCTACCTTCACCAAGTCGCTACCGTAGTGGAGAATCCACTAAGTGTCTTGTTTGTCGGCTTGTCTCAAAGTCAAGTCGCTAGCACCAAGTCGCTACCTAAAAGCACTACAACTCACTACCTTTTCTTGAAGCAAGTCGATAAGATGAAATTCACTACGAGAACCAAGTCGCTCTGAGAAAAACTTCAAAACACACTTTTCAATCCAAAACAAGCTCAACCACGTTGATTCAAGCTTACCAAATCAATACCCAAGCACATACAATGATTCTAAACACAAAAGTACACCCAAAATTCAAACTTTAACACTAGAAATGAACCAAATGATGCAAAAACCACTAAACTATTTCAAACTCAAAAACCATCTAAAAACCACTAGAAATCCAAGCATATGTAAGAGATGATCAAACCATGGCTCTTGATACCATTCGTAACATATTGGATTTCACAAACACACTAGATCATAACCACAAGTAGGCGTATAGAAGAGTTTTAGAGAGAGAAAGAGTTAGAGGTTTGGGAACTTAGTGAGAGAAAATGAACATATTATTATGAGCTCCAACTCTCTACCTTGGAAGGTAGAGAGTATTTATAGTTCTTACATAAGTCGCCACCTACGGGCTGTGGATCAGGCATACAGTGGGTAAAGACCCGTCCGTCCTCCACGGTGTTACTTAACTAAATACTACTAAACATTAACTAATCTATGACTACGAGCTTTCTAATGATTACATATACTTGAGGTGACCAACTCTTTAATAACTGGATTTACTAAATCCTAACAGTATGCAAGTTGAATACGCCTAACAGAATAAAATTATTATTATTATTATTATTATTATTATTATTATTATTATTATTATTATTATTATTATTATTATTATTATTATTATTATTATTATTATTATTATTATTATTATTATTATTATTATTATTATTATTATTATTATTATTATTATTTATTTTTTATTTATTTATTTATTTTTTTATTATAAAAACATCACTTTATTAGAAAATCATAGGAAATTACAAGAAAGTAGTGGGGAGCCGAGAAACCAACTGGGCTTCCACTCCTCTAGCAATAGCAAAACAAACCCTACTAAAAATATAGTTAGCACCACGTGCGCCAATATCTTGAGTGACCGAGAACTTTCGGATTCGCTTCAGCAGGGTCACCGCCTCCTTCTCGATTTCACCAAAAGAGGAGAAAGAGAAGTGGATGAACCCATATCCAATATCAGCGCATTTGGTTTCGTACTTGACACGCTTTACTGTTGTGCGGCTTCAATCACGGCACACCCCGCCACAAAGTCGACCATGCCGGTTTGGGTCAAGGCGATGACCCATAAGATCAACACATACATCAAGGCCTCTCCCACGAGTAAAGTAACAAGTCACCGGGCGTGGGTGTTTGTCCCTCTCCGCAGAGCCCGATATCGCCTTCTTTACGAGCCGAAACCCCTACCCGGAGCGGATATCGGTGAGTATCACGCACCACATTATGTCGATGTTTAATGCCAATAATACATGCGCATGATACGGCATGATCCCCATAGATATCACCCGTAAAACCACGGAACAAGCGAGCACGGCATCCGAGTGGAGAAAGGGAACACCTGAGCGATAGCATAAAACACACCTAGGGTTTAGCATTCATAGTCCGCCCACCCAACTATCGAGACTACTCGAGCGGTCCAAGTATGGTCTTCCATTTACGATCTCCATAGGGCCATCTGTCTAGCGGATAAGCAGAAGGTGGATTCAGCCTCTTTTGTGACACGTGTGAAATATAAATCTTCCAATTTCTTCATGAGTTTGGGGGCAGCAATCTCACAAGAGCTACCCAAAAGGTCGGTCTCCATTTTCTCGTTAAAAACACGCAGGGCATCATCAAAGGAAGATCCAGAAGCACCAACACCAGACTGCCGGAGAAGTTCAGTCTGTAGGCTGGCCGATTGGAGTCTAGAAGCAAGGAAGGCATAATTCAAAACATCACCAGCAGCGTATACACCAAGCCCCCCAAATTCAAAAGGAAGAGTGGCCAGTCTCCATTGCCAATTTCCAAACCCAGGCCCAGAGGCAGTGACAATTCGCTCCAAAGAGGAGCGAAGCGCTTCATCGAATGAAATCTGAGCACGTTCAAAGACACGGGGGGAACATGTGCGCATAGAGAAATATAGCTTGGAAATGCCAGCGCATGCACGGAGAAGTAGCAACTCACATTGGGGATCATTAAGCTTAGCAATTATTATTATTATTATTATTATTATTATTATTATTATTATTATTATTATTATTATTATTATTATTATTATTATTATTATTATTATTATTATTATTATTATTATTATTATTATTATTATTATTATCATCGATGTTGCGTTTGTGATGCAAGTTTTACGTTTATATTGTGTACAGAATCTTTTAGACTATCACAAACACCTACGAGTAGTGTACTCGATCAACGTAATATAGTTAGTCGTCAAGATCAGGTCGTTCATAGAGAGCGAAGAGATCCTAGAATGTCTAGCAGTTTTTAAGGTTGTCACGTACGTTTTAAATCTTCCGATTATGTTTTTAGTATAATATTAATCTAACTAAAGAGAAAATAAAATAAAATAAATACATTTGGTTAAAAACACAAGAAAAATAGGAAGAAAGTAAAACCAAGGAGAAACCTCACCCCTCCATCCATCACTATTTCAGGAACACCACCTGCGTCTCAGTGACGACTCAAATGAGCCTGATACAAAACAACTTTGTTAAAATGTTTCTGATAAATATTCACACCATGCAACCCATCTGTGGATCACCACTTGGAATAGAGGGAAGGTCAGGATCATCATCCAAGATGACATTACGCCCCCAACCAAGAAGCGAGTAAGGTAAATCGCTAGGACGAACATCCATCCAAATCAATTTTTGTACCAACCAGAAAAACCCTTGGAAGTAGGCTCACTATGAAAATTATTAGCGGCGTGGGGCTTCTTATCAAAGGAAAACCAATAATAAACTTCTTTTAAACGAAAGTGACGATGAAGACATGAATATTTGGTTCGAGACCAAGAGAATGACAAACAACAATAAAGGTATAGATCCTTTGCACCGCACAAGGATGCATTTGAGAAAAACTGAGATTATAAAAATTAAGAACTTCACAATAAAAATTATGGAGAAGAAAAATGATGGTTTACAGCGGCTAATATACTCAAGATACAACACCACTGTAACACGAGAAGGCGACACATCTGCCCTGTCATTTGCGGACGAGACCGCGGATTATACAGAGCAATCCAAGGAAAACTATCCTTGAGATTTTCAACCCTCTTTTCATTCACCAAACTTCGGGAAGCAATAGACTTATCAGACGGAGGCATAATGAAAATCATAAAACAAAAGCAAGGAAAACTCCTAAAAGAAGATTTAGAGAAGAAATGATATTATAAACCTCTTTTTTCATGACTTTCTTCACAAAGGATTGAATAAAGGGAGACAACCGTTCAGAGAAACAAAAATATCCCCACCCACTTCTTAACTGTAAAAGCTCAAGAGAAAGTGGGTCAGGAAAACATGCGATAAATTCACAGGCAAGAGGAAAAGACACAACTGACACATCGAGATAAGTTTCAAGGAAATCAAGAAAGGTTGAAACTTTGAAAAGGATGAAGACATAAAGGAATTAAACATACATAGCCTAGAACATGAAAATCCTCACCCTTGGGGACTGAAATCCGAGGCAAATGACACAGTAGGATAGAGAAGATTTACGGTTACAAAACTACCATCCAGCCAAATCCCATATTAGATGCACCCGACGCTTGGACAACACCAACAAGACAAAGCCTGCAAAAGGCTAACAGGCTACGCTTTCATGATAAAATCATAGCTTGAAAACCGTATAACAAGGCAAAAACGATGATGACTTATCATAACAAGAGCCCATCAACGCACTTTTCAAAAAACATTCGAATATATTAATGGACAGGGAGGACTTGATAGCGTATAGGACCTTCAACCCAATAGACTAAGGTCTACACGCTCGAATTAAGCCCAACAGTGGTTGCAACTCGTCAAGTTAAACCTGGGGAGCGGACTCCAAGGCCAGGCTCATATGCCTGCCAAACATTTCCACGCAACGACAGTCCTGGGAACCTTTCCTTGGATTGTTGCAATCACACATGCCACTACTTCCTTTACTATAAGGTAGTGTTGTAATCCTGCATGAATCATTACATGCATATAGTGAGACCAAAGGAGGCACGCCACGTGTCATCCCTTGTCTCCCTCATTGGATGTCCACCACGTGGACTATCATGAAAACTTGGATGGACTCCCAGGCAAGGCACGAAACCCTAGGGGCACCCCAATAAACAAAAGGTTCATTCCCACGAATGAACCATATTAGCTTCAACACACACTCACCAAGTGAATTCACACAATTCAGTATGGCTACTCTGGAAGTGTTGTTGGAGATTAATAACATGACATATCATAAATTAAACACAAATAACATCAAAGTAATGCAGAAGCGTAAGGAACATATAAGATGTAAATTAATTAACCAAACATAAATATTATGTGTACTTTTTGATTCTAGCAAAACAAGAATCAATCCCAACAAGAAATCAATTGGATGAACCCTAGTTTGGGTTTAATAGATTATAAGAATTGCCTCTTACAATTTTGTAGTTCAATCCAAGATACTAACAATAGTATGTTAGTACCACATTCTTGTACATACGTACTAATACCAAATTAATGATACGCCAGTCAATAGAAAACAAAACGATTTGTAATTGGAAAGCATATCCAATCGACCCTAAAAGGGTTTTGGTCGATCATCAGTCACCAAAGAAAAGAAAACCAACTTTGGGGTTTAGGTTATGTGTACAAGAGATACAAATAATGAACCTTTGGCTTTGTTTATATAGCATGACAAACTTGGTGAGCAAGTTAGGGCTTCGAGGTTGGGTTGTCCAACCATGGGCGATTGGCTTTGTTTCCACTTTTTCATCTATAGTCCTTCTATTAACGGTCGTGAGTCAATTCACTACTACACAAAAAGCTATAAACACCCCCAAATAGACACTGGTTATATAAAACCCTGATCCTATGATAAAAAACTAGCAAGAATGGAAGGAACATGGATTGGTTTTCTTGAAAAACCAATTTTCATAATACATAACGCATAAAAACTGGGTTTAAGGGTAAAAACCGGTCCTTTTACACAATCAAAGACATTGGTGTGTAGGTAACAACATGTCTCTATGTATTTATGTTTTAGAAACCACTTTTGAAAAAACAACTGGTGTGAGTATTCTCTATTTTGAACTTCCTAAAATAACGTGCAAATAATTGTTTTAGAAAAATAGTCGCTTACTTGAAAAAAAGTTAAAACACACCATAAATGCTTATAAAAAATAAATTAAAACCATCATAGATGCTCAAGAAAACCTAAAGATAACATATTTTGTGTAAGACCCGCTGTTTTGATGTCTTCGTATCTTTTTTACCTTTTCAATATCTTGTTAAGTTGTTAGACTCTAAATATGATTAAAAGTATAAGGACTATAACTATATAACATAAGAAAAACGAATGAAAATGGATAAAAACGTAAGAAAACGTACATAAACGGACAAAAACGTATACAAACGTATAAAAATAAATGAAAACGGATGAAAACGTAAGAGACTTAAAAAACGTATAAAACGGATGAAAGCAGATTAAAAAGGATAAAACCGTAAGAAAACTTATAAAAATGAACAAAAACACAAAAAAAACAAATGAGAACGTATAAAAACCTATGAAAATGGATAAAAACCTAAGAAATACGGATCAAAACGTAAGAAAACATATAAAAGTAGATGAAAACGAATAAAAACGGAGAAAAGAGGATAAAAACATAAGAAAACGTATAACGACGAACGAAAACATATAAAAACGGATAAAAAAATGGTTAAAACGTAAACAAAATATATAAAAAAGGACGAAAAACGTATAAAACCATACGGAAACATATAAAAACGGATAAAAGCCGATAAAAACGGATAAAAACGAACGAAAACGTATAAAAACGGATGAAAACGGATAAAAACGTAAGAAAAATGGTTGAAAACGTATAAAAACGAGCGAAAATATATAAAATCATACGATAAAGTATAAAAATAGATGAAAACATATAAAAACGGATAAACGCAGATAAAAACGACAAAACAGTAAAAAAAAACCTATAAAAACGAATGAAAACGCATAAAAACAGATGCAAACGTATAAAAACGAAAGAAAACGTATAAGAACAGATGAAAATGGATAAAAGCAGATTAAAACGTATGAAACATATAGAAACGAACGAAAACGTATACAAACAGATAAAAACAAACGAAAATATATAAAAAACGGATGATAAAGTATAAAAACGGTTGAAAACATATAAAAAATGATAAAACGTATGAAAAAGTAAAAAAGCATATAATTACGTACAAAAACGGATGAAGACGTATAAAAATGAACAAAAGCATATAAAAAGTGACGAAAATGGATAAAAGCGGGCGAAAACGTAAGAACACGGACGCAGACATATAAAAATAGACGAAAACGTATAAAAAACGGACGAAAACGGATAAAAACATACGAAAACGTATAAAAATGGATATTAATAATAGGTAAGAAGTGAAAGATAAAGTCTGAAATTTAGAAGAAATGGAAAGCTTTGCGCTCCCGAAGAGAAAATAAGTGAAAAGAGGGGAAAAGTGCTTCTTTTTAAAAAGTAAACGACACCTAAAAATTTTGAAAAATGTTGCACACTCACACTTTTGATTGAGACAATCTACTATATAATGCATTGTAAATAGTTAAAGAGTTGAAATATGCCACATGAAATTTTTGATATCCGTAAATTTATTGTCAAATGAAACATAATAAAATAAAATACATGATTCATTGAAATTTTTTATAACAAGGTACCCGCCGCCGTAACATGCGATACCGTACAAGATACCCGACGACGCAACATGAGGTACCGTAGTTTAAATAAAAAAGATAAAAGCTTAATAAGAGGGGGTATTAAGAGTATCAAATCACGTGCAATGCACATTCCACACAAATTATAACACCCCATGAAACCCTACCCTCACATATCCCTCTTTCTCCAGCCGTCATCCTCTGGTCCTTTGGTATAAGATCTTTTATCTTTATACTTTTTACGTAAATATTTCCATATCAATGGGTATTTGTTCATGAAACAAAGAATATTGTTGGGCTTTCTTTTCATATTTTTTTTCGTTCATGGAATTGAAGATGTATGTTAGGATTTAGTAAATCCAGTTATTAAAGTGTCGGTCACCTCAAGTATATGTAATCGTTAGAAAGCTCGTAGTCATAGTTATTTAAAGTTAAACAGTATTTAGTTAAGTAACACCGTGAAGGACGGACGGGTCTTTACCCACTGTATGCCTGATCCACAGCCCGTAGGTGGCGTTTTATGTAAGACTATAAATACTCTCTACCTCCCAAGGTAGAGAGTTGGAGCTCATAATAATACTTTCATTTTCTCTCACTAAGTTCCCAAACCTCTAACTCTTTCTCTCTCTAAAAACCTTAAGTTATACGCCTACTTGTGATCATGTTTTGATGTGTTTGTGAAATCCAATATGTTACAATTGGTATCAAGAGCCATGGTTTGGTCATTCTCTTACATATCCTTGGATTTCTAGTGGTTTTATATGGTTTTGGGTTTGAAAAGTTTAGTGATTTTTGCATCATTTGGATAATTTCTTGTGTTAAAGTTTGAATTTTGAGTGTACTTTTATGTTTAGAATCATTGTAAGTGCTTGGGTTTTGATTTGGAAAGCTTGAATCACTATGGTTGAGCTTGTTTTGGATTGAAAAATGTGGTTTTGAAGTTTTTCAACTTAGCGACTTGTGTCTCGGAGTGGTTTTCTTTGTAGCGACTTGGTTCAGTAATTTCCAACGAGTTGTAGTTTAAGTCGTAGCGACTTGATCTCAGCGACTTGTCTATTGAGACAAGCCGACAAACAGTACAAGTTAGTGGAGGTTCCACTTCGACTAGCGACTTGGTTGGGCTAGCGACTTGTCCTTATTGTTCTTAGCGAGTTGACTCTTAGCGACTTGGATACTTAGCAAGTTGCTCTTTAGCAACTTGTCTGCTTAGCGATTTGGTGCTTTAGCGACTTGGTTCAGCGACTTGGGTCTTAGCGACTTGTGCTTAGCGACTTGATTCACAGCGACTTGAGGTTTAGCGAGTTGCTACTTAGCGACTTGGTGCTTAGCGACTTGGTTCAAGGGTTATAGCGACTTGGTTAATATTTGTTTCTAATACGGTTTCTCTTGATTTTGTTAAATCCGTGAAAGAATCTATTTCCGGTTTAATCATAGAGTTATAAAATCCGTGAAATCAGTAAACATATCTACCAACGTGCCTACAATCATCTCTAGTGTAGCCGAGGGCGTTCAAGCAAATGGTTCGGACACTCGTCCACCCATGCTTGATGAATCGACTATGACTCATGGGCTCAACGAATTAGGTTGTATTGTCTAGGAAAGGAAAATGGAGTCAACATTCTCAATTCAATTGATGAAGGACCTTATCGATTGAGACTACAAGAGACATAATTGATCTCACTGCAGATGGAAAAATGATCTTTGGATTGGACGGACCAAAGGCGTATGATGAGCTCGGTGATCGGGAGAAAAAGAGATTCGATCTTGATATCGGGGCTTCAAACATTATATTTCGTGGTCTTCCAAAAGATATCTACAAGCTTATCAATCACAACATCAAGCAAAGGTCGTTTGGGATAATGTCAAGATGCTTCTCTCGGTTCTAAATTAACTAAGGAAGACAGAGAATCACAACTGTATGATGAATTTAAGCACTTCAAGATGAAACCAGAAGAGAGTGTCTAGGAATATTATGTGAGATTCCACAACTTGTGAATGACATGAGGAATATCAAAATGACCATGCCAAATATTCAATTTGAACTCAAAGTTTGTGAACAACATGAATCCCGAATGGCACAAATTTGTCACATCCGTGAAGCTAACCAAAGGATTAAAGAACACCAACTATGAGCAGCTGTATGCCTTCCCGCTTGAGAATGAGAGACATGCTATGTTTGAGCGAAGGATTCTTGAGCAGTTCAAATATAAGCAGGAGAGACAAGTTAGTCAAATGATTCAATGACCTTTTACACCAATGTTGGAATAACCACCAAAGCTTCTCAAGTAATACCCACGGTGATGGTAATCGAAACTCATTCCCGATCCGAGGTTCAAGCAACCGAATCTTGATGCGATCATGGGACACTTCATCAATCACCGGCTCTTATGGTTAAACAAAACTTGACCCTTACTCCTCATACTAACGGTCTTCACACTAACAATGAAATCAAAGCGCATCCAATCTTCACAATCATGCTCTTGTCGAGAGATGGGAAGGTTATGGTGCAACCAGTTCAAGTAAGGCAATATGAGCAGGGAAGAGGTGGAGTTGGTGGAGGTATGTGGCTAATCAAAATCGTGGAAGGAATGCCAATCAAGGGCAAGCAAAGCCAATCAAATGCTACAACCGTGGTGGTGAAGGACATATTGCAAGGAACGCACATCTCCAAACGTCCACGTAATGCGAGAATACTTGAGACAAGATGTTGCGTGTGCAAGCTTAGGATAATGTAGCGACTTTGGATGAAGAGGAGTTGTTGTTTCTTCTTGAGGAAATGCCAAGACATACGATCTTGATGTTGATGAGCGACCAATTCGTGAATTAGGTCACAATCATCAAAATGCCTTTCAAGTAGCCGATCGTGATGCATTTGACTCGATGTCGATGATGAACCTCTCGCCCAAACAATCTTCAATGCTAGCATCTCACCTATGGTCTCTCCAAAGGTCTCTTCACCACAACAGTGGCCCATCCAAAGATTCAATCATTTCGAGGTATTAAAACTATATGATGAAGTTGATGAGCAAAGATGCATAATAAAGTACAATCTCTTGAAACTTATGAATCGGATATTGATGATGAGGTAATAGCAATATTGTCCCATATGATCAATATGTGAAGCAAAGTGAAAGTGAGATTGTACCAAGTAATCATTTTCTGCGATCAATAATGACTATGTTTTTGATGAGTACACCGCATGTGCCCGATGATTCTGTTATCTCGAATCGAATGCCTATAAAGAACAAGTTGCTATTTATGAACAACGTGCTAAGTTTGAGTTAACTACCGTGAGCGGAAATGGATGACCAAATCGTACAATTATTAGAAAAAGTAATTTTAGAGAAGAAGTATTAAAACAAGAGTTAAACTCCTTGTAAGATATTGGATTTCACAAACACATAATACATTCAATATATGGAACGAATTAGATAAAGTTTAGAGAGAGAAAGTGGGATCCTTTCTAGAGAGAGAAAGTGAAAGAAAAACTTAGAAGGTTAGATTAAGAGTGAGAAAGGTCCAACCCTCTACCTTGGGAGGTAGAGGGTATTTATAGTTACAAACTAAACGTCCTCCTTCGGACTATGGATTAGGCATACAGTGGGTAAAGACCCGTCCGTCCTCCACGGTGTTGCACTAAACTAAATAACTAACTAAATAACTAGTAAATAACGTAATGTCTACGAGCTAACTTATGCTAGATTATACTTGGGGTGACCGACTCTTTACCATGGAATTTTCTAATTCCTAACAATCTCCCCCTAAGGGAGGTCACCCCATGTTTTACATTTCGAATCCGAGCATTCTATTCTTGACTTTGTTCTTGAGCTCGTAGACTTGAGTTCTTCAATTCCGCAATCTTTGTGCTTAAGTAGTGCAACTTCAAAGTCCGATTATTTTGTACTTTCAGTGGAGGCCTTTAACTGATCCACATCATTGATGATCTTCGAGCTTTCATTGAGATCATCAGTCACAGTAAATCTCTCTGGATCATCCATAGTTGTGTTTCCTTCATGTGATGTTGTGACATTTGGACCGACATGCTCACACTTTTGGATCATGACATCTTTCCATCAGAGTAGCGGAAGCCTTACTGGTCCATGATATTTGCGTGACGAAGGTAAGCATAGTATGAAATATCGAGCCGGGTTATGTAGATATGCACCACCATGATTTCTTCAAATTAAGTGTGGATGCTTGTGAGCATGTGGCTTTGGATTGACCGCTCAATTACGATCGGTACAACCGTCCAAATGTACCTACAAACAATAGTTAGCAATAAAACACACGAAAGTATCTTTGATCACTTTTGTTGAATTGAGGTACACGGCCCACGGTTCCCGTTGATCGATACAAGTCACGCCTATGATCGGTAGGATTCCTAAGAATCTCCTTGACGTGGTTTCGCAATGTTTCTAGCCGTTCTCAAACCGAACGTCTCAAAGAAGACAACACGGAGTGAGTGAACCAGCGAATTGAGATTCACTGATTGATGAAAAATGGTTTGAAAAACAATCGTGTATTGCTTGAAGAAAGAGTTTTGCAATACGACGAAGGCTTTATGAGAAAGATCAATTTTCAATCAAAAAACTTTTTTTATTAGAAAAGAGTACACATTCGACGTGCTAGAGAAAAGAAGAAATTTGCACATCGAACGGTTTTTCCAAAAGTATTTTTTCTATCAGAGATACTTTTGAATTTGAAAATATGAATACACATTCGATGTGCTAGAGAAAAGAAGATTTGCACATCGAGCGGTTTTCCAAAAGTATTCGCCAATTCCATTCTCGGACCAAGGTTGATTCAAGATTGAATCTCCCCATCGTTTCTATCCAGTTGTCACAAGCTTGATCTTACAAGAAGATCTCACATGTCACCCACCAAGAGCTTGTTTGATGTTGGCTCTAGAAGGATTTCCATCTTCATTGTGAATATTTTTACATATCACTCAGATGTTCAGGCAATACCACAAGGATAATGCGTAGGACTCTTAAAATATATTCTTACTTTCCACATTGTGTGAAATAGCAAGTCTTCAAGAATTTAGTGTCCTAATGAGATATTGTGGATGATCTCTTGGCTCTAGACTCAATTGTGCATATTTGGTTCCTATGCCGGAGACTAGGGAGAGGGTCTCCTTCATCAATATCAACAATCTCTAAGAGAAAGTCGATAGATTATGTAGGTTCCCCATGAGAATGAAACAAGTCCTTTTAAGAGAAACTTGAGTAGCTTGGGAAGTTGTAGTGCAGTGCGTCACTGGGTCCATGACGTCTTGTCTTCAATACCGGTGTTACCTTAGTAAACACCAAGAGAGCATATGTATTGAACCCGTTCTCGCCCTAAGGTTGAATTATTGGAGGGCTATTTCTTTTCACCCTTTTCACATTCAATTCTTTTCATTCTTCAACCCTTCAAGCTTACCGAGACTTCATTACTAGAACCTTGTTGGGTTTATTCCAGTTGTAGATCTATTTCAGTCCGCACTATTCCCATTTCTCATTTTTCTCCTTTTTTCATCATACCTAAGGACTCTACACTATCTAGTGGATTATCCCTGGGTAGATCCCTCCGGTTCTGGCGGATCGTGGGAACTAATACCTAACCTAACCATCCTTATAACACCATGCATAAAGTAAATTGGTCGGTCTTTTTGGTACAGTTCATTCCTTCTCAAAACCAATTAAAAATCATTTGGAAAATCAATCAAGGTACTTTTGATACGAGATCAAAGCATTTTGTAGCTTAATAGTTTTGATCATTTAGAAAACCTCCCCCTCAACATGTGCATATGATTTAGAAATTGATTAGCACATGGAGGCAAGAGGACTTTGAAATATTTTCGTTGATCACAATTTTCATAGAAAAAGCCATTTAATTTTCTTGGTAAATTCTGCCCCTCAATATGTGCATAAGATATTTTAAATTATTTTATTACATAGAGGAAAGAGTTCTTTTGCAGCACATCCACGATCGCAAAAACCATTAAGAAAACCATTTAAAAACTCAATCAAGGTACTTTATGTTAAAACATAAAAGCTTTTGTACCTCGATAGTTTATTTTCTTTTGAAATGCTCCCCCTCAATATGTGCTTCAAGATTCGAAAGCGTTTAACACATATGAGAGAGCACTGCACAATTGAATCAAACAATCACCTTTATCAAATTTCATTATTAAATCACAAATTCTCCCCGATCAAAATATAAAATCCTTTGAGATTTTGGATCTCAAGTGATTTAATTAGGTTTAGAAAAACATGGGAGAATATGTAATCGGTTTAAATACTCATCTTGTTTTTGGATAAATGCTCCCCTCAACATGTGCATTATGTATATTGAAATCGTTTGGCACATGGAGGCGGGAGTGCCTTTGAAGGACTAAAACCAATTCCATTAAAAGCAGTTTGAGATTTAAATCACGATTTCTCCCGATCAAAACTTTCAAACCAATTGAGATTTGTGATCCCAATTGATTAAAATCATTTAGAAAAGTTTGGGGAAAGACGTGGCAAGATTTAATTTTGAAAAATGACAGATAAGGACCAATTTAAGACATTAAAGATTGTTAGTGTCAGGTATGATTGTTTTAAGAGATCTTTAAGTAAAATAAAAAAATTTCACAATCAAACAAGAACAAAAAAAATTTCATTTTGACAAATCTTTGAGTTTTAAAGGAAATCATACCATGACATAACATTAAATCTTTAGATCACCACATTTTAACGTACAAACCGGAACTTTTATGAAGAAATATCGTTTGACAATATTTTATTTTAAATCACTCTCCCCCTCAACCACCTAACGTATCTTTGTGCAGGATACCATTTTTAAACAATTTTGGAAAAGAAAAAAAAAAATATATATATATATATATATATTTTTTCTTTTCCAAAATTGTTTAAAATGGTATCTATAAAGATATGTTAAATGTTGAGAAGCTTATGTTGTTGTGGGCTTGGAAGAAAACCGTCTCTTGAAGTAGTTAGACTTCTTACGTTGCATTTAATGCCAACCGAGGTCAAATTAAGCTCAGTTTTTTCATTTGCTTATGAAGAAAACCATCTGGCGATGCGGTGAGACCTCTTCGTTGCATTTTTCATGCCAACTCTCCATAGAAGTCCAATTAAGCTCCGTTTCTTCATTCGTCAACCCAAGATATAGTTACCCTTTCCTTTCGGCATCCAATCATCTTCATTTGTGGGATCCGGATCGGGAACATTCTTATATACCAATTTACCTGCATATGTTAGTGAATACACATACAAATATATGGTGGTCGACATCACCAAACAACAATCGACTAATAAAAGTCAATCCAACATATCAATCAATTCATATATGGCATGGGAATAATGTGTTTATCAAACTCAAATCATCTAAACCTAACAATCATATCCTAGGCACCTAGTCCTTCAACGTAGGTTAACATCATTTTTTAATTTAAGAATTTAGGATAATTAAGAAAGCCCGTTAGATGATATAGATTTGAAAACATTCTCCCCCTCAATCAATGACTTATTTTTCTAAAAAGTTTAAAAGCGCTGAAGTCATTGATTGAGTTTGCAAATTTATGCGAAGACTCTGAAACTGATTGATTTAATAGCAACTCATTTCCACCAATTTGTTAAAACAAATATTTTTCTGAAGAATTTTAGACGGAAAAATATTTGAGTAGGAACAGCAGTCCTTCGACATACTTTCCTCATTTTGTGTTTAGGATAAGTGCTCGAAATATTTTAAAATTTTGGTTTAGCGCAGCACTTTCCTTTCTTTGAAGAACGGGTTGCTATCAGAAATAATAGCAAACCATGATTTAAGCACGGGTCACAGTCTGAAGTAACTGCAAGCCATAGTTTTTTTTTTAAAGACATGTTTAGAAAATAATATTTATACCTTCTGTTCGAACTTCATCTAAAGTCCCGTGCCATTATTGAATGACATTTCTAAGACCGTAGATGTTATCGATACCAGAAGACATGTCTTGAGAAAACAATATTTTTGGACTTTTTCAAAATTTTCTGATTTTTATGGGTTTTTGTTGATTTTATAATTTTCTATTTTGTTTTTGATAAATATTTACAAGATAGAGAAATAGTTTAAGAAGATGATGATACGAGTACCGAGATAAGGAAATCATTCATCACTTTGTAGAAGATAGAAGTCATCATCTCTTAAACTTTCACCACCAAAGCTTTTGAGGCTCTTGAATCGTCGTCAGAACTTGAGCCTTCAGAAAGTGAGACTTTGGTAGGTTCCCCCCAAATCGACAAACTAAGAACAAAGACCATTTCTCCAAGAGGTAAAAGTGAACAAAAACGGTCTCATTGAATGAAGCTCAGCACCCCGAAGAACATGAGAACACCAAAGTAACAAATTGAAACATTGATCGTCTCGGTGGATATCAAATCCGAATAACGATGAAGTCCGATCACATGAACTCATTGTCGTCCCGATGTACACATTACTCTTGAGATTGACCACTTGTCTTATTCGGGAACAATACATCAACATCTTCATTTTACCAAATGCATTCCGTTATCTTCCATATAACCAATCAACCCATAATGTACACAAGTACCCAACCGAGTAGAGACAACAACATCACACTAACTGGTTGAATCACTGATCTCCTCTGCGGATGTCAACTCTAGAATAACTGATTAAGCTCGATCATGTGAATATGTTGTCCGACCCTGATGTACACATATATCTCCCCTGATCGTTGCGATCACATCAGAATTATCATTACATTGTGTACATGAAGCACTTAACCGGAAGCACTTTATCATAAATCATATAGAAGATGTCGATATGCAATATCATCTCATGGACCAAATATTCTTTTCACATTACTTCTAACTGAACGCTGAAGTAACACATACCAAAAGTCTCCAGAGACCATTTAATACACCAAAGGCTACGAGATAAACACTGAGTTTCTCTACGGTTATGACCATTGTCTTTCCGGGATAACTTCAATCAGGTAGAAGTGTTAAGTTCATCATGTGTACTCGTTGTGCTTTTAGATATATGTCTCCTTTCCCTTGCCGGTTTTGATACCTCGATTGAAAAAACATAATATACCCAAAACTCAAATCTTATGAGAAGAACTCAAATAGCCCAAATGAATCTGTGAGAATCAACTGCAATGGAAACTCTCCCTGACTATCTTTATCAATCCATATGTGGAAAAATTGAAGTGACCAGTGATGAAGCAAACCCGATATACCAAACTTGAAACTGAAGTAGAATTTTCCACATTTTGTATCTTAAGCTTGCACTTAATGATGGAAGAACGGTGTCAAGAATTTATGCTTCAAGCAAATTTCTAAGTACTCACTACTCAAGCAAAGTATGAGACATTAACACCTCTTGCGATTATCCACACCGTCATATCGTGTGACACCGAGTAAAACAAAGTAACTCCTAATAGTGATAGTTAACGGTCTTCAACCATCCACCTCATTGCGGTAACTAGATAACCCAAGACTTCAACTCAAATTCTTAAGCCCGAGCAAATTATCAAATAAGAACACGCCTTTGTGAATGTCAACTTCAACATCAAATAAGTGATAAATGAGTAACTTCGAAAAAATCAACTTGTGTCAAATGTCCAACACGTGAATAAACATACAATCGGATGAGCATTGACCCACTGAATGAACCGGAGCAAATGATTCCTCAACATCAATGCATTCTTCCTTAAGGTATACATGTAGAAGCTGATCTGGAAGATTTACCAAAAAAAATGTCTTCTAGCGGATGAGGTAGTCATTTTCCTTAATGTTCATGTGGTTGATTTATAGCGTGCACAATGAGAGAAACAATAATCCGTGAAGATTTGGCAAAGGAATAACCAAAGAGCGGATCATTATTCATGAACAGTAATCCGTGAAGATTTGGCAAAGGAATACCAAAGAGCGGATCATTATTCAGTAGTGCAACTACAATATCATGATAGTCATTATCAACGCCTTGTGAAGTAACTGGAGATAAGGTTTCGTGAGAATTCTGAGAAGTACTTCTTAGATGGTGAACCAGTTGAGTCAGTAGGAACCGGAGCATGAGCTTCAGAAGTTGGATGATCAACATTCGTTGGAGGTTGGAAGTACTCATCAAACATATCATTGAAAAACACTGAGTCCTAAACAATGAATCCCATTTATCCTTAGTAAGTGAAGCATTAGGCGTTGGAGGAGAGTCATCAAAAATCAAACAATGAATCATTGCTAAAGAATATGAGCAAGTCTAATTGGGGATTAAATTTGGCTTTTCAATCTCCCCCAATTAGAGCTCTCCCCTAAACTGACGAAGATTTTCAAGTGTTCTTCTTAGCCCGGATTAAGAAGAAGTCTTTAGATCATCAAATGCAATTCGTCTTTAGTCTTCTAACATGTAGCAGAAAATGTAGATCCGACTGTAGACTCGACCTTCTTAAAGATTATCCGAATGGGGAATAGAGTGTTAACATCTTCAACTCACTCCAATAAGCATCCCACCAAAAAGCATCCCAATTAACTTACATTTTGCAAATCCCCTTAACTAAAATCCCTCCCAATCAAACAAGAACAGAAAGATGTTCATCAAGGAAATCAACAATCGGGCCAGACGAACACACAAGATGGTAACACCAAACTACCAATCACATCAAACAAGAACAGAGAGATTGTTCGGAATCATCATGTTGATGTATACGTGAAGCATTAACCGGACGCACTTTGTTGATCAACTCATCAATCTGAGTGAAGATGTCAACCAACGGCTCTTAAGAAGAAACTCCATGTAAAGATGACCCGATAAGAAGAAGCTCGGTTCTTACATGAGTTAGGAGCCGTATGACCATATATTCTCATATGACAATCAACGATGCAGTATTATCACACTTCTTCTCCCCCTCAAGAATTGCATACGGAGATGCCATTCTTGATTAAACAAGTGAATATCATCCAAATGTAGTCTATTCACACTTCTCCCCCGCAAAATTAGCACAGGATGTCGCCATCGTCATTATAGTTGAGAAAGTGGAATCGGAAAACAATCAACAAGAGTCTGGTTCACTTGATGGTGAGCGCATGGAAAAAGTATGAAGCATGTTGATGAGAATGGTCATAATAAGAAGATTTCTCTTCTTCAAGATAAAGCGCCCGACACGCACACCTTTCTTTTCTTTAGAGAACGAGGCTTGAACTGATGTGTTCATACGTCATAGCCGAATGAATATCAAGATTGAGTTACTTGAACCCGTGAGTTATGAGATATCAATCCATTTGTAATCCATACTTTAAGCCACCCATGTATTGAAGGATCAAGTATACTGGCGAGTAAGGACTACTGCACTAATATTATAAACTTGATTGCATATATTTTGGTTAGTGACATCAGTATCCAAACCCTTTGGGGTTTCACAGTCAACTTTGAGATTTCCATTGGTAAAAATCTTTCCTGTAGGTATCCACCTAAGTCCAGCATCCTTAAAAATTCTACCAGATGGTATCCACTTATGGCAAGGTCTAGGATTGTTAGGCTTCTTATGCATAGTGGAAGACTTATCCTTATTCCTAGTTTCCAAAGATTTAGCAGTTGGTCTCCATCTAGGCGAAGTTTTCGGTTTGTTTTGCTTCATATGCATAGTAGATGACTTAGTGAAAATCCTAGACTTAACAGGTTGAACTTTTGTATGAGCATTTACTTTCTTCAGGGATTTTGTGAAACATTTATCATGATTAGCATTAAAGATACATTTCAGACACTTTGAGCAAACGGCTTGTTTGGATTCAGAAATAGATCTAGATTTCTTTGAGTGATCTGCTATGGGAATAGCTTTAATCGAGATGCAACTACTCTTAGGTGTAAGCCAATCCCTAGTATTTAGATTAGTGTTCCTAGGTAATGGTTTAGAAGTACTAGCAGTGCCTTGAAATCTCGAAGAATTCATCATCCTAGGTCTTGCACCTAAAATTCCGTCTTTGCGATTCTGTGCCTTCTTTCTAGCCATTTCTAGATAAGAGTTCTGATACAAGTCATTCATATCAATTTTCCTAGGCAAGTGAGGTGAAGTGACTGGTTTTGTCAAAACTTGTTTCGCATCAACTTGGAAGGCAAACCGCGTTTTTGAAAATTTTGGTCGTTCAGATCTAAACGCATTCGGTTGTCTAATAACTGGTTTCCCCAAGTTTGATGGTTTTGAAAACTTAGTGTTCACACTATTCCTGTTGTTTTCTCGAGCTCATTTTTAAAGCAACAATAGCGAAACTCTTTTCCTGAAGTTGAGCTTTGAGATCATCAATTTTTTCTATCAAAGAGTTTGATTCCATTGACTTAGTTCTAGCTTCTTTGACAGAGTCACTTAGTTCTACATGATTCTTTCTCAAAGACTCATTTTCCTTTAGTAATTTGGCCACACAAACCGCTAATTCATTATTCCTCATTTGAATATCATCAATAGCATTAACATCAGAATTACTTGTAACCAAATTACTTTTCACATGCATACCAGAAATATGTTTCTTCAAAAAGTTGATGGTTGAGTATTTGTCTTGAAGTCGAGTTGTCAAAGTGTTCATTTCAAAAGTTCACGAATTCGGAAGTTCGGATTTTACATGGTTTGTTAATTTGGAAACTTTCTTCTTTACTTTGTATCGCAATTTCAAGTGAAATGCAATGTTTTCAAGATTTGAGAATTTGTTTGAAAGTTCATCAAAAGCCTTTTATCAACCATATTGTTTGTGTTGAAACACTTAATCTCGCACTCGACCTCGATTCTGAAAGATTTATCAATGTCATGTTGAGCATCATGATCGGTTTGTTTAAGTATTTTAGCAGATGCATTGTGTTGAGCGAAAGGGTACCTCATTACATGACACTGTTCAATTTCTAATCGATATCCGCATCCACATCATGTGTAACAAGAGTCACTAAACATTGGGTCAAGCTTCAAGCTTATCTCTCTCGAGTCTTTGTATTCGATGTCAACTGCTCCAACATCTGGTGCCATATCGGTCTCAACACAACAATTTAATGATTGTACCGAGATTCATTCGCCTTCGATCACATCATCCACTTCTTGTGTGACAGGAGTTACTAGAGCATCTGGTTACATCATTCTTTGTTGTTTCTGATATTCTGCATTCAGCAACACCCGACCTTTCTGATGCATTACTCGACTTATCACAAATATCTTTCAACTGCACCAGATCCTCATCTACTTTTTCATCTTTCTGAGTAACTTCCTCAATATACTTCTCCACGTTATCCATGAGATGGATAAATGTATTGATGAATTCCTGAATTTCCATTCCAGTATGCTTTTTGAAGGAAATACCCGTCAAGTGTTGATCAAAATATGCGGAATATTCCTCATTGATAAAGGATTGGAATTGGTTGTAAATCATCTGGAGTGCAGCAATGGAATCATCCTTCATTATCTTCCCTTTGATGAGCTGGATCTTCAATTGTTCTAATTCTAGCAACAATGTTCTCTTCAATGTAGGTAAGTCCTGACGGAAAAGAGCACTACATGTTCGATCCATTGATGTGGATGTGAGTAACATGAGGTGTGATTGAAGTTGTTGATAAGGTTCAATGTTACTTTCTTTATGCATGGTATTCTGTAGCCTAGACTGGTGCAATTCTCTCTCATTAGATTCTGAACCCGGAGATCTCACATCCTCATTGATTGATTCCATCATCTGTAACCGTTCAGAGTAGCTAGTGTTTTCATGGTTGTCAGCAGCATCATACAGTTTGAGTACTTCTGAAATTAATGAATCAGGAGTGTAAGACATGATGTTGGTGTGTGCACGGGATTTTACAAGTCTATGATTTAAACCGAGAAATAGAATCTTTCATGGGATTTTACTAAAATCAAGACCAAACCGTTAAGCAATGACCAATGGAATGTGTTAAGATGAATGATGGATTGTCACAATGATAGACAATTGTGTGTTAGGACTTATGATTGTTTGTAGGATTAGCAGAGATGTTGTTTGGTTAAGATTTGGATTGGTTGATGCACGATTATACGGAGAAATTTAGGTCCAAAAACTTAAAAAGCTCAATAACTTCCTTCCGGAGGCGATTTGGGCCTAAAAAAATTCGTTTCACGACTTTGTGGTGAAACCTCACCATATTCAACTGTTCATTGCTTTGACCGGTATTTCACGAAAAGCAGAGTTACGGTTCAAAAGTTATGGTCGTTTGAAGTTTTGCCGTAAAAAGTCAACTTTTGGTCAAACCGCTTCAATCAACTCGCATCCAGGACAACTCGCTTCCAAGAAAACTCGCTTAAACGACAACTTGCTTAAGGCACAACTCGCATAAGATGACAACTCGCTTAATAGACAAGTCGCGTGAAACACAACTCGCATAAACAGACAACTCGCTTAATAGACAAGTCGCATAAAACACAACTCGCATAGGCAACTCGCTTAAGCAACTCGCATAGGCAACTCTCTTAGGCAACTCTCTTTAGATACGTTGAATATGGACAAGTCTCATAGGCAACTCTCTTTAGTATCAACTCGCTACACAATCAACTCACTTAAAGAAACAAGTCGCTTAATAACCAAGTCGCATAAATAGTCAACTCGCTAAGTAGCCAAGTCGCTTATACCAACTCGCTTCTAATGAAGAAGCAACTCGCATCCAAGAAACTCAACTACGAGTCTCAACTCGCTTTAGCTGTCAACTCTCTTCCAAGCAACTCGCTTCAAAGAAACTCACGACGAGACTCAACTCGCTTTGTACCAATATTCAAAAAACCACCACTTTTCAATCCAAAAACAACCTAAGCATGATGATTCAAGCCTTCCAAATCAATACCTAAACACTTATGATGATTCTAAACACAAAAGTACAATCAAAATCAAAACTTTAACACTAGAGATGATCCAAATGATTCAAACTCTCCTAAACACTTAATACCCCAAAAACCTTATGAAATCCACCAAAACAAAGAACATGAAAGATGAGTGATCAAACCATGGCTCTTGATACCAATTGTAAGATATTGGATTTCACAAACACATAATACATTCAATATATGGAACGAATTAGATAGAGTTTAGAGAGAGAAAGTGGGATCCTTTCTAGAGAGAGAAAGTGAAAGAAAAACTTAGAAGGTTAGATTAAGAGTGAGAAAGGTCCAACCCTCTACCTTGGGAGGTAGAGGGTATTTATAGTTACAAACTAAACGTCCTCCTTCGGACTGTGGATCAGGCATACAGTCGGTAAAGACCCGTCCGTCCTCCACGGTGTTGCACTAAACTAAATAACTAACTAAATAACTAGTAAATAACATAATGTCTACGAGCTAACTTATGCTAGATTATACTTGGGGTGACCGACTCTTTACCATGAAATTTTCTAATTCCTAACACTCCTTACAAGAAAAGCTTTCTTAAACTGCTAAGCAAAAACAAGAACTTCAAGAAAATGTGAAAATGCTTAAGCAAGAATTCAATGCTAAGGAATCAAAACTTTTGAATGATTTTTCCAATCTAAAAACTTTGAAAAACAAGCTTGAAAATAAGTTGTACGTACAAGGGAATACTATTCAGACTGCTCACTTGATCACTAAGCACATAGTCTTAAGTGATAAGCATAGTATTCCCTTGTTGAGGAACCAAATCCAGGTCGTTAAAAAGCTAGAAGCGGCTCATAAGGTACTATATGATGGTAATGAGATTCTTAAGCCTAGGCAAACACCATCATGTGTTGGAAGCACGGAAGAGGATAGAAAATTAGATGATGCCTCTAGGAGAAAATGGAAAAGAAGCTTAACGATCCTGCGTGTAAAAGGAAAACATAACGACAAAACCCCATGATTACACTAAGGAAAATTGGATCTCCTTAAACAAGTTTAAGCCTCGACTTATTAACCCCCGAACAATTGTTCGGAAAAGGATATGGATATGCAAAAAGCTGAAAATCTTGTTGAAAAGAATCCCCCTTGTAGGAAATTGCCTCCAGCAACTGTGTATCCTCCAAATACACCAATGCATTTAGTTCCTAGATCTATTGCCACTAATAGCAAGACCTTAATCAGCTTGTATGTTGTTTATCAATGATTTGTTGATTTTGAGAAGACGTGTAATAAGAGAATCACACCTAAAGGGATAACTGAGGGGGAAAGGGGTTTTGAGCAAACTAAAGAATGTTATTTAACTGAGGTCATGCCTTTCTTTAAACAATTAAAAGGTCAATTTGAGATTCTTCAAAAGGAATAAAATCGATATCAAAGATATGGAAAAGGAATTTGATGCAATGATAGTTCGGTCAATGATTATGAACGAAACTCAAATATAATGAAATTGAAAGGAAGAATCGCATATCTTAAATGAGAACTTAATATTGAGTTGTATGACTCAAGATGTGTTTTATCTGATTACTAAGCATTCTATTATCGCTTCTCAATTTTATGAACTAAGCATTGCATTGAAAGTTTCCCATGATCGTGTCATTGGGCTTGAAAGCAAAACTCGTAACTAAACAAGAAAATTGATCGGGATGATCACGATAATTTGGTAAAACAATTTTCTAAGCTAGATGCATTTTAATTTACAACTAAAATATCAACATCTCAAAGAAAATGTCAAAACCTCAAACATCAAGACTTCTCAAATGTTCCGAGTTTGATGCACTTTTGAAATAAACAAACGAGATGAACAGATTCAAGCTCATTGTAAGACAATCAGGAAGTTGAAATCCCAAATTTCACAATTAAAGGGTGAAAAGAACAATGTGACGGGTTCCCAAATGCCTCCTCCTTTAGATTCTCAGTGTTCTCAAACCTTTCATCTTCAAAACTTGGTTAATGCTTTACAAAAAGAAAACGAGAGTTTTCTAGAAGAAAATGAAAAAGTTAAACGACACTTTAAAGAGTTATATGATTTAATGAAAGTCACTCGTGACAAAAACAACGAAAAATAACGTCTTTACAAAAAGAAATTGAGAATCTTAGGAGTCAGGAAAAAGGGAAACTGCCACTTGTCTTTAATGAGAATGTTGCATCAAAGTCATCCTCAGACTGAAAATATATTGTGACTATTAAATACATTCCTCCTCATCTTAGGAATAATGAACTTGTGTTTCATAACTATTTTTCTCACCTTAAGGATAGTCTAGAATGTCTCCGTGAGATTGTGGAAAAGGATTTCATAAATAAGCCGCTTGATAGAGAAATTAGGTTTGCTTGCATTCAGGCCAAACGATCTCAGGAACTGCTAGAATGTTTAATAGCAACATGTCCTAAATCCTTAGGTGCAAAAGGTAAAGCTGTGATGCCTTGTTCTATGCCTTGTGCCAAGTATACAAACCATTTTATGCCCAGTATTAAGAAAGTGAACTCTAATGTGCCTTCAAGTAGTTCAGATCCCTGCACGTCGAGTTCATGAATGCAAAAGTAGATCAACCAACTAATGTTCCCATAATTCCCTCTATAGGAGTAATCATGACATAAAAGCAAGCGGGTCAAAGCCTCCATGAAATACCAAGCAAGATAGGACCTCATGAGCTAAGAATGTGCATTGGAAGAGTAGAAGACCACCATAGGAACACTAAGTTTGAGTTGAATAAAGCGAATCGTGTTGATTCTAGTATTAGCCATAAGCGTCTTGTAATTAATTTGAATTACGCAACTATCTCGCAAACAATGTAATGATGATCGCTTGATTTACATACTAATCATGAATGTGGTGTGAATGATTTGTCTAATCTTTATTAAATGCCCGCTAAAATTGTTAATGTTAAAATCAAGCTAAGAAGGCGAAAAGGCAAAGGCGAAAGAAAGTTAGAAAACAAAGGAAACCCAGGAAGAAAATTTAGTAATATAGGTTATCAATGGATACCTCCGGATGTAAGGTTAATGAGTTATGCCCTCAATATGCTAAGACAATGCCCACTAGAAAATGGATGCCTCTTGGTAGAACTATTCCTTAAGAAGTGAACATACTTTGAATAGGTCAAATACGGACACTAGCACCGCATCTATTTCGATGATTCCATTGTTTCTACTTACGATGTGGGTGTTCCAATCTCTGTTACTAACCAAGTGGAACCCATTATTGCATGGGGTTCCCAATTATCCGATTATCCATTCTTGTCTCATGTTTAACCGCAGATCGTTCAAATCGCTCGTGGTACCGGACTCGAGTTGTTCCAAGCATATGACTGAGATCGCTCGCGCTCATGAACTTCATGAGTAAATTCATCGGACTGTTAGATTCGGGAACCACCATTTTGGTGCAATTATGGGTTATAGAGATTATGTTGTTGGTAATATGTAATCTCCGGGTATATTATGTTGAAGGTCTTGGTCATAACTTGTTTTTGTTGGTCAATTCGTGATTTCGATCTTGAAGTGGCTTTTAGAAAACATACTTGTTTCGTTAGAGAACTTGATGGTGTGGAATTGTTAAGAGGAACTCGTGGTTCAAATCTATACACCATCTCTATCGAAGACATGATGAAGTCTTCGCCAATCTTCTTCTTGTCAAAGGCTTCTAAAACAAAATCATGGTTATGGCATTGTCGTCTCAATCACTTGAACTTGGCACCATTAATAACCTTTCCGAAAGGTTCTTGTCGAGGATTACCCAGTTAAAGTATGAAAAGATCATCTTTGTTCGACTTTCCAATTGGGAAAAAGCACGAAATATGCCCACAAACCCAAACCCACAAACTCGAGAATGGAAGTTCTTCATACCCTTTATATGGACTTGTGCGGACCAATGAGAGTGCAAACGATTAATGGGAAGAAATATATTTTAGTCATTGTTGATGACTACTCTCGATTACTTGGGTAAAGTTTTTTAGGACAAAGGATGAAACTCGGATGTCATAATCAAACTTATCAAGCAACTTCAGTTCGACTTAACAATACGGTTAGAATTGTTCGAATGCACAATGGCACGAGTTCGTTAACAAAGACTTAAGTCAATTTTATGAAAGTGTTGGAATCGGTCATCAAAGAAGTGTTCCACGAACTCCACAATGTAATCGGTGTAGTTGAAAGATGAAATCGAACTCTTGTGGAAGCCGCAAGAACAATGCTTATTTATTCAAAGGTTCCAATGTTTCTCTGGGCTGAAGCCATTGCCACTGCTTGCTACACCCAAAATCGTTCTCTCATACACACATCTCATGGAAAAACTCCATACGAACTTGTCCATAAACGAAAACCTGATCTCTCCTACCTTCGTGTGTTTGGTGCGTTGTGTTATCCAACGAATGATGGTCAAGATCTAGGTAAATTAAGAGCTAAGGCGGACATTGGAGTTTTTGTAGGTTATGTGTCAAACAAGAAGGGTTACCGAATCTACAACAAAAGAACTCGAGATATCATGGAAACTATTCACGTCACGTTCGATGAGCTTTCCGGGAAAATGGCTCCAGGATAATCTAGTTCGGACCCGTAGTTCAACCTTCATCAAGTAGTCCTATCGCTTCTACTTTTCTTTCAAATCCTCACCAAAGAACTCCTTATGTACCTCCTTGAAGATGATTTGAAGAAATTATTTGATCCAATGTTTGATGAACACTATGAGCCAAGTGCTAATGATCATCAATTCCATCAGCAGGTGCTCCTATCCCCGCCAATGAAGTTAACCCTTCGCCAATGTCATTAAGTCAAGAAGCGCTGCTTCGATCACTGTCTCATCAACAAATCATCAATCATCGAGTGTACATCATGGAATTATTTCGCACCAATGATGGAGATAATCCCTTTGCTACTCCCGAAGATGCCCCTTTGAAAACATATTTGCTCTTGAATCATCATCGAACCATCTTCATCGGAGATATCGACTCGATACTTGGTTCCTCAACAACAACCACATGAACACCTTAGAAAATGGATACATGATCATCCATTGGACAACATCATTGGAAACCCTCTCGACAAAGATCCACACGGAAACAACTTGCAACCGATGCCTTATGGTGCTTCTTCAACTCCGTACTCTAAGGTCGAACCAAAGATGTTAAAACCACCATGAATGAAGACAATGGTTCAATGCCATGCAAGAAGAAATTCATGAGTTTGATCGACTAGATGTATGGGAATTGGTACTGCTCCCGACCGTGCTATGATCATTGCTCTAAAGTGGATCTTCAAAGTAAAACTTGATGAGCATGGTGATGTTTTAAAGAACAAGGCTCTATTGGTTGCAAAAGGATACCGTCAAGAGGAGGGTATTGACTTTGAAGAATCATTTGCTCCATTGCTCGTGTCGAGGCAATCGTAATCTTCTTGGCTAATCCGCAAGTAAGAACATGTTAGTCTATCGGATGGATGTAAAGAAGGCTTTTCTTATGAGATCTTAAATAAGTCGTATCGTCGACCAACCCAAGTCTTTGTGAATCCAGAGCATCCTACTCACGTCTATCGTTTGAAGAAGGCTCTTTACGGTTTGAAGCAAGCTCCAAGGGCATGGTATGATATGCTATCAAAGTTTCTTCTATCTAATGGATTCAACAAACGAGCGGCTGATCCGACATTGCTCACTAGAAAGTCGAGCAAACATTTAATTTACGCTCAAATCTATGTTGATGATATTACTTTTGCCTCGATCGACCCCAATGAATGTGACCGTTTTCAAATGAAATGGGTTCCAAATTTCAAATGTCAATGATGGGACAAATGTCATTTTCTTGGGATTACAAATTTCACAAATTCCGGAGGCATTTTATAAATCAATCTAAATATGCAAAATGAGATTTTAAAGAAATTTGGATTTGATTCTTGTGACCTCGTTGACACTCCCGTGATAGGCGTACTAAAGCGGATGAGGACCACTCGGGGATCATGGTAGACCAAACGAAATATCGTAGTATGATTGGATCCCTAATGTACCTCACAACCAAGAGACCGTACATTCATTACATTGTTTGCATGTGTGCTAGATATCGAGCTAAGCCTACCAAAAGCACCTTGAAGCGATTAAACGGGTCTTCGGTATCTCCAAGGAACCATCAATATGGGACTTTGGTACCAAGGACACCGGTATGTCACTAACACCCTATGCAGATGCCGATTATGCAGGATGTCAAAATACACGTCGAAGTACGTTTGGAGTTGCTCAGTTTTTGGGTGATAAGCTTGTGAGCTGGTCTTCTAAGAAACAAATGAGTACTTCGATATCCTCTACAGAGGTTGAATACATAGCCATGTCATCTTGTTGTGCTCAAATCCTATGGATGAGATCCCAATTATCTGACTATTGCTTTGAATTCAACAAAATCCCTCTGTATTTTGTGAGAACCGAATACCAGTTAGCAGACATCTTCACCAAAGCTCTTCCAAGAGAACGTTTTGAGTTTATCCTCCCACGAATTGGTCTAAAGAGTCTACAACTGGAAACACTTAAACGTCTTCAAGAGGAAGAAGAGGAGTAAAAGGTCTTTCTTCATCCATCTCTTGTAAATATTTATTCGAAAAGCAAAATACAAAATTACAAAACCTACTAAAAGCAAATAGAAAAATATAAAACTTTCAAAAATCCATAAAAATTAGAAAATCTTGAAAAATCCCAAAAATATTGTTAGTTTGTCATGTTTTTTTTTCTTTGTTCGATATTATCTACGGACTTTGTGTTGACATTCAAAGAATGTCACGGATTTTTAGATGTTCTTGAATGTACATAATTTGTTTTCTTCTTTCTTAAATATATATATATATATATATATATATATATATATATATATATATATATATATATATATATATATATATATATATATATATATATATATATATATATATATATATATATATATATATATATTTTGGGAGAAAGTTTAACAATGGTTTATTTTCATTTCAGCAAGAACCCGTTTTTCAAAGAAAGAACGAGCCATGCTTTATCTTAAATCTTCAAACCTCATGCTCGATTCTAAAACCAAATGTTGGTCGTTAAAAAGACAAATGTTTCCTTTCAAATATTTTTCCTTCAAATGATTCTTCCGAAAATATTTGTCATCTAATGAAAAAAAAATTGATTTGAAAATACTTCGGACTCTACTTTTGAAAATCATCCGGGCTTTTCCTTTGTCAAAATCTCTATCCTTCAAACAACAACATATGTCATTGATTGAGGGGGAGAATGATTTCAATCAAAAAGAGTATTTTTCAAACAGTTGGCACGTAATCGAGAAAGGTCTACTCTTGAATAATCAAAAAGAACAATGTTTTACAATATTTTATACAATTGGTACAAGACCTTTGTTATTATTATGTTTTCAAAAGATACTCAAGCATGTTTAATCTTTGGAGTCTAAAGTCTCAAACTTGCTCCTTATCGCTTAAATGTTTCTCATAATCAAGTCGATCTCCCTCAAAGCTTTCAAAATCAATTTAAATCTCAGAGATCACGAATCTCAAATGATTTGAAAATTGTGAACGGGGGAGAATTTGTGATTTAAATTGGATTTAAACTGATAATTCGATAAATGGTTTCATAAATGTTTAGCAAGCTTTCCTCCTCACATGTGCCAAACGATTTCAAATTTTCCATGCACATGTTGAGGGAGAGCATCTTTTTAAACCACAAAGAATTGAAATGTGATTGATCTGTCTCTAAGTGCAGGTTCCTTCTAATATGTGCAAAACTCTTTCAAACCTCGAGGCACATATTGAGGGGGAGCAAACTTATGAAAAGCTCATCCTTCCCCAATATGCTTTATCTACTTGATTTGATCAAGGAAGTGATGTTGACATCTTTTAGAAAATGGTAATCAAAGAAGTTAATCCTTCCTCTTGCCTCCGTGTGCCAAAACGATTTCAAATACACGATGCACATGTTGAGGGGGAGCTCTTTTTCTAAAAATATCAAAAACAATTCAGGTACAAAATGCTTTGATAATATATCACAAGTATCCGGATTGATTTTCAAATGGTTTTCAATTGCTTCCAATGGCGGATGAACAATACCAAATAGACCGACCAAATTTACTTTATGTATGGTGATATAAGGATTATAAGGTTAGTTATTTGTTCCCATGATCCGCTGTAACCGGAGGGATCTACCGAGGATAATCCACTAGATAGTGTAGAAGTCCTTAGGTATGATGAAAAAGGAGAAAAGTGAGATATGGGAAGAGTGCGGATGAGACAGAGCTAGTCTTGGAATAAACCCAACAAGGTTCTAGTTATGAAGTCTCGGTAAGCAATCAAGGGTTGAAGAATGAAAAGAAGTGAATGGAAAGGGGTGAAAAGAAATAGCCTCCAATTATTCAACCTTAGGGAAGATACCGGTTCAATTCATATGCTACCGGTGGTTACTAAGGTAACACTAGTATTGAAGACAAGACGTCATGGACCCGGTGGCCTTGCGCACTAAACTTCCCAAACTACTTAAGTTCCTCTTGAAAGGGCTAGTTTCATTCTCACGGGAACCCACATAATCTATCGACTTTCTCTTAGAGATTGTTGATATTGAAGAAGGAGACCTCTCCCGAGTCTCCGATATAGGAAACCAAATGTGCACTATTGAGTCTAAAGCCACGAGATCATCTATAAATCTCATTAGGACACATCATCCTTGAAGACTCACGCCACATAATGTGGAATGTGAGAATATATTTTGAGAGTCCTCGCATTATCCTTGTGGTATTGCCAAGACTTGTTGTGTCATCTGGACTTCATCAATGGAGCGATTCAAAATTGAATTGTTCCTTGTCCAGAAAAAATGGATTGACGGATTCCTTTGAAAAACCTGTCGGTGTGCTCAAAAATTCTTTTCTTTAGCACGTCGACTGTGTATTATGTTTTCAAAATCAAAAAGGATATTTATGATTGATAATTGATTTTCCATAAAACCTTCGTTGTATTTCAAAACCTTTATATTTAATACACGATTGTTTTCAAATCATTTTCATCAATCAATGAATCTCAATTCGTTGGTTCACTCATTCCGTGTTGTCTTCTTTGAGACGTTCCGGTTTGAGAACGGCTAGAGCAGCTGCGAAACCCTATCAAGGAAATTCTTGAATTATACGATCACAGCGAAGACTTGTCTTGATCAACGGGAACCGGGGACATGTACCTCAATTCAACGAAGGTGATCAAAGAAACTTTCATGCATTTTATTGCTAACTGTTGTATGCGGTACACCGACGTTTGCGGTGATCGAATGGAGAGTTCAATCCATAGCCGCATGCTCACACAACACATTCATTTCTAAAGAAATCATGATGAAGTGCATCAACGACTCTGATATTTTCACTCCATGCTTCTGCTACACTGCTGCAAATATCATGAATCAACTAAAGTTTCCGCTACTCTAATAAGAAGAAATAATGATCCAGAATGTGAGCATGTCCGGTCCAAAATGTCACAACATCACATAATCCCAACACTACAATGGATGAGTCATAGATTTATATTAGCTGATGATCTCAAAGCTTGCTCAAAACTCATTATCATGTGGATCAGTTAAAGACCTCCACTTAGATTAACCAAACATGCGAAAATGAAGAATCATTGACTACGTGCTACAGAGCAAAGAACATTAACAAGAATCCAAGAACAATCTTATTGTAATATCTGTTTGTATTCAATGTACTTTTGAGGTGACCTCCCTTACGGGGAGATTGTTAGGATTTAGTAAATCCAGTTATTAAAGTGTCGGTCACCTCAAGTATATGTAATCATTAGAAAGCTCGTAGTCGTAGTTATTTAAAGTTAAAAAGTATTTAGTTAAGTCATACCGTGGAGGACGGACGGTCTTTACCCATATGCGATCCACGGCCCGTGGGTGGCGTTTATGTAAGACTATAAATACTCTCTACCTCCCAAGGTAGAGAATTGGAGCTCATAATAATACTTTCATTTTCTCTCACTAAGTTCCCAAACCTCTAACTCTTTCTCTCTCTAAAAACCTTAAGTTATACGCCTACTTGTGATCATGTTTTGATGTGTTTGTGAAATCCAATATGTTACAATGTATGAATTGAATTGTTTTAGGTGTAATTTTGTAGCTTCACACATTAAATATTTTTTGGATTTAATAGTAAAAATGAACAAGTGGTGTTTGTGAATCTGTTTACGATTTGCAGGTTTTATCCGTTAATAATGGTCATTTTTATGCAAATAGTCATCTACAAGACTACAATCGAGTTTATGTTTTTTTACATGTTTGCTGTTTATTTGACTTTTTCTATTTCTATGGTAAATTTCTTGTTACAACAAAACAACAGAATTTTAATACGTTTCTCCATCTATTTCAGGTCTCTAGATTTATTTTCTCTATCTCATTTCATTTTTTTAAAATTCTCTCTAACAAATGTGCCACATATGAACCAAAGGGCGACCCACTCGCTCGTAATTTGCAGATCACTTTCACAGTCTTCGATCACCGTAATGATCTCCGATCACTTTCACTGTCACCACTCCACCGTTGTTATCGACCACCACAAGCGAAACCTAACACCGGCACCATCGTCACCATCTCTGTCTCTATCTGGTCATCCCCAAACTCAGGCACCTTCGTCACCGTAACCGTCGTCAATCTTCGTCACCATTATCAAGTTAGGTATAATACAACAATTCCTTTACATATGATTTTGAATATTATAGATATGTTGTGCTTATTAGGTTTTAGGACTTTATTCTGTATAATGGATGTAAGACATTAAAGTCTTTTTGTCACTAGACATGGAATAAGCAGCTTGTCAAAAATTTAGAGTGTGATATAGTCGTGTAACTCCTAGATTACATGTATATTATATTTAAATGTGTATAGAGGTAAAAATTCTAAACCAAATAGTGTAGAGTTATATGATAAACCACATTATAAAGATAAATCTATGGATTGTAGATGTAAATGTGGCTTATATGCTGAAAGTGTAAATTGGCCATTGCTGTGGATGGATTGAAATTTTGAAAGCTTATTTATTTATGTTTTGTATTGATCTTACTTGGCTTTAGTTTTCAGAAAAGTTTAAAGTTGAACTTTCTTGGTCTACTTTTTGAATTGGGCTACTAAAATGAAGTTAGAAAGTTCAAAGTTAACTTTCTTGGCCTATATGTTTCAGTTAGAAGGAAAAAAGATCGGTGTTCTCCCATCGGCTGCACATGACACACTATTTTTGGGAAACCTTAACAAAGGTTTGTTTCAACTTCTACATAATAATACTGTTAAATGCTTTGTTTAAAGGCTAAAGGCGCATTTCTCATCTCATGTGTAAATACTCATCATTTTTAGTCAACATCGAATCGCAAAACGCTTAAAATGCTCATTGTTACTAAATGCATCAAAATATCGAAAATATTCCAAAATTGCATTTTATATGTTTCAACTCAATAAATTATCATGATGCAAAATGTTCAAAATCGATGAAAATGAGCTAAGTTTGCACTAATTGGCGCTTCAACCCCCAAGTTTCAAAAGTTGTCAAAATAAATACTCATCATTTTAGTCCCCGAGCACATAATTTCAAAAGATAAATCACCAAAGGTCCTTTTAAAATCATAAGTTGTCAAAATTAGTCCTTTGGTGAAAAATATCAAAAGTTTGAGAAATTACAAAATTGGTCCTTCAAGTTTGAAATTTGGCAAAATGGCCCTGAAATTTGAAAATGTCAAGTTTGGTCCTTGTACTTTTAGAGCTTGTCACTTTTAGTCCTTGGAACAACTTTGCTGAATTGGCGTAAAAGGTCCTTGCTATTTTCGAAATTACACAAAAGGTCCTTGTGTTATTAAACCCTTTAAACCTATTTTGGACCCTATCATAAAACCCTTGGACCTCGCTTTTATCCTTTGGACCCTTCACCAACCCCCCCCTTTAATATTAAAACCAAACAACCACCAAACAAACACACCCCGCCATCCCCTTTCCTTCTTTCCCTCCCCTTGTCTGCCCACCATCCCAGCCACCAACACAACCACCCAGCTCACAATCACCTCTCCTTGTTCCCCCCACCTCCACCAAACTCCAAATGCAATTAATGCCTCTCCCCCATTTCACTCAACTCTCAATCTGTCAAATAACCATTTTGGCGCCAAAAACGGATTCAAAGGCCAGGATCACTTTTAGCCATCCAATGGCTATCATTTCAAGTGGGAATTCATCAGAGATGAGAGAGAAAGATCTTGGAGTATAAAGAGAAGCAAAAGGAAGCAAGAGAAGTAGTCTACTAGTTTTTAATTTTCTTAAAATGTCGTTTTTATTTTAAAGTTCTTAATTTAGCAGAAACCTTGTAATCTTTTGTTACTTTGTATTAATTTAAAGTTTTTAAGTGTATTGAACTTCATTTCAAGCATCAATTTCAGTTTATGTTTACAATTCAAATTTCATGTTCACTGTTTCAAATTGCAACTTCAAAAGCTTGAGTTCAAGTGTTTAATAGTTTATTTCAAAGCTCAAATAAGCTTGTGTAAGCTTATTACAGGTTTCCACAAGTTTACATTTAAGTTTCCATTCATTTTGGGACTTGGTCAATGAAAGTCAAACGGGTCAAATTGGTAATGGAAATGGACAATGGGTTGATGCAAAGATGGAAATGGGTTGATTTGGAATAATGATGGGTTGATATAAAATAGGTTAGAGGTTCGTGATTGTTTGAATTCAAGCCATAGTGGCTAAGGGACCATTTGTAAGTCAATTTCAAGTTTTATTGCATAATCTTCATTTGCAATTATAACTAGTTCATACTGCTGGATTAGTTGTATTTAGGTTAATTAAACTTAGTTTAATCATTAATGCAAGTTTGTTAAGTGTTTGGATCAATTTAACCGCTCATACAATTTATTTAAGGTGTGTTTGGCATTGCTGCAATATCCGTGGTTAAGGCTTGTGCATTGGGTAAAACTTGTTGCTTTAAGCTTGTTTAGCTCTAATACACTCATATCTCATAAACTTGTGTGCTCGCAAACCACCAAAGTCAAAATCTCATTCTTAATATGTCTTAAATTGCTTAATCTGTTGGATTTTTATAAAATCAAAAGCTTAGTTTGTGTTCAAATATCATAGATAAAGATTGTAGTAGCTTCATTTCATTCATAAACAACATTATCAGTCCTCAAATTGGATTCAAAACTCAATTTAGTCAAACTTTCAAATTTGCTTCAAAAGTCAAAACTTGAAAATGCCATTTTGAGCCAACCGAGAGGAATTTTCTTGGATTCATTTCTAGATAAAATTCAGTGAAAATTGTTGTTTTAAAACTTCTCTTGGTCTATTTTCTTATAGCTATTTTTGTATAATTTTGCAAATTTTCTTTAAGCTCCAAACAAGCTTGTCTTTTAGGTCCTTTTGCCCTGCTCATAAGCTCGCCTTTAAGTCGAGTTTTCTCGATCTTGCAAGCTTGCATGAGCTCAAAAGAGCTTGTCTAGGTCTAGTTTTTGGTTTACAAGATCTCAACCAGGTCTAGTTTAAGGTTCCAATTGCTTGGTTTTGATTTCTAGCTTATTTGAGTGCTTATTTTGTGGTCCAAAGTAGGTACCTAAAACTGCTTTTAGCTTATTAGCTCAAATCCTCAAATCTGTGCTAGTTTGTAATTCAGAGGCTATAGCTTGTTGATTTAAGTTGCATTTTGGTTCTTTTAGTATTTCATAACTTCAGAATCAGTTGGTGGCTTATTGGTGTTCATTTGGCTTATTCAAAGTGCTTATTTATAAGCACTTATCATATCGCTTGCATAATTCTCCACATAAGCACTTGTTTTTCCATTTTTCCTAGATTCCTAATATTATTTTAGAGTTTTCTTGAAATTTTCAGATTTTTCTAAGTTGGTTTGCTATTTTTCTTGATTTAAATTAATTTTTAGGCCTTTTAATTAGCTTTTAATACCATTAATTAAGAAAAGCTTCAAAAAATAATTTTTCATTTTCTTAGGTTTAGATAAATATAAAAGACAAAAAAGTAATTTTCTAGATTTTCATAGTTTATTTTGTAATTTTAAGTAATTTAATTAGTTTTTAATAGTTTAAAATTCCTAGAAAATAGAAAATAATCGAAAAATACAAAAATAGTTTTGAAAATTCTATTTTGATATTTTAGATTTTTCTAAGTCTTAATTTTATTTTTCTAGCTTAATTTCCTATTTTCTTGTATTTTAGGTAATTATTTAATAGTTAAAATAGTTTTTAATTAATAATAATTAGATAATTAGTTATAAAAATAATTTTCTTTTTCTATAAATTTTCTTTTATCATTAGGTTTGTAAAATATCATTTTCATATTTTTAGGGTTAATATTGTGTAAGTTTCACGCTTTTATTTGTACGTTACGTAGTTTTTAATTTCGCTTTTATAAAACATAAAACAAAAACATCATTTTAATTATAGTGATAGCGTTTATTTAATATTTTTATCTTTTAATTTCCTTTAATTTGCATTTAAGCCGTTGTAATTTGTTGGCTTTTTCCGTAGTTATAATTAATTCAAATCTCTTTTCCATTCAAATTTCTCGATCACTTTACGTAGGATAATCCATTGCATAGCTCACCGGGACATAACGACCGGGAAACTCTATACTCCTCGATCTTCATTGCATTCGTGCTTGAGCGCTTTAAGTCGATTACGGTCCGCCATTCACAAGTGGCGTGCTTGAGTGATTTAGCTTGACTGTTTGCACGCATCAAATTTTTGCGCCACGGGAGTCAGGCTTGATCTATCTTCCGCTTAGCGATTAGTTGTTTGAATACTCACTCTTTGTTCATATCATCCATCTATCTATATATATATCCATATTTTCTTATAAAAATCCAAAACCCAAAACATCCAAAACGATAAAACACAAAAATATTTTTCCTTTTGTTTCTATATATGTATCAAATATAAAAAATACAAAAGATTCGCTGCTTTCTTTAATAATAACAACTTAAAAGATTACCACCGCAAACCAAGGCAAAGGCACTACCTAACTGGGGTGCGACCATAATAAGTTCCCGAACTAAAGATTTAAAACTTGCCTTTGTGTCCTTGTGATTGGTGTACCTTTTCAAAGAAGCCATTCATATTGTGATTATTGGTTAAGTTCATCGTTGTTTTGCCTCGATTTTGTGTTAATTGATTTTGTTGTGATATCTACGCTTCGAACCGTAAAACCCATAAAGATTCTTCTCACCCCATTTTTATAAAACGCCTTCATAATTCCCATTTCTCTCCTTAACTCGAGATTCCTTAGAGTTAACTCTAGTGTATGCGCACTCGCTTTTCTAGATCCGTGAGCCCATTTCGTGAGCTTGTCAAGATTCCAAGAAGGCGTGTCCGAGACTTTCGCTCCATCACGGATTCGAGATCCGGATCGCTCACACTACTTCCGCTATCATGGCGGAAGAACGCCTATGTGTGAGCTTCTCCGCACCCATCGACGGGTATGGAGATGTTATCGTTGTACCACCCATCGTGGTGAAAATTTTGAACTCAAAACCGGTTATCAATCTTGTAACCTCAAATCAATTCTACGGTTTTGAGCGGATGATCCTCATGCTCATATTCGATGGTTTAACAAGATTGCATCTACCATCAAGTATAAGAATGTCCCTACCGATGTCAAGTTTCTTCTTCTGCTCCCATTTTCTCTTGAGGGCAAGCCCGGATTTGGCTTGAAAACAACCCCTCACCAATAGAGACATGGGAAGATCCGTGAAGAAATTTGTGAATGAATTCTATCCACCTTCCAAAACCACGAGTCTAAAAATGAAATCATCAAGTTCACTCGAAGTTTGATGAACCCTTCAATGAATCGTGGATCGCTTTCAAGGAATTGCTTCGCAAATGTCCTCACCACGGTTTCTCCGAGTTGATGCAACTCGATACTTTCTACAATGGAGTGAGTCAATCGATCAAGATTCTCTCAATTCCTCCGCTGGAGGAAATTTCCTAAGCAAAACTGCCAAAGAAGCTTTAGCGATCATCGAAAACAAGTCTAAAGTCCGTGACCGCACGAAGCAAGCCGGTTGTTTCCCAAGTCGTTGTTGGTCCTTCTTCTTCATCGCGCTGTGAGTCAATCTAGCACCGATGCTAAGATTGATAAACTCACGGAAGCTATTCAAGCTTTGGTTCTTCCAACCAAAAGAAAGTCTTTTTCCACAAACTTCACCTCCTGCTCAAGTTAAGAAAGTGGAAGTCTGTGTTACCGTGGTGGCCCCATGCTTACTATAATCGTATGGCCACCGATGGTAACCCTTTGAAGCCAATGTTGTGGGCGGATGTCTAATCAAGGAGGCAATCAATATCGTGCTCCTCAGAGACCCGAACCACCGCCCTAACCACTACCTCGACCTCCGGTTTCAATCAAAACCGTAATCGAATCGAAATAGACCAAACCAAGGTTTTCAAAACCAAGGTAATTTCAATCAAAACAACGGTTTTCAAAATCGTAATCAAAATTTCCAACATCAAGGAAATTTCAATAGAAACCTGTGTCGTGGAAATTTCAACCTGTGGTATTTTCATGGCAATAATCAAGGAAATTTTCGTAATCAAGGCCCTAATCCTAACAATAGAGGCCGAATTTTCCTGCAAACTCAAGCCATTGTTCCAACTGGACCATCATCCGATGAGTTGTTGAAACAATTCATGAAATCCCAAGAGGAAATGAATCGGTTGTTGGTTAGCCGATTTCGACATTAAGAAGTCTTTAAATGATCGACCCTGCTCGTGTACTCTACCTAGCAACACGATCGCTAATCCGAGGGGCGATGCAAAGGCGATCACAACCGTAAGTGGTGCTTCATATGCCGGACCCGCTATTCCTACTACCTCTTCTTCTTCTCTCCCCAAAGGTAGTGGAAAGTGAACCTCCGACACACAATGGACCTATGACTCCAATGCCTCCTCCACCGTGGCAATAAGTCAAGTTACCAAGGAAACAACGGACAAGGTGCATTATTCAAGCCCACCCGCACACGTCCCACCTTCGTAGTCCAACCTCAAGTTGTCCGAACCCAAGTCAAATCAAGGAGTTGTTTTGAACCTCCAGCTCCCTGCTGAGAATCGAAATCCAAATCTTCTATTCCTTACCCTCACGCTTACATGAGCAAAGCTCCGCGAGAAAGCTAGTCATCAAATGGAAAAATTCTTTCAAATTTTCCAAGAGCTTCATTTTGACATAAGCTTCATGGATGCTATCATGTTGATGCCCAAGTTTGCATCTACTCAAACACATGTTGAGCAACAAGGAAAAGTCGTTTGAAATGGCTAAGACTCCTTTGAATGAGAATTGCTCACCAGCCTTGTTAAAGAAGCTTCCCGAGAAGCTAGGAGATCCCGGAAAATTTCTTCTTCCTTGTGTTTTTCCCGGATGATTGAATGCTTTGCCTTGCCGATCTTGGTGCAAGCATCAACTGATGCCTTATTCAAGTGGGAAGAAACTTTCTTCCTAACTTATTCCTACCGCATGACTCTTGAGCTTGCGATCGTTCTATCTCGCGTCCTCTTGGCATCGCCGAGGATGTATTTGTGAAAGTAGGAAAGTTCCATTTTCCACCGACTTTGTGGTTGTTGATTTCGATGCCGATCATCGGGTTCCTCTTATTGTTGGTCGAGGATTCCCGAGAACGGGCCGTGCTCTTATTGATGTATTTGAGCAAGAAATCACTCTACGTGTGGGTAATGAAGTCATACCTTTAACCTCGATCAAACTTCGAGGTACTCCTCAAATTATGACATCGAATCGCTTAATCGAGTCGATTTAATTGATATTGCTTCGAGGAGTACTCTCAAGAGTTTCTTGGTTATCTTCATAATTCGGGGGGATTCCACCACATCTTCTCAACCTATCATTGCCGACTCTTCCCCTCTCTCACCGCTTGAGGGAGGTGACTTCCTTCCGAAGAGATCGATGAATTTCTTGTTATCGATGAATCAATTCCGCCGAATTGATGGTGTTTATGATTCGAGGGGATATTCTTTATCTTGAGCAATTGCTTAATGAAGATCCATTACCTTCACTCCTCCGAAAGAAATCACAATTGAGGAAATCAAATCAAGACAAACATCTACCGATGAATTTCCGAGGTTGAACTTAAGGACCTACCTCCTCATCTCGAGTATGCATTCTTGGAGGGTGATGATAAATTACCCGTCATAATTGCTAAAGACTTGACCGAGGAGGAGAAAACTCGCCTCATAAAGGTCTTGAAGTCACACAAGCAAGCAATTGCTTGAAACTCTCCGACATTAAGGGTATCAACCCCGAGTTTTGTACTCACAAAATCTTAATGGAGGATGACTTCAAGCCAAAGAATCCAACATCGTAGAAGGGTGAATCCTAAGATTCATGAGGTTATCAAACAAGAGGTTCTCAAACTTCTTGATGCCGGTTTGATTTACCCGATCTCCGATAGTCCTTGGGTTAGCCCAATTCATTGTGTTCCAAAAAGGGTGGCATTATCGTTGTCACGAATGAAGAAAACGAGTTAATTCCAACTCGATTGGTTACGGATGGCGTGTGTGCATTGACTATCGCAAGTTAAACGAAGCCACCAGAAAGACCATTTTCCTCTACCCTTCATGGACCGATGCTTGAGAGATTAGCAGGAACGAATACTATTGTTTCCTTGATGGTTTCTCGGGTTACTTTCAGATCCCCATTGATCCGCCGGATCAAGAAAAGACCACATTCACCGCCCATACGGGACATTTGCCTATAGACGTATGCCTTTTGGCTTATGTAATGCTCCCGCACGCTCCAACGATGTATGATGGCAATTTTCCACGACATGATCGGGAAACTATGGAGGTGTTTATGGATGACTTCTCGGTCATTGGGGACTCATTTCAGACATGTCTCCCACTTAGACAAAATGCTTAAAAGGTGTGAAGACACCAATCTATGTCTAAACCGGGAGAAGAGCCATTTTATGGTCAAAGAAGGCATAGTCCTTGGCCATAAGATTTCCAAGAACGGATTGAGGTAGATAGAGCAAAAGTTGATGTTATTGCTAAATTACCTCATCCTACTACCGCCAAAGGTATTAGGAGTTTTCTAGGTCATGCCGGTTTTATCGTAGATTCATTCAAGATTTCTCTAAAATCGCCGCCTATGACCCATCTTCTCGAAAAGATGCTCCTTTTATCTTTTCTCCCGAGTGCATCAAGCTTTTGAAACACTAAAGAAAAAGCTTACGGAAGCACCCATTCTAGTTGCCCCGATCGATTTACCCTTCGAGCTCATGTGCGATGCAAGTGATTTTGCTATCGGTGCGTCTTGGGGCAACGCAAAACCAAGCATTTTCACCAATCCACTACGCAAGCAAAACTATGATCAAGCTCGCACCCATTACACCACTACGTAAAAAGAATTATTAGTCGTGTATGCGCTTGAGAAGTTTCGCCATACCTTATCTTGACCAAATGCGTGGTGTATACGGATCACTCGGCTCTCAAATATCTCTTTGCAAAACAAGATGCAAAGCCGAGATTGCTCCGCTGGGTTCTCCTCCTACAAGAATTTGATATCATTATTCGTGATAAAAAGGAGCCGAGAACCTAGTCACGATCATCTCGTCCCGATTAGAGAACCTCACCAAGATGTGTTCGAGAAAAGGAAATAAATGAAACATTTCCTCTCGAAACACTCAATGTGGTTTCTTTTCGTGGAGACTCTTCTACCCCATGGTTTGTCGACTTTGCAAATTACCATGCGGGTAACTTTGTGGTGAAAGGGATGTCGTCCCAACAAAAAATAAATTCTTTAAAGATGTGAAACATTATTTCGGACGACCCCTACTTGTTTAAAATTTGTGCGGATCAAGTCATCCGGCGATGTGTGTATGGTCGAAGCCATTGACATTCTCAAGGCTTGCCATTCGACCTACTGGGGACATCATAGCCCCAACTACACCGCCAAGAAGGTGTTTGATTCCGGATTCTATTGGCCCACAATCTACAAGGATGCCCATGAATTTGTCAAAACTCGTGACGCTTGTCAACGTCACGGAATATCTCATAAAGGAATGAAATGCCGCAAAACGCCATTCAAGTGTGTGAGATTTTTGACATCCGGGGCATTGACTTTATGGGCCATTTCCTTCTTCCCGTGGTAACAAATACATACTCGTGGCGTTGACTACTTGTCAAAATGGGTTGAAGCTAAAGCTTTACCCACCAACGATGCCCGAGTTGTGGTGAAATTCTTGAAATCTCTATTTGCTAGGTTTGGAACTCCACGAGCCATAATCGCGATCGTGGTACGATTTCGCAATGACCAATTTGAAAGAGTCATGCAAAAGTATGGTGTAACTCACCGCCTCTCTATCGCGCACCACCCCAAACAAGTGGGCAAGTGGAAGTTTCTAACCGGGGATAAAGAATTCTTGAGAGGACGGTTGGTGAAAACCGTGCTCTTGGTCGGATAAGCTAGATGACGACTGGGCCTTCCGATACTTTACAAAACACCCATCGGTGCACTCCATACAAGCTTGTATACGGAAGGCATGTCATCTACCGGTTGAGCTCGAGCACAAGGCATACTGGGCCTTGAAGCATGCTAACTTTGATATTCGATACCGGTGATCATCGGAAAGTTCAAATGAATGAATTAAATGAACTCCGTGATCAAGCTTACGAGAACTCTTTGATCTACAAACAAAAGACAAAGAAGATTCATGACTCAAAATCAAGAACCGCTTTTCAACGTTGGTGATCGAGTCCTTCTTTTCAATTCAAGATTGAAGATTTTCTCGAAAGCTCAAGTCCCGCTGGTCCGGTCCATTTACTATCGCTAAGGTTTATCCTTATGGTACCATTGAGTTATCTCAACCCGATGGTCCTAATTTTAAAGTGAATGGTCATCGAGTGAAGCATTACTTTGGAGAGGACATTCCCCCATGGTTGTCCCGGACTTACAAACTTTCCCCATGAACCAATGAATGCGGGATCGAGTCAAGCTAGCGACTCGGAATCAAAAATAAGAGATGCCATATGGGTTGTCACCCATATTTCGAAATGTCTTAAGTTTGTTACGGTTAGCCATTCACAAGTGGCTAGCTTGTGTGACAAAACTTGACAGCTTAGCTTCTTCTTTCTACTTTCTACCACCCTAGTGTGGGGGGTTGCCCACATGTTTTGTATATAAGTCTTTAAAAAAAAAAAAAAAAAAAAAAAAAAAAATTCTTTCTAAATAATGGCCGTAGTATTTCCTTTTACGTTCTTTGTTTCGCATAACAACGGTACTTTGAATATTGAGGGCAATATTCATCTCTAGTGTGGGGGATTCTCACGAATTTTATCATGTAATTATACCGCCTAATTCCCCGCTTTTGGCCAAAATTTTTTTTGAGTAAGTGTTTTACACTTACTCAATTGGTTATCATCCGCCTTGTCTAATAAACAAAAGGATTGGCTAATCCAGAGCAAACGGCTCTTGGTAAAGATATCTCAAACCGTTGACGGCTTGCAATTTGCCCAAAATTGTATGGTATTCACCACCATATCCTTAAAAGTGAAGAGTTGGCTAGCCCGCAAGTTTATGGCTTGTGGTAAAGGCAAAGGAAAACCATAATTGGTAATCACCACCAAAGATAATATTGATAATTTATCTAAGAGTTGGCTAGTCCAGAGCAAACGGCTTCGTAAAGACAAATCAAACCATTGAAGTCGGTGGTTTGCTCAAAATCACATGGTTATCGTACCATGGTTCTTACTTGAACTAAAACATTTGGCTACTCCGTAAGTAATGGCTTTTGGTAAAGAGTTTCAAATCCATTAAGTTTTTCTCAAAAGATTGCTAGGGACTAGCAATAGTTTAGTGTGGGGATTGATGAGTGTGTAAATACTCATCATTTTTAGTCAACCGAATCGCAAAACGCTTAAAATGCTCACAATGCATCAAAATATCGAAAATATTCCAAAATTGCATTTTATATGTTTCGGATGCAAAATGTTCAAAATCGATGAAAATGAGCAAAGTTTGCATAATTGGCGCTTCAGTCCCCAAGTTTCAAAAGTTGTCAAAATAGTCCCCGAGCACATAATTTCAAAAGATAAATCACCAAAGGTCCTTTTAAAATCAAAAGTTGTCAAAATTAGTCCTTTGGTGAAAAATATCAAAAGTTTGAGAAATTACAAAATTGGTCCTTCAAGTTTGAAATTTGGCAAAATGGCCCTGAAATTTGAAAATGTCAAGATTGGTCCTTGTACTTTTAGAGCTTGTCACTTTTAGTCCTTGGAGCAACTTTGTGAATTGGCGTAAAAGGTCCTTGCTATTTTCGAAATTACACAAAAGGTCCTTGTGTTATTAAACCCTTTAAACCTATTTTGGACCCTATCATAAAACCCTTGGACCTCGCTTTTATCCTTTGGACCCTTCACCAATTTTGACCCCCCCCTTTAATAATATCTGGTCAAACAACCAACAAACAAAACACACCCCGCCATCCCCTTTCCCCCTTTCCTCCCCTTGTCTCGCCCACCATCCCACCCACCAACACAACCACCCACCACAATCACCTCTCCTTGTTCCCCACCTCCACCAAACTCCAAATGCAATTAATGCCTCTCCCCCATTTCACTCAACTCTCAATCAGTCAAATAACCATTTTGGCGCCAAAAACGGATTTAAAGGCCAGGATCACTTTTAGCCATCCAATGGCTATCATTTCAAGTGGGAATTATTCGTAGAGAGAGAGAAAGATCTTGGATATATAAAGAGAAGCAAAAAGAAAGCAAGAGAAGTAGTCTACTAGTTTTTAATTTTCTTAAAATGTCGTTTTATCTTAAAGTTCTTAATTTAGCGTAAAACTTGTAATCTTTTGTTAATTTGTATTAATTTAAAGTTTTTAAGTGTATTGAACTCATTTCAAGCATCAATTTCGCTTTATGTTTACAATTCAAATTTCATGTTCATCGTTTCAAATTGCAACTTCAAAAGCTTGAGTACAAGTGTTTAATAGTTTATTTCAAAGCTCAAATAAGCTTGTATAAGCTTATTACAGCTTTTCACAAGCTTACATTTAAGTTTCCATTCATTTTGGGACTTGGTCAATGAAGTCAAACCGGGTCAAATTGGAATGGAAATGGACAATGGGTTGATGCAAAGATGGAAATGGGTTGATTTGGAATGAGTTGGGTTGATATACTTAGGTTAGAGGTTCATTGATTGTTTGAATTCAAGCCATAGTGGCTAAGGACCATTTGTAAGTCAATTTCAAGTTTTATTGCATAATCTTCATTTGCAATTATAACTAGTTCATACTGTTTATTTAGTTGTATTTAGGTTAATTAAACTTAGTTTAATCATTAATGCAAGTTTGTTAAAGCGTTTGGATCAATTTAACCACAAAACAAGCTTGTTTAAGGTGTGTTTGGCATTGCTCAATATCTGTGGTTAAGGCTTGTTCATTGGGTAAAACTTGTTGCTCTAAGCTTGTTTAGCTCTAATACACTAACTCATATCTCATAAACTTGCACCGCAACCCACCAAAGTCAAAATCATTCTTAATCTGCCTTAAACTGTTTAATCATGTGGATTTTTATAAAATCAAAAGCTTAGTTTGTGTTCAAATATCATAGATAAAGATTGTAGTAGCTTCATTTCATTCATAAACAACATTATCAGTCCTCACATTGGATTCAAAACTCAATTTAGTCAAACTTTCAAATTTGCTTCAAAAGTCAAAACTTGAAAAATGCCATTTTGAGCTAACTGAGAGGAATTTTAGAGGATTCATTTCTAGATAAAATTCAGTGAAAATTGTTGTTTTAAAAACTTCTCTTGGTCTATTTTCTTGTAGCTATTTTTGTATAATTTTGCAAATTTTCTAAAAGCTCCAAACAAGCTTGTCTTTTAGGTCCTATTTGCCTGCTCATAAGCCCAACTTTAGTCGAGTTTTCTCGCTTTTTGCAAGCTTGCACAGAGCAAAGAGCTTTTCTAGGTCTAGTTTTGGTTTAATTGATCTCAACCAGGTCTTGTTTAAGGTCCAATTGCTTGGTTTTTGATTTCTAGCTTATTTGAGTGCTTATTTTGTGGTCCAAAGTAGGTACCTAAAACTGCTTTTAGCTTATTAGCTCAAATCCTCAAATATGTGCTAGTTTGTAATTCAGAGGCTATAGCTTGTTGATTTAAGTTGCATTTTGGTTCTTTTAGTATTTCATAACTTCAGAATCAGTTGGTGGCTTATTGTGGTGTTTGGCTTATTCAAAGTGCTTATTTATAAGCACTTATTGTGTAGCAGCTTGCATAATTCTCCACATAAGCACTTGTTTTCTATTTTTCCTAGATTCCTAATATTATTTTAAGTTATCTTGAAATTTTCAGATTTTTCTAAGTTGGTTTGCTATTTTTCTTAATTTAAATTAATTTTTAGGCACTTTTAATTAGCTTTTAATACAATTAATTAAGAAAAGCTTCAAAAAATAATTTTTCATTTTTCTTAGGTTTAGATAAATATAAAAAGTAAAAAAGTATTTTTCTAGATTTTTCTTAGTTTATTTTGTATTTTTAGTAATTTAATTAGTTTTAATAGTTTAAAATTCCTAGAAAATAGAAAATAATCGAAAAATACAAAAATAGTTTTGAAAATTCTATTTTGATATTTTAGATTTTTCTAAGTCTTAATTTTATTTTTCTAGCTTAATTTCCTATTTTCTTGTATTTTAGGTAATTATTTAATAGTTAAAAATAGTTTTAATTAATAATAATTAGATAATTAGTTATAAAATAATTTTCTTTTTCTATAAATTTTCTTTTATCATTAGGTTTGTAAAATATCATTTTCATATTTTTAGGGTTAATATTGTGTAAGTTTCACATTTTTATTTGACGTTACGTAGTTTTTAATTTCGCTTTATAAAAACATAAAACAAAACATCATTTTAATTATAGTGATAGCGTTTATTTAATATTTTTATCTTTTAATTTCCTTTAATTTGCATTTAAGCCGTTGTAATTTGTTGGCTTTTTCCGTAGTTATAATTAATTCAAATCCCTTTTCATTCAAATTTCTCGATCACTATTCGTTTGATAATCCATTGCATAGCTCATTGGGACATAACGACCGGGAGACTCTATACTCCTCGATCTTCATTGCATTCGTGCTTGAGCGCTTTTAAGTCGATTACGGTCCGCCATTCACAAGTGGGTGCTTTTCTCACGAGTGATTTAGCTCAATGACTGGTCGTTGGCACGCATCAAAAGGATCTGAAAATTTCAGAAAAGTCTAAAACAATATTAGGAAGCTAGGAAAATTAGAAAAACAGGGGCTTGTTTGGAGGATTTTGAAACTGAAGAGGAAGTGCTTATTGAAATAAGCACTTCAATAAGCAAATGGAATCCAAAGGCTACCAAACCAAAAGAGAAGCTCTAATATGCTAAAGGAACATAAATGGAACAAGTTTCAACAAGCCCTAACCACTGATAAGCTATCTACAACAGATTGATGATATGAGATTATATGCTAAATCAGTAACTGGGGGTCTACTTTGAGCAAAGAAATAAGCACACCAATAAGCTAAAACCTAAAACCAGAACTTGGGATCTACACTAGACCTGTTAAGACCTTGTAAACTAAATTACGCACCTAGGTGAGCCAAAATGAAACTCATGCGGACCTTTCAAAACTCAGATAAACCTCATGCGAGCAACAATCCCACAGGCATTTATGCCCTTTTGAACAACAAATTTGAAGCTTAAACAAAATTCACAAAATGTAAGAAATTGGACATAAGAAAATAGACCAGTTGAATCTTTGAAATCACAAGTTTTATTGAAAATGTCTCGAAATGAGCTTGTGAAAATCAACCTATTTTGGCCAAACCGAGATTTTGCCATTTCGACTTTTGATTAAAAATGGAAAGTTGACTAAACCGAGGTTTGATTATGATTTTGGACCTGAAATGATATGAATACATGAAATGAGACTACTGCAATATATATCTATGTGATTCAAACACAAATTAAGATTTTGAGTTGCAAAATCTTCAACAGTTATTCAATTGAGACAGGTGATAAAGGATTTTGACTTTGGACAAATGTTGGCACAAGGGAAAGACTCAAATGGATTCAAATGAGCTATACAAACATAACACAACAACTTTCAACCACTGAGCATCCCTTAAACACAGATTAAGCATGTAATCCAAACACCCTTATCTAACTGTGTTGCAATCAAAATGAGCTAAACCCTTAAACAAACTTGTAATAAGGATCAAACCAAGCTTAAATATCATAAATACAGCTAAATAGACTAAATTAAACTAATGGTGATCACAGATTCATAGACAAGCATAAGATGCAAAAACTGACTTGAAACTAAAAAAATGAAACAGGTACTAACCACTGTATCCAGCTATTGTAGGCCAAAACCAGAATTAACACTATGCTAAACTATTCTAAACCAACCCAAAATCCAAGCTGCATCACCCAAACACCATTTCCATGCCATCTTGCTTGTACAGTTGACTATTATTGACCTTGGACCAAATTACTTGAAAATTGATCTACAAGCTTATCAAAAGCTATATAAAGCTTGAGTAAGCTTGTTTAAGCTTACAATGAAGCTAATGGAAGCTTGTTCAATAGAAAATAAAACTGTAATTCTCAACAGTAACCAGGAAAATTGGAACTTATATAAAAACTTTGATAAGTAATTAAAAGCACACTACAAAGGTTTTATCACTCAAATGTGATACATAGAAACTAGATTACAACATTTAAACTTAAATTAAAACATTTAATTAAAAAAAACGACATTTAAAGAAAACAATAAAACTAGCTAACTCCTTTGCTTGCATCCTTCTTCCTCTTTTTATAGTCCAAATTGTTTCTCTCTCATGTCTCAGCAAATCCCACATCTGTTTTTGATCCTTGGATGAGAAAAAAGTGATCTTGGCCATTCATTGTTTTTGGCGGGAAAAAGGGATTTAACAGTTGAGGTTGAGTGTTGGGGGAGAGAATGCATTAAATGCATCTTGGAGTGAGGTAGAGGAGGGGGAACATGGGAAGGGATAAGGTGAGGAGGGGGGTTGAGTGTGCAGGAGAGTTGCAGGGTGCAAGTGGAGAAGGAAAGGTTTGGCGCCAAAGGTGTTTGACTGGCTTGTTTTGACCAGTGTTTAATAATCAAGGGGGGGTCCAAAATGATAAATGACAGGGGTCCAAATGAGGTTCAAGGGTCAAAATGGGTTTAAGGTCTTATAATAACACAAGGACTAGTTGTGTAACTTCTGAAAAATTGAGGGACCAGGCTGCCATTCTTGCAAAGATGTTCCAAGGACTTAAAGTGACAATCTTCAAAAGTACAAGGACCAATGTTGCCATTTTCACATTTTCCAGGGACCAATTCTGCCAATTTTTAAACTTGGAGGACCATTTTTGTAATTTTCTCAAACTTTTGATATTTCTCACCAAAGGACTAAATTTGACAACTTTTGATTTTAAAAGGACCTTTGGTGACTTTTCTTTTGAAATTTTGACTCAGGGACTATTTTTGACAATTTTAGAAACTTGGGGATCAAACTCGCAATTTTGCAAATTTGATATGTTTTTCATCCGATTTTGATATTTTTGCATTTAAAACACATAAAACATCGATTTGTGATATTTTCATCATTTTGATGCATTTTGAGTGTTTTCGTATGATTTTGCGCTTATATTATACAAAAATGATGAGTATTTACACACTCATCAGTGCACAACAAGGGTATATTTTCAGTTGGATTTGTTCACTTTGCTCAGTGATCAGAGATGATAAGGTGGTGAGGATTTGCGATACGAAGTTGTGGTATATACCATGTAAGTTATGTTTTGAGGTATTTTGGTGTTTAGTCATTTACATGGGAGACTTACATTTCATGTGCCACTTAAATATATGTATTTTTAATGAATGCTACGTATATTGTTAGGATGCGTTAGCGTAGTGTGATTTTACACAATTGACACTTTGATTAAAGCATATCGGTATAACACTAATTTCCAACTTGTTGTCATTGTTATCGACTATTGACGTGATGTTAATAGGTCAACAGAGAAGAAAGTGAGTGTAGTTGCCATAAGTGACAATGGACGAGCTTAGTGATGATCAAGAATTAATTCAAAAGAAGGCATCACCGCTTGTTGCCACTATTGAGCATCATCACTAGTCTTGTAAGTGCTTTTCTTGATGTGTACAGTTCTTAAAGTAAACAAATTTACTAACGGACGTATCACACTGCATGAGTTCTCACCTGATGGGAAATTCATTGTTACTGCTGACCGTGATTTCAAAATTCGTGTTACACACTTTTCATACCTTAGCATTATATACACCGTAATACCGGTCTGATTAAACATGCTCTTTGTATCGCAAGCCGCGTTCCCAAAGAAACTTTTAGATGGAGCTCATGAGATTGGACAGTTTCTGTCTTTGCAGTGAGTGAGTTACTTGAGGTGGCATAGTTCTTTATTCTTTTAGGAAATTTTTGGATACGTATTGTAATTAGATTCAAATAATCTGTATGCAAAATTAATAATCTTTTTGTTACCGCATCACTATACTTTTGTCCTCTAATAGGCGTTTTGCTAACCGTGTGATTGGATTTATAGGATAAAGAAGGTATCCCGCGAGACCAGCAAAGATTGATATATGCCGGGAAGCAATTAGAGGATGGTCGGACATTTCTTGATTACAACATCCAAAAGGTTAATGTCAGATTTAAGATAATTTTTTGTATACTTAAGTTTAAGGCTAATGTGCGCTTGTTAATTTATTTTTCTTTGATGCTAACGACATGATTGATCGCCTTATGTTGTGTGTCATTTGCCATTGTTACTTAACTTAGCAGTTTAATTCTTGCACTTAAAACTGTCTTAGTTGTTGTATAACCATTTATGTCATTAATTTACATGTAGGTACCTTGGAGTGATGAACGTCCATTAGAGAACAAAGAGTTGAACGCCATCATTGGTGCATGGTTTACATTGTGGCGTGATTAATCCCAAATACTGAAGTTCAATTATGTTGAATTCTAGTGTTTTAATTTGGAATTTATCTAGGATTTATGTTTAGTTTAATTGACATATTATCTTAATTTACTTTGTTGATTTCGACATTTGTAGTGTATTTTAATAAATTTATATATATTTGCTGCATTTATATATATTTCTTTATTTTAAAAAAATTATTACTAAAATTTTCCAATTTCTAAATATTTAGAAAATTTTAGAAATGTTTTTTTATAATAAAATAGATTTATCAAAAAGACAGGTTTTGAGATAAAAACACATCATTTTACTCTATATAAAGATAGGTTGAATGCTTCTATAAAGACAGGTTGTTAGAAAACCGGTATCAGTGTTCAATAAAAATATGTTTGTTCACTATATAATAGACTTATTTTAAGGAGAAAACCGGTGTCGATGCTTCTAATAGCGACAGGTTGCCAAACCGGTTTTTATATGTTTCGATCATGGAGATACCCCCTTCAGAGAGTGGTTCCAAAACCACTTTTCATGGGCCATTTTGACCGGTTTATGTGAGATTTTTTGTAGTAGTGATTGTCGTTAATTACTAAATGGTTGTTATACGTTTGTGTATTTAATAATTAAATATAACCTTTTATATTAAATTATTAATCACTAATTCTTCATACGTAAAGTGTGCAATCCCGTAGTCTCGAGTTCGATCCTAACATACATCTATTAGTTTATATCCATAAACCAATAAGTGTTACCCCAGCTCGTGACTCCGGTCACACCGAAAGGTCCTTACCGAACGTGGGAAACCAAACCGGATAGTCGCCTCAACCCTCCAATACGTACCTTACATAAATTGATTTGTAGTCATTTTTTTAGTGTAGTATGCATGGGAGAGACTAATAAGACTGTTGGAATTTTGAAATTTTTCCAAAAAATGACCCATTTTGTATTCCGGTACCAAAATCATATCACGTATCAGTTTTAAAGGTATCAATTTTTTTCCACCCTGATTTCATTCGTAGTCCAGTATCCTACATGTAATGGGAGCCGATACCGGTTTGGTTTGCTACGGTACCGGTATTTTTTTGGTTTGGTACTGGTATTCGGTCGCATCCCTAGTTCATAGTACTATATATTTACTTTGCAAAGTTCAAGGTATTAAGTACGCTATTTGAATTATTTTCACATTAACTTTTTATAAACAAAAAATCCGCAGTTCTAAAATGATATATTGATATGAGTTGCCTTGAATAACTGTCCTTTCCTTTCCATATTACTAGAAACCTTACTAAATACAAGTTTTTTTCTTTTTGTGGGCAGCCATGGCATGTTGTTCACGGCTCACAGCTTGATTATTACACTTGAAAAGACTAACACACTTTTATGGAAAGATTACTATTATATTTCATTTGATTTAGACAAAATATTATTTACATACCAGGGATTAATCTCCACCATTTATTTTTATTTGATTTAATGGATGAGATTAATCCCAACAATTTAAAAAACCTACTTTCATCATCTTTTTTCAAATATTAATAACTTTCAAACCGTTAATCGTTAAGCGAAAACAAAAATATCATTGCGACGAGCATTTAATTATCTTTCTATAGATAGATACTTTGATATACTTTCAACAAATTTTGTTTTTTTCGTATCTTTCACGTTTTTTTTTAAGTTTTTTTTCGTTTTTTACGTTACTGAAATTTGCATTAAAAATCATATATGATTAAACACTAATTTGAATATCACATGTGATATTAGTGTTATATCATATATGATACTAGCCTATAAACCCGTGATAAATCACGGGTGGCTTATAAAAAGTTAAAAAGGAAGTGAAACCTCTAAGAGAAACAAATGTTAATTTCCAAACAATTAGCAAAGCAACTCAAAGGATGTGCAAAACATGTGAAAATATTAAACAAATATTGAAAAATGACCTTACATAAAAACTCCAATAACATGAAACAAATAGTTTGCATTAGACCGTCGGATCAAATTTTTGTAGCACTTTGTGGTGAACATTGTTCAAGAAACTATATGGTATTTCCAGCTACATGAACTGAGAAAGCATATGAAGTCTAGTTTGCATGTTTGATGTTCGAGTTACCTGAACACAAAAAGCATCATATGACCATTCAAAGGGACTAAATGGTTTCCTTCATATGACATTCAAATAAGTATAAATACAAGTTTTTAGCGAGAGGCATTTTACCTCCTTCAACCCTCCTCTTTTTTTATCCGGGCTTGGGACCGGCTGAGTACACACTAAAACCAGGCAGAGTTAAAACTTGTACATATACCATATGAATATGAAATGGATTCGAAAAATGACATTAGTTTTAAGTTTTAGTAGTAACCCAAGTAGAGTTAAACACCCATGAAGCAGTCAAACACCCATATCATATCATATATGTCCAGATAAACTGATAGGTGGACTGATTTGTTGGGTACCCAAGAAGCAGTCAAAGACCCATGCAATTGCAGTAGTACGGGTATTTGGTTTTGGCATGGACGACCCTCATGAGCTATAAATAATGTGTAACTTTACATCCCAACCATAGAGAATTCACAGAGTCATGTACCTTAGCTTCGAATGTAGGGGATAAGGAACATCTGCAGTTGCAAGGTGTAAATGCTCGGTACTCATTCGGTGGCCCTGCATATCAGATAAAAAAACAGATGAGAGACCGTTACATGCAAATACGTAGAAGAAAATGGTGCAAGTAAATCAGGTGAGTTAAGTGTGCGCGGCTAACCTGTACGCGCATCCGCTGCTGGACGCGTGGGTGTACCAGTTGTTCCTGGAGCTGATGTCGGCCTTGTTCTAATTCTCTTTGCAACATGTCTTATTTGACTGGGCATATGTGAATCAGAAGTGCCTGAAATGACAACGACATAATACTGCAAATAAGTATCCAGTGCAGAAGATAACGTGGTTTCATAAAACATTGGGACTTCACGTTAACTAAAAATAACACACAGGATGACCATTTCTGAATACAAATGCCGAATTATAGTGTTGCTAAAGTCTCACTAACCTTCGTGTACAGCTGACGATGTTGTTGTGGATTCACCATCTGCTGTTTCAGGCCGTGTAGCTAAATTAGGTGCACCTATAGCGACACAACCATAAGCTATTTAATAAGGGGATCATAAAAAACGTATTACACTTATGAAGTAGATGCGTGTTTAGACTACCAACCACCAACTCCCGCTTGATGACCTCTCCTTTGCGAACATCGAGCTTAATGTGATCAGCAGCTGTTATTAAAAAAAATATCAACATGTAAGCATAAAGGAAAGGGAATGAGAGATCGTGACAACATTTGACCAAAAAGGTAGGCATACGTGCGAGCTTGACAACTGATTCAAAGAGCATGATGAAGCTTCAAATTTTGGATTCCGATGTTTCGCCATACAATCCTATTTGTGGTTGGGTCTACATACTCCTTTGTATCACCAACCTTCTGGATGCATCGTATGTAACCTGTTTGTTGCAAGTATTCCTTTTTAATATAAATCATTTTCAGAAATTTAATGCATTACTTTACCATACCTATTAGCGTTGGATCTTTTGCGTCTGACTTTGTTCCCAAGTCGTTGTATGCAGTGAAGTTGAAGTAATGGCAGCCATTTTTGGAATCAGGCACATTCCGTGCGGTCCATTTTTTGTAAACTTTAACTTCAATAGATATATTAATGTGTGCAGATTTTAAGTTCCCAATGTCTGCAACATCCAGTTCAAGAACCACCATTTTTCCCTGAAGCTTTGGACATCGATGTAGGGCTGCTACTGGTTGCCATTAGGCTACAGAGCCGGGAAAAGATTGCATGAGAAGGCTACAGAAGAAATCTTTTACATATGTACAGGTGCCTACGGCGTCAGCAGCCTTTCCACTTTTTCCTTTGCCTTTTGCACCACCTTCCTCACTACCACCAGCTTTTGCCTTTCCCTTTCCACCCTTTGCATCCTTAGCAACAATCAGACAGTAAAACAACACCATCAATAACCAAAATCACCATTGTAATGCTTAATATCTAAATTAAAAACTCAGATGAACACAGACACAAACTCCCGAACAAAAAATTAAAGATAATTAAAATAAAAATATTCTTCCAAAATTATAGAAACCCACAAAATTAAACCACATGCCTGCAATTATCGCACCTCGTACCCTCATACCGTAAATCAAATTATTACCACATGACCACTTGTCGTATCAAGTTCTTTAGCTATATTATCCGTTGACTCAGGTTCCTGCAAAAAGCAATTCATCATTTCAGTATTTTATAAGAAAAACCCAAATTATAAAAACTCAAATTATAAGAAAAACCCCAAGTTATAAGAAAATCCTAATCTACAAATTTATTCTTTCGCTCTATCCTCGTACATCTGGTCTGTGGAGCAATCAAATTCATATTAAAATCCTAAAAACTGAACCTTTACACCATTGAGACAACAACAACACAACCAAAATATGTTTATTCTAAAAATCAAAAGATATGCACAAAATAGTTAGGAAAGAATTGAAGAAAATTATAACTGATTAATGCACAAAATAATTTAGGAAAAAATTGAGTAAATAAAAATCAATGACAAAATCATTCAATTACAACCTGTTATTGAAAATCATTCAATTATAATCGCTTAAAATAAAAAATTAGTTGTCCCCAAAAACCCAAAACCAATCGATTATGTAAACCGACACAAAGAAGATGAATAATTATGATGTGGATATGGACATAAAAGTGTCTTACCAGAACTGCTCTTGAATATGATTCTGAACATGCTACAAAACCATTGAAAATGATTATAAAACCAGTCATAAAACTTATACTTTTGAAAATGATTATGAATCGTGAATAGATACCTGTAAAAGGATAAGTTTTATGAATCGATTGGTAAGACTGAATTGAATAACGATGTTTGTTAAGATTGGTGTTTTATGAAACGTTGGTTTACAGAAGATAATATGTTGACTAAAAGGATAAGGTTTAAGTTTTATGTTTTTATGTTTTGACTAATAAAAGGATTGTTGAGTAAAGCATATATTGATGAGGTGGCTTTGATGACCTGGCTTTATTCACATGGGTATTGCCAAGGTGGCTTTTATGAGGTGGCATAAAATTTCAAAAAAAGCTTGGTTTATTATATATATAGATTAGTGTTATAACATATATGATATGTAATATCACATGTGATATTAGTGTAATGTCACATATGATATACATATCATATCACATGTGATATCATTTATCATATATGATTTAACACTAATATCATATTTGATATTCAAATTAGTGTTTAATCATATATGATTTTTTTTCATGCAAATTTCAAGTAACGTAAAAAAAAGACGAAAAAACATGAAAAAAATGATTTTTTTTTTCTTTTTTCGAAAGTATATCAAAGTGTCCGTCTATAGAAAGATAATTAAATGCTTTTCGCGACGGTGTAAATATTTTCACTTGACGATTAACGGTTTAAGAGATATTTAAATTATAAAAAATAGGTGAAATAATAAAATGCTTTTAATCTCAGTCATTGATTTTTTTTAGATGAATGGTGGAGATGAGTCCCTTAGTATGTAACAAAAGTTTGGTATGTAAAATACCTCTCCTCATTTTATTCTTCATACGAAATTTTTTTTTATCGTTTAGCTGCTTTTTATAACTTCAACTATGAATAATCATGGAGATAATGACTAAAATACCTAATTTTTCAAACCTACTTCACAAAATACTCAATGTTTTAGTCAAAACCAAAAATACCTATAAAATCCGCAAGTTTTGAGACCGTTGTGAAATAGAAAAAAATATCAAATTTTTTTGATATTTTTAGGAAATATCACAAATACTTTGCTATTTTTTAAGAAATATCAAAACATTGCAAAATTTTTTAGAAATAACAAAAAAAATTTATATTTTTAAGAAATATCGAAAATTTTCGATATTTCTTAAAAATTTCGCAAATGTTTCGATATTTCTTATAAAATCGTAAACTTTTGGATAAAACATGCGAGATTTTCATTAATTTGCGAGATTTTCTTGCAGTTTTTGGATAAAACGTGTTTGATTGTTATTTCTTGCTCATTTTAGCTCCCTTCACTAAAAAACTCAAAATTTTCACCAAAAAACTCAATTTTGCCATGAAATCCGTCAAAGAAACCGTCAAAATAAGTGTATGTAAAGGAGGTACATGAGAAAGAGTGGATGGTGTGTTGGAGTATATGTCGCTAAATTGTGTAAAACATACACTAATTTTACCATTGTTGTAATCATATTCATGTTTACTAGAAGCGGTATCCGAGAGGCTAAAAATCGATGCTAATAGTGGTTTTATGGTAACTTACAATTCGAATAATGATATTGTGGAGGTATGTGATGATTTGGAAGTCAATGAATTTATGGATTTGTTGTTAAAAGTAGTAGAATTGTTACGTAGTGTATTCTTGAGTCTAGTGTAAATGGTAGGCAATTATCAACTACGGGAAGCAATCAACAAAGCAATTTTATTCATGCTACCTCGTTTGTAAATGTATATCAAACCGAATATCATGCCACACAAATTCACCAAACACAAATGCCTGGTAGTGGTTTTTGTCAAAGTTTTCCTTGTTTTCAACAAATGCATGGATTTCCTAGGAATCCTATGTATGTGCCTGGATACTATGCAGGATCCTCAAAGTGATCAGCTAATAGTAAAAAAAACAAGTTGTTGGTTCACCAAAAAAAAGGAGTAACGAAAGAAATTTGCTAGATGATGATAAATTACGGCCTTTCGAAGGAAAGATATGGGTAGTGTTTTTGGGAAAGTAAAAAGATTTCCTAGCGAGGATGAGAGTAGTGAATCTAATGATGGGAGTAGTGAATCTGATGATGAGAGTAGAATATCTGATGAGGAGGGTAGTGAATCTAATGAGGAGAGTAGAAAATCTGATGATGAGAACAAGAAATGTAAGAAGGATAAATTTTGGAATATGCCTCCCCTACTCAAAACACCAGTCCCAAATATCAACTCGAAAAAAGGTATGTGTTATGGAACATCTAGTATTGTTCGTTTACATGATACTTTTGATAATAAAGAACATATAAAAGTTTCTTTGGGTAGAAAAGCTCTTGAAGAGGGATTTCAAATTAGATACCCAAAGGGTATACGTAAAATGTATTGTTGACACATGTGAATGGGTTTTTCGAGCCTATATACCCAAAGACTATAAAAAGTTTTATGTAACAAAATTTCACGACCATCATACATGCTCTAGAACTCAAATTCACCCACATCATTGTAATGCTTCCCCAAAAGTCCTTGGTCATATATTGAAGGAGGTAACGACTGAGAATAGTATGATATATAGGGGAAAGAGATTATAACAGATATGAATACTAGGTTCAAAATTGATATCTCATATTCTCAAGCTTGGCGAGCTAAATGTTATGCATTTCAATTTTTGAGAGGGACTCTTGAGGAGTCGTTTTCCGAACTCCTTTTGTATTGCCACAATTTGAAACTAAAAAACCAGGGACTATTACACATATTGAAACTGACGATGAAGAAAGATTTGAGATCTTTTTTCTTGCCATGGGTGCTGAGGTAAGTATTGTTTTTTACAAACAAATAAATGTATTATTCATGCTATCCATTTATTATTCTTGTGGAAAACTAGAAGGGGGGGTTGAATAGTTTTACCGATTAAAACTACGTTTTAAACTATTTAGATCGACTTATGTCAATCTATTTGTTATCCTTGTTGGATAATGATAGATAAGCATATAAGTAAGTAATGCAAAGATAAAGAGTAAGGAAACACAAAACCACGACACGAGTCTTTATAGTGGTTCGGCTACAAGGACACCTTCCTTGCCCTACTTCACTCCCCGAGTACCCCACTCGAGAGTTCGTAAGCACTAAACAACAAAAGCTCCATAATGTGGCGGAGAAGCATTCACAACGTTGCCTACTCTTTATCCGGTACTAGGCTAGACACCGAGTTCTTCTACGAGGTAGAACCACACCTATCACAGTGTCGCCTACACTTTACCCGATACAAGGGTAGATACCGAGTTCCATTACAAAGGAGGAACTACTACCCAACACTACACCACAACACAACTATCCCAATGGAGACCCACTCCTTGTTACAATACTTTAAGGATATCAATATCCTTTAACTCAAACTATCTATCTTGTACATCGACGCACCTTATCGAATGTACACCCTTGGCGCCTTTCAATAATGCCTTTGACAAGACCCTTCGGCACCTTTCACTAATGCCTTCGACACGACCCTTCGGCACCTTTCACTGATGCCTTCAACACAACACTTCTATGGAGGGAGAAAAGAACTTTCAACAAGATATACTTCAATGGTCTTGATGATGACAAAGCTTAGCAACTCATGACCTTGAGTTCGCACGTCTTCAAGAGGTGGTTATCTCGCCTTTAAGAGAATGTTGGAATCACTCCTAAACTATAATTCAAGTGTTAGTTATTAAGTTATGTAATAGGTAGCTTATTATGGCCTTTATGTTTGTTATTAGCCTTAAGCTTATGTAGAAGGCCCATGAGCTTAGGCCCAAGTCCATTAAAGAAAGGATGGAAACTAGGAGTGTTGCCCTAGCTTTCCTCCTATAAATACTTTCTTATGTAAACCCTCATTTGAAGGTTGGTTGTTCAAGTTATTTCTTATTAGCACTATACACATCTACGCCTAACCGTTGCCTTTATTATCGTGTGTGTGTGTTTGTTTTATCTTGTTCAATCGCCTTATCTCTTTCTATATTACTTGTGTTTGTAAAACTAGTGACCTAACAAAGGTATCAATCGCCTAATAGTTGAGTGAACGTATTGTTTGAAGTGAGTTTTGGTCTCACGCTTAACTTGCGTATCCCTACTTTGGCTTGATCAAAACGTATTTTTACACTTTTAATCCAAGATTCTTGTCCTTTCAACGTTATAAGGTGTTAAACTTATCGCTTTTGGCAAAAGTTTGGAACTTTATGTGTGGATCATTGTTTTCTACTAGTTTTTGAACGAGGGTTAAGTCCTACGATAACTGCTTTTAAGAGCTTTGGATCATCAAGTTTCACACTTTTGTGTCTTTTGGTGTTATTGAAGCTATTTCATCACACAAAACCGGTTTAGAAACATCTTTGGGCAAAATCAAAATTACGAGTAATCCCACGCGTAGCAAAACCCTAATCCTACGCGTAAGTTATTCCTTGGTTTGATCTTCATTTTCGGGTTTACTCCGTGTTTTCTTGCTTGGATAAGCCCGAAAATACGTCGACTTTGGATATCTTTTGCACCGTGAAGTGTAAAGATCACTTGGGATAAAACCCTAAAATTACGATAAGATAAGCTTACGCCAGAAATCCCACGATAAGATTTTTCTTACGCCTAAGCCTAGTCTTACGATAAGATAATCCCACGCCTAACTTTCACGCCTAACTTTTGTCTACGATAACTTTAGCGCCTTTTCCTACTTACGCCAGAAGCTAAATCTACGCAGAACTCCTTATTGTTACGCGTAACTTTGGTGTTTTTACGCATAAGTGCTACTTGGTTATTGTGATTTCTACGCCTAAGGATACTTCTTCAACAAAGGTTCATTCGACTACAAAGATCCATTTTACCAACACAAGTTTTCAACATGTCTCAACCACCATACTCTAACTATTTCCTTACACTTATCCTCAACGACAACAACAACTAAGTCCACAACATCAACAATGGAATCAACAACAAGCAATTTATCAACAACAATTTAATCAACAACATACTCCACAACTTGGAGCAATTCCTCCACCACAAATGGTTCAAACACCGCCAAGTCTTCAAGTTCAACCCTACACAAATGACTTCAATCAACATCCATCAAGGAACACTATGAAGGAACCCACTTGGTTTGCAAAGATGTGTGAAGCTTTAAGCACCAACAATCAATTCATGAGGTCGGATCACTTGATAGACCTCCAATGCTCACTCCAGAAACTACGATCAATGGGTGATAAGGTTCTTTAGGTTTTGTGATCCAAGAAGCCACATGGAAAGTTCTTAAAGAAGGTTATCTTGAAGGTCCATTTGAGATGCCTATCGTCATTGTACCCGGAGATCCTAATGCCATTCCACCAAGAGATGAACAAACAAACATTGCTATCAAGCATGATTTAAATCCTCATGAACTTCTACACTATGAAGTCGATGAGCTTGCAATGCAATATATCCTTTTAGGATTACCTAACCCAATTCTTCAAGTGTTGATGCTCAAAAGACCGCAAAGGAAATGTGGGACCATATTCATCTTCTTATGGAAGGATCTCAGACTCAATCGAGGATTTGGAATCCAAAATTTACTTGGCTTATGAACACTTCATGATTGAACCTGAGAGACACTAGAGTCTTATCATCATCGATTTTCGACATCATCAATGATTTGGATAAACACAACATCATCATGCCAAGAATTGCAGTGAATACTAAGTTCCCGAGTAGTCTTGGTCCCGAATGGGAGAAGTATGTCATTTTTCTCCGCTGCGAAGAATATGCATCATTCTACATATGGATTGTTGTACGATTACTTGAAGCCTCATGAAAAGGAAGTTGATCGGAAAGGATTCTCCGTGCTCAAATTGCTCCACCTACACATCCGGAAAATCAACAACTTGCCTTATATGCTCAACAAAGTTATCCTCCTCAACAAGCAACTCAACCAACGCCTCACCACACCAAACGATCAATCACAACAACCTCAACAAAATCAATTGGTTCCTTACAACAACAACAATGATCAAGCACTTCATAGTCAAACTAATGAGGAATCCGATCCGCTCAAGCATTGCAACAGGGATTTGTTATGATTGCTAATGCTTTTAGCCGTTATACCAACAAATCCAACAATCGATTCGCTCCTCATCCAATACACGAAATCAGTCATGTGAACAATGGACGAGTTGAAGTTCGTAATCGTGGTTATGGTCGCCAAATGGGAGGTGGTCAAGGGTTTAATGCTATGGGTAGGAATAACAACAGAGCTCAAGTGGTGGAACAGGAAATGCTCGTAATGGGTTGAATGGTCTTCGATGCTACAACCGCAATGAGAAGGGACACTGGCTAATGCATGCCCAAAGCCAAGGACTAGGGGCGTGCTTATTTCAAAGAGGCTCTTCTTTGGCTCTTAAGGATGAAGTCAGTGGATCTCTCACAAACAAAGAACAGAGCTTTATGGCGTATGCGCACTCGATGATGATATGGAGGACTTGCAGCCAATGCAACAAGTATGTTGATGGCTAATATGCATGAGTTACACATGAGTGAAACAGCCCAGTGATGACATCGATGGCTTGTCTCGTGCACCGAACAAACCATCATCATATCTCGAACTAATATCTCCGCCAATATCTCGAATCCGCACGGCCGATCGCTCAAAATGAGTCATCTACATCTCATTCTCGACGATTTTCAAATAAACCTCAGTAGTTACATTTGACGATCAAGATGACCTTATGGTTTCCTTTGATAATCAAATTGACTCGTGGTTGTACTTGAGGATCTAAATAATGATCATGTTGTGACTCACGCTGAACAAGCCGAATCTGTTGCCTCATCCGATTTTGCTCGCTTAATTCAAGACCATCAAATCAAAATGGAGGAATGTTATGCATTAAATAAGGAATTAAAAAGCAAAATGCATCATTAACCAAGGATTTTGAATGCTTACAAATGCAACTCAACTTTTTCAAAACTCAAGAAAACCGTGAAAAGGTTTTGAAGCCGCTTTGCTAAATCTCATCAAAACGAAAAATATTTAGAGAGACAGATGCGTGATCTAGCCGCTCAAGAATGCTTTGTTGTCTCGAAATAGAACAACCAAACATGAACATAAAAAGCAAATTAACGCCTCACCTTGGAAAATCAAAAGCTAAGGTCGAGTTGTTAACTTGTCAAAACAGCTTCTCGTGATACAAAAAGCATTCAACGAATCGGGTAGATGACCTTCTTGAAGAAATTATCGGCTTGCAAAACAAAATTAAAGAGTTTAAAATCTGTTGTTTACAAACATGGTGAATCAAGAATGACTATTGAAAAGTTTACTTTAAAACCCAATCCAAAAGGATATGGACCAAATCTAGCCGACATAAACCAAAGCTTTCACTAAAAACATTCAAACCAAACTCAAGTTTCCAAAGTAATATAAAATTAATGATATCATATGAGTGTTGTTGAATATCATCGTCAAGAGGAATTAGATGCGTAAGACGAGAGTCGATCAAAATTAAAACTGTTGTTTACAACAAACCTTTAATTATTCAAACCGTCACTTTCACACACCAACGGATTCTTCTAACACACCAAGGGTTATCATCAAAACACCGAGTCTTCTAATGTTAATCCCCAACCGATTATGCACAAACTTATGGTCCTTTACCTTCCATCGCTGAAGTAAACTCAAAACCCGAAAATCGAAAAATTCTTAGATATTTTGACATTTTCATGGTCGACCTCAAAATTTTACAACATGAGATAGAATATCGCTCAAATCAAAATTGATCATTTTCAATCGCCTCGCGCGAGAACAAAGAGACATTTTTCGAAAAATCTTTACCTAACGTTAAAAATTTGAAAAGTTGTGCATTAGCTTGGGAAAAGGATTTTCATAAGGAACTTGAGTGATGAAGGTCGCTTTCGAGAAAACCAAAACATCTATTTCTAATACTAAACGAAAAAGAAAATGTTGAGAAAAGATGTTGATCGACTCTTGAAAGATGTTATCTGTGGCCGATATCCATAATGTTGTGTTATTCTATTCTTTGCCACATGCATCCGATTATATCTCTCACGATAATGTTGACTCGTGGTAATCATTGAGAATACCGATAAGATGCTTCAAATCGAGTCTTTAAAAGTCGAAAATGAACGATTACTTAACGAACTTTACAATGCAAAACGTCGCCTTAATTGGTGTGAAAAGATATTCACAATCAACAACTTGGTTTTCAAAAGAAAATCGCTCAGCTTGCAAACAAAATCTTTTGATCCTAAAATTGAGCAACTGGATGATCAAAACGTGTCTTTGAAAAGTCAAATCTCAAAATCTGAACAAGAACTTGTAAAAGTTAAACAGAATATGGTGTCATATTTGATTTACTCAATAAGACTCGTCATGAAGCATCAAACGAACTTGATCACTATCTTGCTCACACTAGAGAAGTCATGAATTTTGTCGGTAATATTCGCTCGAAAATCAAGATTTGATTCACACTATCTCTAAGTTAAGAGAAATGTTAGGAAAGTATGAACAACTTCCGCCAACCATCATTAAGAGATTAGCACCAAGAACACTTAGTAATCGTGCACCTAGAATCCCTACCGCCAAATCACAAGTTGCTAACGTGCTTCCTTCTATCGAAACAGAATAGTTGCGTTTTTCCAAACGTCCGCACTTCACACCCTAGAGCACTCAATCAAGAATAGGAAGTTGCGACCTAAGAAAAGATCAATAAGGAATGCTAAAGTAGAAGAACACCCTAGGACTATGAATAAGACTCACGTTGCTTCCACTATAGATATTGCGTCCGCAAATGTAATAGAAATAGTGATGTAACGAATGCTAAACCGTTAAGTACTTTTGATATTCATCCGATGCACCTTGTGTTATTTGTCGAAAAGTATGAATTCGATTGTCATGACAAATGTGTTGCTAAAGCTATAATCTCTCGCTTACGGAATCCTAAGAATCGGAATACCTCTAGGCCCACTAATCATTCTAAGTCTCGTGCTTGGTAGACCGCCTTCTTTAGATTCTACGTCATGCGTTGTTGTCCCCGTAGCTCCGCCACCTCCTAAGAATGTAGTACCACCTAGTGCATTCACAAAGACTAAAGCAAACAGAGTTATAGATGGCGTAAATGGATATATAACACATTAGGATTTAAATGGATGCCTAAAGTTATTAATGTGTGTATGTCTACTATCATCGCTTCGAACCTCTAACATTTCGGGTTCCACATCTACTTCTATTCCATCCGTGTCGCCTGTGTGTAATGCAGTGATACAGATCATTCTCTGATTGTTGATAGCGGATGTTCCCGACACATGACAGCAACCTTAAACTGTTATCAAACTTTATTGCAAAGTTCATTGGCACCGCTGTGTTCGGAATGATCACTTCAGCCTATCATGGGCTACGGAGATTATGTCAATGGGAACATCGAAATCAGCAGGGTTTACTATGTGGAAGGCCCTCGGTCACAACTGCTTTCGTGAGGTCGGCTTTGTGATGGAGATTTGGAGGTTGCTTTCCGGGAGAAAACTTGTTTCATTCGTGATCTACAAGGAAATGACCTTATGTCCGCTCGCGTAATTCTAGTCTCTACACTATCTCTATGCAAGACATGGTTGCTTCATCTCCCATCCGCTACTTTCAAAGGCAACATCAACAAAATCCTCGCTATGGCACCGCTGCCTCTCACATCTAAACTTTCAAACCATCACCAACCTTGCTCGACACAAACTAGTTGAAGGTCTCCCACGATTCCGGATTCAAAAGATCACCTTTGCTCACCAGTGAACAAGGAAAAAGCACTCGTGCTCATTTTCCTTCAAAGGTGGAACACAGCTCTCAAAGATGTGCTTCATCTTCTTCACATGGATTTGTGTGGCCCGATGCGCTGCAAACGATCAATGGCAAACGCTACATCTTAGTAATTGTTGATGACTACTCACGATGGACTTGGGTCTACTTTCTTCAAGCAAAGACCAAGCTCCACAAATGATCATCACCTTTCTCACGAAAATACGTGTTCACCCGCAACACCGCCGACTAATCGTAATGCATAAAGGAACCGAATTTGTTAACCAAACCCTTCGTGAATTCTATGAGAAAGTGGGAATTCAAAGATCAAACATCTATTGCACGACACCGAACAAAACGGAGTTGTTGAAAGACGAAACCGAACGTTAGTGGAAGTCGCAAGAACAATGTTAATCAATGCTAAACTTCCAGACACTTGTGGGCGTGTCGATTCATCGCATGCTATACTCAAAACCGCTCTATGATCACAAACGCCACAACAAAACACCTTTCGAGCTTGTCCACAACCATAAACCGAATCTCAAACACTTTCATGTATTTGGATCCCTTTGCTATCCGAATAATGATCGTGATGATTTTGGAAAGCTCAAAGCCAAAGCCGACATTGAGTCTTTATTGATATTGTGAGAATTCTAAAGGTTACCGGATCCGAATCGTCAGACAAAACAGTGATGGAAACGATTCATGCTCATTTTGATGAACTCACGAAATGGCTTCGAGTATAACAACTTAGAACCCGGTCACAACCGCTTAAACTTCCTCAACCCCATCATCACCGAACAAAGCCCCCACCACTCACAACAAATGGAAAGGTTATTTGCTCCTCTGCTCAAAGGATTTATATTGATGAACGTGCTCTGTGTATCCACTGCTTCACCGCTCAACCCGATAATATTCCTATACCGATACACTGCTACAACAACTATCGTTGAAGATGCACCTACACCGCTTGACTCCAACACAACAGCTTGAACAAACCGCTTCCAACAATGATGAACCAACCGATGATATTCTCAATGAAGTACCCCACCGCAGATTTTGATCCAAATGCTTTTTAACCCGCTTGCTAATGACATCGCCGCACCGATGTCGCGAATCATCAACAAACCATTTGAATCCTCGTAATCGCACAATGTATACCAACATCAACCTCTACACATCGATGGACAAAAGACCATCCTCCGCTAATATTATTGGCAACCCGAATCAACCAACCGTTACGAGACAACGCCTTCACACGATGGTGAACATTGCATTTATGCACTCACCGCTCCGCTAACTGAGCCTAAAACATTAAAGACGCAATGACAAAAGACAACCGGATTGAATCCATGCAAGAAGAACTCAACCAATTCAAACGCCTTGAAGTATGGAATCGTTGAAAGACCAACAGGGTCTACGCCATTGGTCTCAAATGGATTTGGAAAACAAATTGATGTCAAGGAAACGTAATCCAAACAAGTCACGCCTAGTTGCTAAGGGTTATCGCCGTGAAGAGGGAATAGACTTTGAAGAATCTTTTGCTCCGGCTGCTCGCCTTGAGGTCGTTCGATATTTCTCGCTCATGCTCATATGAATATGACGGTCTTTCAAATGGATGTCAAAACTGCGCTTTCAACGGACAACCGAAAGAAACGGTTTATGTCACCAACCCAAGGATTCGTTGATCCGTAGTTCCCGAACCATGTCTACAAACCGAACAAAGCTCTTTATGGTCTCAAACAAGCCCCTGCATGGTACGATAAGCTATCATCTTTCCTCATTGCTAATAATTTCACCAAAGGTTCGGTTGACCCAACTCTTTTATACAATATCACGGGCACATATCTTAATTGTTCAAATTTACGTGGATGACATCATTTTGGGTCTACACATAAAAGTTTTCAATCGCTTTTGCAAAACTAATGAAGAAAAATTTTGAAATGTCCATGATGGGTGAACTTACATTCTTTCTAGGATTACAAGTTCATCAATCACCCCGTGTATTTTCTTGAGTCACCCAAATATGCCCTTGAATTGTTAAACAAATTTGGAATGAAAACCTGTGATACTTATGCCACACCAATGACTCATACCAAGAAGCTAGACGCGATTTACATGGGAAATTAGTGGACCCTACCAAATACCAAGTATTATTGGGTCTCTCATGTATCTAACAAATAGCGCACTGATATTGTCTTTGCCGCTTATCTATGCTCCCGCTATCGTCGCGACCAACCGAAACCCACCTCTCGAGGCTAAAAGAATCCTCCGATACATCAAGGGAACCATTAACTGGGGATCCGTATCCGGCGGATTCTCGTTTTGAACTAATCGCTTTTTCGACGCCGACCACGCAGGATGCTTAGACTCAAGGAAAAGTACTTCAGAGCACTACAATTTCTTGGTGATAAACCGTGTCTTGGCAATCAAAGAAGCAGGATTGTACATCGCCGCCATCAACCGGCGTAATATGTAGCCATGTCCGCGTGTTGTGCTCAAGTCATCCGGATGAGAACACAACTCAAAGACTATGGTTACGATTTGATGTAATCCCGATGTATCATGACAATCGGAGTGCCATTGCGATCTCGCAACTCGCCAAAGACTCAAATCAAAGCACATCGATCTTCGCTATCATTTCATCAAGGACCACGTGGAATGTGGTACCGTTGAATTATACTGGGTACATAATACCAATTGGCGATCTTCTCACCAAAGCCTTGCCTCCCGCTAGGTTTAATGAGTTGGTCCACCGGATTGGTATGAGGTGTTTGACTCAAGAGGAATTGGATGACCTCCTAAAACAGCCTTAAAAACCCGTCAAACACCAAAATATCTTTTGTAAATAATTTTTCAAAACAAAATACAAAAATATAAAACCCGATAAAACAACAAAAATATTCTTCTAATCTAATTTTCTTTCAACATGGCAAGTACATTTTTCCATCAACACTTTAATCTTTCAAAATTCAAGATTTTTCCGATCAAGTGTTGAGGGGAGAAAATAATCACTTAACTGCTTCAAAACATCTGTGTACTTGCATGTTATCCTATCCCGTTGTTTCTTTTATCAATGGTGGTAAATTTTCGTTTTATGACACCCTGACTAAAATTTATAACCTTTCATTATTTCTTAAGTCGAGGGGAGTGTCACAAGTTTCTTTCTTAAAATCTTTGTTTGGTAACCAAAATGGAAGTTAAATGGCTTTGTATGTAAAAGGAAAAGGTGGAGGGACCAAAATGTCAAAAAGGTTAAGTTACCTTTAATAAAAAACATCTTCCACCTAACATTACCCTCACATTTATTACATAAACCTAAAAGATCCTACGCCTAAAAACCATTCAAGAAATCTGTGTTTTCGATCATCAATTTGTAAGTGGTTTTGTGTTCTTAACGTAATTTTAAACAATGGTTTTGAATTTCACACTAATCCAACGGTTAAAACTTAAGATTCATTGAATTTTGTGTTTTACGCGTAAGGGTTAGAACATATAATCATTTGTTGTGTGTTTTGGTTAAAAGATTGTGTCAAAATGCTTTAACAACATCAATGATATCGTTTATATCATCAAAACACCCCGTAATCACGAATTGAATGATTTATGAAATTAGGGTTTATGAGTGGTTTTGGGTATTTTCAAATGTGAAGGTTCTTGGTCAAAAGATTGTTGTGTGATGTTCATATCATGTTGAATTAAAGATTTCCGTGCTCTATAACCACCCGTAAACACTCATTGATTAAAAATTGGAATTAGGGTTTAAAGTTCTTGAGTTTGGGTATTTTTGATTCACCACGATTTAGATGTTATAACTTGGTTATTAGACTCTCATAACATCTTATGACCTACCGTAATTGAATTGGTGCTAATCCTATGGTTAGAAATCTTATGCGTAATTCATAACCCTTAGGGTTTTGACCCACGCGTAAGTGTTTCTACGCATAAATGTTTAACAAGCTTTCATGCCATGATTTGATTTTAGAATGAATATATGTGTTAAGATTGATGATATGATGGTTTTATTTCGTGCTTGCTACGCATAAAATTCGTAATCAAGGTTGATTGTTACTCACGATAAGGATTACCTTACGCGTAGGCGCTTATGCGAAGAGAAATCCTACGCGTAACTACTACGCATAAGGTTCTACAATGGGACCACGCGATCCCGTGAAGGATATGCGAAACAAAGGACTCTACGCATAAGGTCTACTTCACGAGTAAGCCTTACGCGAAGGTCTTTATACGCCACGCCGAAGCCCCACGCATAAGGTCCCCTTTCCCACGCTGTAACATTTCTTACGCTGTAGTAAGGATCCCACGATAAGCCTACGCCACGCATATACTTCTTCCGCTTACGCAGAACTTTGCCAATTCTACGCCTAAGCCTTTATTGACCTTCATTATGAATTGTTACGTGTACAAACTTGTTAATAAACAAATCATATCGTCACGAATCCAATAATGTCACTAATAAACTTAAATGTTTGATATGTTGTGAACTATAAGTGATAACATAAACTTTAAAACTTAAAGTTAACTAACTCACTAAACATTTCACGACGCCATTGGACTATTGGACAAACAAGTGACTTAGGACTCAGAATAATCATTGACACCGACATTCAATAACTAGACAATAAAACCTTCTATTGACTAACATTATGTCTTTCGATATGTTGGTTCTTTGGCTAATGTTATTTCGCATCACGACATGGTCGCTCAAATGAATGTGGATGCACCGAGGTTCTCACTATTGTCGACATCTTCCCAAATGGCTATCCTAGAAAGATTGGAAAGAACAACCTTAGGGTTGACTTTGAAACCCTCACATGCTCGTAATCTTCTTGTCTCATTGTCGTGGATATTCTAAGGAATCATCCCTACCGTAACATGCTCTCACACTCGCCATCGCATCGAAATCTACATTCAAGCATTCGAATTCTATGCAGAGGATCACAGTCAAAGTGCAAAGACAAGACACTTAATCACAAACAAGTCACCATCACTCATGCACTTACGGGCTCGTTCTTCTCATTCCCGAAATCGAGCCAACCGACTTCTTTGCTACACCCATCAAGAGACAGCTCGCAATTTCTTCTTGACATTGGCTATGATGAAGCTTCAGGATTATTACTAAGCATTCTCACGTGGAGCTTAAGAACATTCCTCAACCGTGGAGAACCTCTACATCATCATTACCAAGTCTGCTTCGGTCGTGATAAAGGGTTATGAGCATCCAAAGCTCATGGAACCGCAAATCTTCCGTCTCGATCAATAAGAAGGACATCGAAATCAAGCACCGATATGGGAGGACATGATGCTATTTCACAAGAAGCTTGGCTCAAAGATTCCCTATGTCGATACACAAAGCTTTTGATCCGAGAGCACTTGGACTTAATCCTCGATATCCCCATGAGGCTCAATGACCCCGACAATCACGACTTGTTGTCCGAACCTATCCTTTCTATCGTAATCAAGGAATCGACAACTAAGAAGTGTGGTGTCGTCGCGCCGATCACCTTCTATCTAAAGAACTCAAGAAGCTTGAAACGCATAAAAGGTATCTAGTAGCAAAGAAAAGAAGGCAAAGTTGGTCATCTTGATGAAAACCTTCGTGAACTCCTACCGGAGAACCGTAAGAGGAAGTGCCGAAGTGCAAGAAGTTCGAAGTTATAGGAAGCTTCCCAAAAGGAATCCTCCTCGTAAAAGGATTGTTCCCGTAAAGGAAGTCGAACCTATTCCCACACCGAACCGCAAAGAAAGCTTGTGGACGAAAGCTCAAGGTACCGAATCGTAAGAAGAGATTACATACTCAAACCGCAAAGGATGACACTCCATTAGTACCTAAACCTCCAAGTCCTCCAAGTGACATGGAAAAGGAAAGACTCAAGACTTGTGCCATATGATGAAAGCTCAAGAAAGTGATGAAGAGCAACTGGATAAATCATACAGAAGAAGTTTAAATTCGCCGACACCTTCAAAAGTCAAGAATTTGCAAAAGACCAAATGGGTGGCCCCGAGGATCAAGTGGTGTGTCGCCACTCTTCACCGATCCCGATGCGTTAATCGACCCGATAAGGGATCCGTGCCACCACTCTTGTGCAACAACAAAAGCTTGTGGAGGATACTATCGAATATGAGTTTGAGAAACCCAAACCGAGAAGTCCGAGAAAGATAAAGATGTTGATTATGACAAGTCGCTCGAAAGTCCTACACGCTCACGTAAGGAAACTTCGAACCGCCCAAGGACCCCGAGTCTCCTCATGTCTCCTCCTCATCGATTCTTCATCTCACTCTCACCACCACCATCAAAGAAATCAACCAAATCAACATCCAAATCAGAAGAAACCACCTCGATCTTGGATTTCTCGACACATGAAAGAATTGTGAAAGTCACAAACAAGTCGAAAGAAAGACATGCTTTACAAGAAGTCGAACTTTCTCAATCAACAAATACAATATCTACATGACGAGAATGACAAGATGCAAGAAGAAAGGAAGTTTATCCAGAATTCATGAGAAGTCATCGTCAAGAGGAACTCGAATAAAGATGATTGAAGGCTACACTCACAAGTACCTTCGTGATATCACCGCTAAAGTCACAAAGGAATTCGAGAAGACGGCAAGAGAATATACTCACAAGTTTCTTCTCGACATCGCCCCGTGTGACTAGAGAAGTATTTTCCGCACAACTCACCCAAACATCGCCGCATTGGTTAAACATATAATGGCCAAAGAAGTCGATCTTTCTCGAACTGAAGTTACTCGCTAAACCGGTGATGCAAATGTCAAAGCGATCCGAACGCTTACTCGGATGAAGCTAAATTTTTCAAGGTCTACTTGACTTTCAACTCGATCATCTTGCAAGGAGTCACCGATCAACCCAAACGACCAAGAGATGACGATGATACGGACAAGGACTCGCACCTAAACGCCGGGCGCCCGGTGAATCTTCGCTATGCAACCCCTCCTCTACGAACTCCCCGCTCAACAAAGGTCCCTCCTCGCTCTTCTACAGATAAACCTCGTGACGATTCCGAGTTACCACCCCGACTCGTAAAACCGGTGATCACTTTGAGTATACGGGTGGTGACGATGAAGAGGTCCTCGAGCCCCTACAACAACCCACCTCTCCCAAACAAGTTAAGAAACCGTAATCCTCATCTAGGCCAAAACAAAAGAAGAAGAAGGCGCCATGGTCGACGCCGATCATGGCTAGATGACGATAAAACAGAGAATTTGAATGGTTCTCTACACTTGTTAACTCAACTCCCTACCCTCAAGAAGGTCAAGATCCGTAGACGGTAATACATTGGAGCATGCTAAGATTATGCAAGAAAAGTTCCATGTGAAGAAGATGACGAAACCGAGTTGAGGCGAATCAAGAATGAAGCTTTTCAACTGTGGAAAGATAGCTCGAAAGTGCCATCGAGGTTGAATATCACCTTGAAAACATTGCTCGAGCTATGTCTAACAACATGGATTGGCTCAACCTGTAGCAAACGCCGACTTCACTAAACGGGACAACCCTCCATATTACACCGACTGGTCAAAACCACTACCAACGATCGGCCAACCAGATGAACCTAGGATTCCATTCCGATATTTCTTCAACAAAGACTTGGAATTTCTTCTACACGGTGGCGATGGATCAAGGAAATACGCTACATCTTTGACACTTCCATTTCCTGCAGCCATATACTCAAACCGCATAGCCATCGAGGAACGTGCTAATCACTTGTGTTCCAACAAGTGGAAGCATATGACCGCGATGCATTGTACGGATTCATCATTGGCCGAACGTCAAGAATCTACTACGTGTCGCCAGTTCGTAAGTCTCAACATGCGTTGTTCAAGATTAAGGATATCGCTGCCATCAAACACGTTGCTCTTTCATCTAAGTGGGACTACACTTTCCTAAAGAATATCGTGGTCAAACGACAAGATGAAAAAGATTATGCATTCTCCGAGGTCGACTTTGAGAATTTGTCTATCAACGACATTGAAGACATGTACCTTGCCAAAGTACAAGGTCGCATGAGGCAATTTTCAACCAAGTACAACGTGAATTCATCAAGTCACCGCTCATCTTCATCGACGATAGTCATCAAGGAACGTAGAAGATCTTCACCGGCGCTGAATCTTATCGCACCGTGTCAACTTCACACCACCTCGCCTAGATCTTCCCGACATCAACCACTCTCACAATATACACTCATCAAGAAACCTTTCGCGTCGCCACCGTAGTGAACTACAAAGAAATTGCTTAATGGCGTGTAGTGAACTTCACAAGTTTGGGGATCACACTTTGAAGATGGTTAGGACGGATTGGCATATAGGTCAAGGACATACGCCACAAGATCGGGTCTCCTAAGCGATGGAATTCTCGTGATCGGGGATGTGAGGAGAATCATCAAAATGATTGATGAAAGGTTGTTTAGAGGGATCGCCGTAACTTTGGAAAGCTTTGTTGGTGGTCGACCCAGATTAACATCACCGCTATCAACGCCTGCTCGCACTCCCGCGACATCACCGACTTCCCGGTACCCCTTGAATTGTTTCCTTCATTATTACATTTGGATGTGTGATTATATATGTCTATGGCTTGTGCACACATAACAGTTGTACAACCCGTAATTGTCAAGAAAGGACCCCGTGGTACGCTTCAAAGCCACAATCCTTATAAAAGGAGCGAAAGCTTCTTACTTTTGAGTAAAACCTATCAAACCTTTCATTTTTCAAGGTTTTGCTCAAAAGAACAAGTACTTCCCGTATGATTTTCAAAACCTCAACCGCTTATATCACTTGTTGAGGGGAGTATTTGAATTAAAACTTTGTTCACAAATTGTTCATAGTGGTCATCTTCCCAAACACTCGAAATGGTCATATTTATTCTCAACTTTTCAAAAATAACATTTTATATGCCATTTTGAGGGGAGAAAATTATGTGATAAGAAATATGTTGTGTAAATGCAAATGAATCTTTGTGTAATAGACTTAACCAACGAATTGACGGTACTAAACTGTTAGTAACTCGAAAAGACTTGTCCCGACGGGTAATAATTTCAAGCTAGTTCGCTAGTAATGTAAACGTGTCTCGCAAAGGACTTGTCCGAGTAGAATGTACCATTCGAGAAACTCTTGGTAGACATGAACTCGACGGGTTTGACAACCTTCGAGGTTTGTTTACACCTTCAAGGTAGTTATTAGAGCTAGTTGTCACCTAAAAGTCGACAATGTAACTCTTTAACTATGCAATGTAACCGTGTCTCATGGGGATTGTCTATCTTGAGTGGATCAATTCAAAAGTGCGCTTTTTCCTCACTGTGCAAATAACCGTTAAAACTCTTAAGCACATGTGAGGGGAGTATTTATGCAAAATCCTATCTCAACAAAGGGTTCAAAATGTTTTCATTTACAAACACTTTGAGAGATTTTTCAAGTAAATGGTTTTATGGCAACATAGGTTAGTCATGGAGTGATAAGGTGACTAAGGTTAGGAATAACTGTCCTATGATCCGCCAGAGTCGGAGGGATCTACCCAAGGACATCACAAATAGTTAGTACTTAGAAGTCCTTAGGTATGATTATAAAAAGGAGAAAATGAGAATCGGAGAAAGAAGGAGTTGAAGAATTAAAAGAAATGCAAAGAAAAGGGTGAAAAGAAATAGCCTCCAAATTATTCAACTTAGGGCGCATAATCGGGTTCAATTCATATGCTACGGTTGTCACTTAGTGACGCCGGTATTGAAGATTAAAAGTCGTCATGGACCCAAAGGACGCATGCACTAAACCTTCTTAGCCACTCAAGTTTCTCTCAATGTGCTTGTTTCATTCTCACAGGAACCCTACGTAAACTATTGGCTTTCTTAGAGATCGCCGGTATTGAAGAAGGAGACCCTCTCCTAGTCTCCGCCAGAAAACCAAAACGCACTATTGAGTCTAGAGCCACGAGATTCATCAAAAGATCTCTTAGGTACACTTGACATTTCATCACTTGACGCTCAACAATAAGAATTTCGGTGGTACATTATCGAGTCCTTCACGCATCTTAGCAACTGTCGAGAACATTTATGAGAGGTTCACATCCGTGATCCTCGCGATTGAATGGAAACTCCCGCCAGTGGTCAACATCAAACAAACCGACAAAGCAGTCACTTCGTAACTCCCGTGGATTACGCTTAGTGTGTCTCAAACGGTCTACAATCAGAGGTGATGCTTCGTGTACCTCAATGACTATCTCGAATCAGAGATGTACTTCGCACATCGCGTTATCTCACTTGTGGGACTCAGCTCAGAACGGCCTTTGTAAGAATTAGAGTTGTGTTTTCACACTATGTCGTTAACACTCTCAAGTTCAAACTTGTAAGTGCTTAATCCGCTTATTACTAACCGCTTGAAATGTTTTCTTCTTATGGAAGCTCCGAGCGGGATGATCGTGTTGATTCTTCTCATGCTCACGCCAACATCATCACTAATGGAAGTTCTATCCAAAAGCAACACAACAATGTAATGATTCTTCGTCAAATCAAAGAATCTACAAAGTTAAAGACTTAAAGAACTTCATCAAGATCGAATTCCAACGCCAAAGAGCGTGTGAGCATGTTGAAGAATGACGGAGACACCAGAGCAAACAAGGCACTGAGGCGCACTTGATGCGCATAACAACATACTATCACTTTCATCACAAAGAACAATGATCAAAGAACAAAGTTAAAGATGACGCCAAAGCATAACCGCTCAAAGAAGACAATTTCTACACCGGGAGATTGTTCGAATCAAGGCAATTCTTCTCACAAGAAAGAAGAATGTCGAAGACGCCGAGCTACTATTACATCAACGCCTTCACCGCTCATCACCAACACTGAGGGGAGATTGTTGGAATCACTCCTAAACTATAATTCAAGTGTTAGTCATTATTATGTAATAGGTAGCTTATTATGGCCTTTATGTTTGTTATTAGCCTTAAGCTTATGTAGAAGGCCCATGAGCTTAGGCCCAAGCCCATTAAAGAAAGGATGGAAACTAGGAGTGTTGCCCTAGCTTTCCTCCTATAAATACCTTATGTAAACCTTCATTTGAAGGTTGGTTGTTCAAGTTATTTCTCACATTCACATCTACGCCATAACCGCCTTTATTATCGTGTGTGTGTGTTATGGTTTACTTGTTCAATCGCTTTTATCTCTTTCTATATTACTTGTGTTTGTAAAACTAGTGACCTAAAGCTCCCCTTGTTGAGGGTGTCAATGAGATTCATATTAGTGATAAAATGTGATTTTGTTGCACGGATCCCACAAATCCTCCCTATGAGGGATCCGTCTATCTAAAAATGAGGGAACCATGTACCTGCATTCTTTTGACAACAATGTGGATGTAAAATGTGATGTTAACATCAAAACAAGTTATGTATTATAGCACCAAACATATTCTCATAGCCATATAGCACACAACATGTAATATCATTCAATAAAACGAGAGAAATGATGTACATAACTCTAAAACTAAGAAAATGATCTAAACACGAAGTATGATTCCTAACAAGTATAAGTTACACCTAAGATGAGAACACCACTTGAATTCCTATGATTAAGGATGATTAGATTTTTTGACTTCATCAAAACGTTCGAGGAGGTGATAGAAAATGAAACATAGCTCGTCACGTACTTCATGTACTAAGCCTTCAACATGTTGACAATTACAACAATCTTTGTCATGGCTAGGGAATGGTGGTGGTACGAATGGAGTGGTTTAAGGTGGAAGGTTGGATGAAGAAGGTAGAGGCTGCACAAAGGATGGAGGGATTTATGGAGGCATGTTTGATGAGGTTGGAGGTGGTTCAACTAAGAATGAAGGTGGTGAAATATGTGTTGATGATGGTGGTAGCGAGGTATCTACTTTCATGTGATCCGGTTGTTGATTTTTATGATTCCTCATAACCCAAAATGGACCATTTGAGGGTGATGGAGAAAAAGGATACGGGTGCTAGTGTTGTTTCAACAGCAAAGTTTTGGTGGAGAAGGTTGTTGTTGCACCATTTTCTCAATTGAGGAAAATGTTGGCAATGATGGTGGATAAGAGGGCCTAGGAGGCAAGTCCTCTAAGGTGTAAAGGTGTGGAGATGAGAATGGAGTGGTGAAAGAGATAGCTCTATGTACTAGAGGTGATGGTTTAGTGGAAGTAGGGGTGTTTAGTTTAGGAGGTATAGTAGTGTTTGGCAAGGGTTGTCTTGCGGGAACAATCCTTTTGGGAATTGGTTTGATTGGTGATAACGCTTAAAATGAACATGTTTTTAGTAGCGTTATTGTTGGTTTTTTGCATGATAATCGGCTATATTTACTCATAACTGTTGCAAAAGTGCAAAAGATGTGTATTGTGTATGTATATGTAGCCAGGTATCACAAATGATGAAGAAATGAAGTTTTTATGCACGTTTGGAGAATTCCCAAGGAAGGAAGTCGAGCAAGGAAGCTTTTGGACTCAATGATTAGGAAGCGCAATGATTTCTAAGTATCTACAGCAAGGAAAGATCAAGTTTCATCTTGGAAATCATCAGCGAGAACAAAGAAAGAGGCGCAAATCAAGAAAGTCAACAAAAGTCAAAGCTGAGGGACCCAACCGTTCGGTTGGACCCGCAAACCGATTCGGTTGGGCGATGGTCAAAATGCAACCGATCCGGTTGCATCGTAACCGGTTCGGTTGCATGGGCTGGAGTTACACAAAAATGCATTTAGTGTTGCCTTAACTCTCCATAATCAGTGGAGGCCGATCATTTCTTGTTATTAACTTGTTGGGAACGTTTTTGGCCAGTTAGTAATGTCTCTTTGGCTATATATTGAACCTAGACTTAGTATTCTAGGTGTGAAACAACCCAAAGTGTAATAGTTTACACCAAAACTATTACCAACCATTTTATTCATCCAAAAAGTTTAGTATTCACTGTAAAACGTCCAGGAGGTTGGAGAGAGCAATTCTCATCCATTGTTTTGGTCATTCAGAGTTATACGGTTAAGCTAGGTGATTGGAGGCCTGCGGTTGCTATAAGCCACGATTTCTAGTTCTTGTAATCACAAAAGTTTAGGTATTCTATGAACCTTGTTATGGATTTCTATTCTCTTGAGTTATTGGAATTACTTTGTTATTTCTTGTGTTTTGTTATTATTATCATGGAGTAGTTTTTGAATATACTTGTGTGTAAGGATGTAGGAAATCATACTAGTGTTCTCATATGTGATGCATGTATATATGATCTTCTTTAAATGAGTTTGTTGGAAAAATACTAGTCTTGTTTGATTTGTCGGTAAAACATGTTCTAAGAAAAAGGACCGAAAGGATTTCTCTTATGTTTTATTCCAAAAAGTTTAGTGACAAACTAGTATGGGGATATGGTGATTAACAACCACCATGTTTACTTATTAAAACAAGACTAGAAACATTTTCATCACGAAAGGTTGAAAGATTCGTAGGAACGAGTTTAATAAGAACATTTTACAAACAAATGGATTTTCTAAAGGATGATCATTAGGATAAGGACCGAAAGGATTACCTATATGTTTTTGTTCTTAGAATGATTTTTGCAAACATAAACCATGGTTGGAAATCATTTTCTTATGACATCACATCAAGAGTTTACACCAAGCCTTCATGAACACTTACTATGATTGCCTATAGACTACACCCAAGTATATATATTTCTTTATATTGAATTTCACTAAAGCATCACTTTTGGAGGAAGCCTTGACAAAGCTTTCTTGTGTTGGAATCACTCCTAAGCATATTTCAAGTATTTATATTTCATATGTAATAGGTAGCTTTATTATGGCCTTTATGTTTGTTTAAGGTCCGACTTATGTAGAAGGCCCATAAGTGAGGCCCAAGCCCAATAAGGAATAGGGAAGGAGAGGAGTGTTGCCTAGCTCCTTGCCTATATAAACTATTGTAAACCCTCATTTGAGGGTTGGTTGTTCAAGTTATTCTTTCATTCACTCTCTTTGCATAACCGTTTCATATTATATTGTGTGTGTGTGTTTGATAACTTGTTCATCCGCCTTCATCTCTTTCTTATAAGCTTGTGTTGTAAAACTAGTGACCTAACGATGGTATCAATCGCCAAATAGTTGGGTGTACACTTTGTTTTTGAAGTTTTGGTTTTGGGTCTTACGGCGTAAAGATAACACAATCTTTGGTTATCTTAAAACTCGATTTTTACACTTTTGAATCCAAGATTCTTGTACTTTCAACGTTATTAGGTGTTAAACTATTGGTTTTGGCAAAAGTTTGGAACTTTACGTGTTTTCCTTGTTTTAAGCTTGTTTTTGTGCATGAAGTGTTATCCTACAGCGTAACCGTTTTAAGTGCTTTGGATCATCAAGTTTCACACTTTTGTGTTATTTTGGTGTTATTGAAGCTATTTCATCACACAAAAGCGGTTTAGAAACATCTTTGGACAAAATCATTCTTACGAGTAGGATTACGCGTATCAAAACCCTAGTTTTACGAGTAGTTCTCGGCGTAACTTTGTTCTGGCTTGATCTTCAATTTCTGGTTTATTCCGTGTTTTCTTACTTGGATAAGTGCGAAAATCGTCGACTTTGGATATCTTTTGCCTTTGTGAAGTGTAAAGATCACTTGAGATAAAACCACAATCTTACGCAAGCATAAAGCTTACGCGTGAAAATCTTACGCTTAAGATTCATCTTACGCGTAGACCTAGTCCTACGCATAAGGTAATCCTCGCCTAACTTTCTCGCCTAACTTCATTTTTACGCATAACTTTAGTCTTTTCTCACCTTCGCGTAAGCTAAATCCTCTGCGTAACTATTCTTGTTACGCGTAACTTTTGGTGTTTTACGCATAAGTGCTACTTGGTTCTTGTCATTTCTCGCCTAAGGATACTTCATCAACAAAGGTTCATTCGACTACAAAGATCCATTCTTACCACACAAGTTTATCATCATGTCTCAACCACCATACTCTAACTATTTCCTCACACTTATAATCATCAACAACAACAACAATTAACTCCACAACATCAACAATGGAATCAACAACAAGCCATTTATCAACAACAATTTAATCGACAACATACTCCACAACTTGGTGCAATTCCACAACCACAAATGGTTCAACCACAACCAAGCCTTCAAGTTCAACCCTACACAACCGATTTCAATCAACATCCATCACGAAGCACTATGAAGGAACCCACTTGGTTTGCAAAGATGTGTGAAGCTTTAAGCGACCAACAATCAATTCATGAAGTGGATCACTTGATAGACCTCCAATGCTCACTCCGAAACTACGATCAATGGGTGATAAGGTTCTTTAGGTTACGTGATCTAAAGAAGCCACATGGAAAGTTCTTAAAGAAGGTTATCTTGGAAGGTCCATTTGAGATGCCTCTTGTCATTGTGCAGGAGATCAAGCTTTGTTCCACCAAGAGATGAACAAACCAACATTGCTCTTGTTGCGATTTAAATCCTCTGAACTTCTACACTATGAAGGCGATGAACTTGCAATGGAATACATCCTCTTAGGATTACCAAACCCAATTCTTCGTAGTGTTGATGCTCAAAAGAGCGCACAAAAGATGTGGGATCATATTCGTCTTCTTATGGAAGGATCGGTACTCAATCGGGAGGATTTGGAATCCAAAATTTACTTGGCTTATGAACACTTCATGATTGAACACGGAGAGACACTCGAGTCATATCATCATCGATTTTCGAGACATCATCAATGATTTGGATAAACACAACATCATCATGCCAAGAATTGCGGTGAATACTAAGTTCTGAGTAGTCTTGGTCGAAATGGGAGAAGTATGTCATTTTTCTCCGTCAAGCGAAGAATATGCATCATTCTACTTATGGATTGTTGTACGATTACTTGAAGCCTCATGAGAAGGAAGTTGATCGGGAAAGGATTCTCCGTGCTCAAATTGCTAAGCAGTCACAACGGACAATCAACAACTTGCCTTGTATGCTCAGCGAATTATCCTCTCAACCGACAACTCAACCAAGCTGCTTCCAACACACCTTCACGGCAACAACCTCAACCTCAACAAAATCAATTGGTTCCATACGGCAACAATGCTCAAGCATATGTCGGTGAAGCTCTTGAGGAAGCAGATCCGTTCGAAGCATTGCAACAAGGATTTGTGATGATTGCTAATGCTTTTGGCGTTACACCAACAAATCCAACAATCGTATTCGTTCCTCATCTAACACACGGACTCAAGTTGTTGTGAACAATGGACGTGTTGAAGTTCGAAATCGTGATTATGGTCGTCGGATGGGCGGTGGTCAAGGGTTTAATCTTGTGGGTAGGAATAACAACGAGCTCAAGTGGTGGAACAAGGAAATGCTCGAAATCGGTTAAATGGTCTTGATGCTACAAGCGCAATGAGAAGGACACACAGCTAATGCATGCCCAAAGCCAAGGACTAGGGGCGGTGCTTATTTCAAAGAGGCCTTACTTTTGGCTCTTAAGGATGAAGGCGTGGATCTCTCACAACCAAAACGAGCTTTATGGCGGATCTGAGACTCGGATGATGATATGGAGGACTTGCGGCGAATCATTTGTTATGTTGATGGCTAATATGCATGAGTGCACATGGTGATCTGAGCCCGATGTATGACAACGATGGCTTGTCTCAGTGCCGAACAAACCATCATCATATCGAACTAATATCTCCGCCAATATCTGAATCCGCGCGGATCGGTATTCAAAATGAGTCTTCTACATCTTCTTGATGATTTTCAAGTTAACCACAGTAGTTACATTTGACGATCAAGATGACCTCATGGTTTCCTTTGATAATCAAATTGACTCCGTGGTCGTGCTTGAGGATCTAAAGAATGATCATGTTGAGACTCACGTTGAACAAGATGATCTGTTGCCTCATCCGGATTTTGCTCGGTTAATTCAAGACCATAAAATCAAAATGGAGGAATGTTATGCATTAAATCAATCCTTAAAAAGTAAAAATGCCTTTGTTAACCAAGGATTTTGAATGTTTACAAATGCAACTCAACTTTTTCAAAACTCAAGAAAACCGTGAAAAAGGTTTTGAAGCCGCTTTGCAAAATCTCATCAAAGCGAAAAATATTTAGAGACGGATCGTGATCTAGCCGCCTCGAAGAATGCTTTGTTGTCCGAATTAGAACAAGCGAAACATGAACATAAAAAGCAAATTAACGCTCTCACCTTGGAAAATCAAAATGCTAAAGTGAGTTGTTAAATTGTCAAAAGCAGTTCTCCGCATACAAAAGCATTCAACGAATCGGGTAGATGACCTTCTTGCGAAATTCTCGGTTTGCAAAACAAAATTAAAGAGTTTAAAGCATTGTTTACAAACATGGTGAATCGATATGACTATTGAAAAGTTTACCTTAAAACCTAATCCAAATGGATATGGAAAAATCTAGCGATTACAAACCAAAGCTTTCACTAAAACATTCAAACCAACTCACGAAGTTTCGGTCACGAGAATACAAAATTGATAATCTTGTCATGAGTGTTGTTGAATACCATCGTCAAGAGGAATTAGATGCGAAGGCGAGTCGATCAAAATTAAAAATGTTGTTTACAACAAACCTTTTAATTATAAAAGCGGTCACTTCGTCACACCAGCGGATTCTTCTAACACACCAAGGGTTATCATCAAAACACCGAGTCTTCTATTGTTAATCCCAAAGCAGTCTTTGCACAAACTTATGGTCCTTTACCTTCCATTAGCGAAGTAAACTCACAACTTTGAAAATCGAAAAATTCTTGATATTTTGACATTTTCATGGTGACCTCAAAATTTTACAACATGAGATAGAATATCGATCCGAAATAAAAGTTGAACATTTTCAATCGCCTCGGCGCGAACAAAGAGACATTTTCGGAAAAATCTTTTACCTAATGTTAAAAACTTGAAAAGTTGTGCAATTGCACAGGAAAAGGATTTTCATAAGGAACTTGGGGTAATGAAAAGCGTTTTCGAAAAAGCGAAACATCTATTACTAACACAAAGCATAAAAAAAAGCGTTGAGAAAAGATGTTGATCGACTCTTGGAAGATGTTATCGTCTTGATATCCATAATGTTGTGCTATTCTATTCGTTGCCATATGCATCGATCATATCTCTGCGATATTGTTGAAGCTGTTATGTTGTTGAGAACACCGATAATGTGCTTGGATCGAGTCTTTAAAAGCGAAAATAAGCGATTACACGGAAATTTACAATGCAAAGCGTCGTCTTCATTGGTGTGAAAAGATATTCACAACCATCAACTTAGTTTTCAAAGAAAATCGCTCAATTGAGTGCAAAATCTTACGATCCTAAAATTGAGCAAGCTGGATGATCAAAGCGTGTCTTTGAAAAGTCAAATCTCAAAATATGAACAAGAACTTTTAAAAGTTAAGCAGAATATGGTGTCATATTTGATTTACTCAAAAGACTCGAGATGAAGCATCTAATGAACTTGATCACTATCTTGCTCACACTAGAGAGTCATGAATTTTCTTTGGTAATATTAGTTACGAAAATCAAGATCGATTCACACCATCTCTAAGTTACGGAAATGTTAGGAAAGTATGAACAACTCCGCCTCTTGTGATTAAGAGATTAGCACCAGTCACACTTAGTAATCGTGAACCTAGAATTCCCACGCCAAATCACAAGTTGCTAATGTGTTTCCCTCTCTTGAAAGCAGGAATAGTTGCATCTTTTCCAAGCGTCCGCACTTCACGACCTAGGAGCACTCAAGCGAAGAATAGGAAGTTGCGACCTAAGAAAAGATCAATAAGGAATGCTAAAGTAGAAGAACACCCTAGGACTCGAATAAAACTCATGTTACTTCCACTATAGATGTTGCGTCGGCAAATGTAATAGAAATAGTGATGTAACGAATGCTAAACCGTTAAGTACCTTTGATATTGATCGATGCACCTTGTGATATTTGTCAAAAGAGTATGAATTCGATTGTCATGACAAATGTGTTGCTAAAGCTATAATCTCTAGATTACGGAATCCTAAGAATCGGAATACCTCTAGGCCCACTAATCATTCTAAGTCGTGCTTGCAGTAAACCACCATCTTTAGATTCTAAGGCAACCATTGCTATCACGGTAGCTCCGCTTCACCTCCTAAGAATGTAGTACCACCTAGTGCTTTCACTAAGACTAAAGCAAAGAGTAGTTATAGATGGCGAAATGGATATATAACACACTAGGATTTAAATGGATGCCTAAAATTATAAATGTGTGTATGTCTAACATATACGCTTGGAACCCTCTCACATTTCGGGTTCCACATCTACTTCTATTCCATCGTGTAATGCATGTGTAATGCGGTGATCTGAGATCATTCTGGATTGTTGATAGCGGATGTTCCCGACACATGACGAGCAATCTCAAGCTGTTATCAAACTTTATTGCAAAGTTCATTGGCTTTGTCGATTCGGGAGCGATCACTTGCGACCATCATGGGCTCGGAGATTATGTTAATGGGAACATCGAAATCGGCGGGGTTTACTATGTGGAAGGCCTCGGTCACAATCTGTTTCGATGGGTCAATTTTGTGATGGAGATTTGGAGGTTGCTTTCGGGAGAAAACTTGTTTCATTCGTGATCTACAAGGAAGCGACCTTATGTCGGCTCGCGTAATTCTAGTCTCTACACTATCTCTATGCAAGACATGGTTGCTTCCTCTCCCATTTGCTTACTTTCAAAGGCAACATCTACAAAATCATGGCTATGGCACCGTCGTCTCTCACATCTAAACTTTCAAACCATCACCAACCTTGCTCGACACAAACTAGTTGAAGGACTCCCGATTCCGGTATTCAAAAGATCACCTTTGCTCGCATGTGAACAAGGGAAAAGCACTCGTGCTCATTTTCCTTCAAAGGTGGAACACGACTCTCGACATGTGCTTCATCTTCTTCACATGGATTGTGTGGCCCGATCGTGTGCAAGCGATCAATGGCAAACGCTACATCTTAGTAATTGTTGATGACTACTCACGATGGACTTGGGTCTACTTTCTTCGTAGCAAAGACCAAGCTCCACAAATGATCATCACCTTTCTCACAAAGATACGAGTTCGACTCCATGACACCGTCGAGAATCATCGAGCAGACAAAGGCTGAATTTGTTAACAAAACCCTTCGTGAATTTTATGAGAAAGTGGAATTGACATCAAACATCTATTGCGGACACACGAACAAAGCGGAGTTGTTGAAAGAGCGAAACCGAGCGTTAGTGGGCTGCAAGAACAATGTTAATCAATGCTAAACTTCCAGATTACTTATGGGCGGAAGTGTATCTCTGCATGCTATACTCAAAACCGTTCTATGATCACAAAGCATACAACAAAACACCTTTTGAGCTTGTCCACAACTATAAACCGAACCTCAAACACTTTCATGTATTTGGATCCCTTTGCTATCCGAATAATGATCGTGATGACTTTGGAAAGCTCAAAGCAAAAGGCGATATTGGGTCTTTATTGGATCTTGTGACAATTCTAAAGGTTTCGAATGCGGAATCGTCGAACTAAGGAGGTAATGGAAGCGATTCATGCTCATTTCGATGAACTCACGGAAATGGCTTACGAGTATAACGACTTAGAACCGGTCACAACCGTTTAAACTTCCTCAACCCCATCATCGGTGAAGAAAGCCCTCATTAACTCGTCAACAAATGGAAAGGTTATTTGCTCCTACGTTACGTGATGATATTGATGAGCGTGCTCTGGTGTATCCATTGTTTCCATTGCACAACGATAATATTCCTATACGATACACTGCTACAACAACTCTTGTTGAAGATGCACCTACACCAATTGACTCCAACACAACAGTTGAACACACGCTTCCAACAATGATGAACCGGTGATGATATTACGAATGAAGTACCCCACTGCGATTTTGATCCAAATCGTTCTTGACCCGTTTGCCAATGAGGCTGCGCACGGATGTTGCGGAATCTTCAACAAACCATTTGAATCCTCGAATCGCACAATGTATACCAACATCAACCCTCTACACATAGATGGACAAAAGACCATCCTCGGCTAACATTATTGGCAACCCGAATCAACCGATCGTTCACGAGACAACGTCTTCACTCGGATGGTGAACATTGCATTTATGCACTCACATGTCGCCAATCGAACCTAAAAACATTAAGGATGCAATGACAAAAGACAAGCTGGATTGAATCCATGCGGGAAGAACTCAACCAATTCAAGCGTCTTGAAGTATGGGAGCGGTTGAAAGACCAGCGGGGTCTCGTCATTGGTCTAAAATGGATTTGGAAAAACAAATTGGATCTTTGAAGGAATGTCATCCGAAACAAGTCACGTCTAGTTGCTAAGGGTTATCGTCGGGAAGAAGGAATAGACTTTGAAGAATCTTTTGCTCGGTTGCTCGTCTTGAGGTTTGTTCGGATATTTCTCGCGTTCGCGGCTCATATGAACATGACGGTCTATCGGATGGATGTCAAAGCGGCGTTTCTCAATGGACAACTTAAAAGCGGTCTATGTCGACCAACGGATGGATTCGTTGATCACGAGTTCCCGAACCATGTCTACAAACGAACAAAGCTCTATATGGTCTCAAACAAGCCCCTCGGGCATGGTGCGATAAGCTATCATCTTTCCTCATTGCCAATAATTTCACCAAAGGCTCGGTTGACCCAACTCTTTTATACAATATCACGGGCACACATCTTAATTGTTCAAATTTACGTGGATGACATCATTTTGGGTCAACACATAAAAGTTTTCAATCGCTTTTGCAAAACTCATGAAGAAAAATTTTGAAATGTCCATGATGGGTGAACTTACGTTCTTTCTAGGATTACAAGTTCATCAATCACCCGTGGTATTTTCTTGAGTCGGTCAAATATGCCCTTGAATTGTTAAACAAATTTGGAATGAATACACGTGATACTTATGCCACACCAATGGCTCATACCAAGAAATTAGATCTTTGATTTACATGGGAAATTGGTTGACCCTACCAAATACCAAGTATTATTGGGTCTCTCATGTATCTAACGACTAGCGAGACGATATTGTCTTTGCCGTTTATCTATGCTCCGTTATCGATCGCGACCAAGCTGAAACCCACCTCTACGAGGCTAAAAGAATCCTCCGATACATCAAGGAACCATTAATTTGGGGATCCGGTATCAGAAGGATTACGGTTTTGAACTAATAGCTTTTGAGGACGATCACGCGGGATGCTTAGACTCGAGAAAAGTACTTGAGAGCTCTACAATTTCTCGGTGATAAGCGGTGTCTTGGCAATCAAAGCGAGGATTGTACATCATTGTCATCAAGCGAGCGAGAATATGTAGCCATGTCCGCGTGTTGTGCTCAAGTCATTTGGATGAGAACACAACTCAAAGACTATGGTTATGTATTTGTGAAATCCCGATGTCTTTGCGACAATCGGTGCCATTGCAATCTCGTGCAACTCGATTCGACACTTCGAAATCAAAGCACATCGATCTACGCTATCATTTCATCAAGGACCATGTGGAGCAGTGCAGTTGAATTATACTTTGTGGTCTTGAATACCAATTGGCGGATCGCTCACCAAAGCCTTGCCTCCCGCTAGGTTTAATGAGTTGGTCCACGGATTGGTATGAGGTGTTTGACTCAAGAGGAATTGGATGACCTCTTAAAAGCAGTCTTAAAACACATCAAACACCAAAACATCTTTTGTAAATAAATTTTCAAAACAAAATACAAAAATATAAAATCGGATAAAACAACAAAAATATTCTCCCAATCTACATTTCTTTCAACATGGCAAGTACATTTCTTCCGTCAACACTTTTATCTTTCAAAATTCGGTATTTTTCCGATCAAGTGTTGAGGGAAAAAATAATCCATTAAGCTTCTTCAAAACATCGTGTACTTGCATGTTATCACATCTCGGTTGATTCTTTTACAAATGGTGGTAAATTTCACGGTTCATTGACACTCCTCGGACTTTAATTAATAACCTTTCATTATTTTCTCAAGTCGAGGGGAGTGTCGTCAAGTTTTCTAAAATCTTCATTTGGTAACCAAAATTGGAAGTTAAAGGCTTTGGATGAAAATGGAAAAGGTGGAGGGACCAAAGCATCAAAAACTTAAAGTTATTTTAAATAAAACCTCCACCTAACTTAACTCTTCTCATTTATTACTATCAACCAAACATATCCTACGCATAAGAATCAATCTTCAAATCGTGTTTTGGATCATCATCTTGTAAGTTGTTTCATAATCTTAACATGTTTTCAAACACTTGGTTTTGATTTTTACGTGAATCAACGGTCAAAAGATGTATAATCTTGGTTTTGTGTTCTCGCATATGCGTATGAACACATAATCAAGATTGTATGTTTAATGGTTAAAAGATTGTTTCAAAGCGTGTTTTAGCATCAATGATAATATCTTTATCCTCAAATCTTACCCGAAACATGAATTGATTGATTTTGAAACTTAGGGTTTATCGTGGATTTGGGTTCTTCCAAATGTGAAGTGTTTTGGTCTAAATATTCTTTGGGTTATGTTCATATGATGTTGAATTAATCATATCCTTGCTCTATAACTACCGAAACACTTGATTAATTGATTTTGAAATTAGGGTTTAAGGTTCATAAGTTTGGGTATTTTGATTCACCATGAGTTAGATGTTAATACTTGGTATATAAGCTCATACAACTCTCTTGAACTACGAGAATAAGTTTGGTGCAAATCCTATGGTTAGAAAACTTCGCGTAATTCATAACCCTTAGGGTTTTGACTTACAGCGTATGACTTTCTACGCTTAGCGCATATGAATGATTCATACCATGTTTTGTTGATAAAATGAATGATATGTGTTTAACTTTGATGATATGATGTTTTATTTCGGGCTTGCTACGTAACATTCGAGAATCAAGGTGGTTATTAATCTCGCATAAGGATCACCTTACGCGTAGCTTGTTATCGTAAGACTTGTCTTCTGGCGTAGCTTCTACGCAGGTTCTACAATGGACTACGGCGTATCACAGTGAAGGATATGCGTGTGATGACCTCTACGCATAAGGTCAAACTCTTACGGTAGCCTTACGCGTAAGGTAAATATATGCCTACGCATAAGCTCTACGCATAAGGACTCTTTTTCCTCGGCGTAACATTTCTTCTGCGTAAGATAGGATTCTCTGGCGTAAGTCTCGCCTAAGCATATATCATACACATCTCGCATAACTTTGCCAAAACTACGCAACCTGGATTGACCTTCATGATGAATTGTTACTTGTACAAACTTGTAAATAAACTAATCATATCATCACGAATCCAAAATGTCACTAATAAACTTAAATCGTTTGATATGTTGTGAACAATAAGTGATAAAATAAACTTTAAAACTTAAAGTTAACTAACTCACGAAACATTTCACGATAGCATTGAACTATTGAACATACAAGTGACTTAGGACTCGTAACAATCATTATCACTATACATTCAATAACTAGACAATAAGACCTTACATTGACTAACATTATGTCTTCGATATGTTGGTTCTTTTGGCTAATGTTATTTGAGATCACGACATGGTGAACAAATGAATGTGGATGCACACGAAGTTCTCTCCATTCTTGATATCTATCCTCATGGCTATCCAATGAAGATAGGAAAGAATAACCTCCGTGTTGACTTTGACACCCTTACTTGCTCGAATCTTCATGTCTTATTGCTATCGATATTACGAGGACTCATCCGTATCGAACATGCTTACTCACTCTGCAACCATTCACGAGATCTACATCCAGCAGTTACGGAACACTATGGAAAGGGTCAAAGGAAGGGCTAGCTGTGACGGTGACTACGAACCACAAACAAGTCACCATTACACTGCGGACTTAAGGGCTGCTCTCCTTATTCACAAGTCAATCCAACCAAACTTTATGCCACACTGTTTGAAGAGTTAACTCTCCAATTCTTAATCAATATCGGTTATGATGAGGCTACGGGGTAATCACCAAGCACTCTCATGTGGAGCTTAAGAGTATTCCTCAACCATGGAGAACACTCTACATGATCATCACCAAGTCATTTACGGTCGTGATAGCGGCTATGAGCATCCTAAGCTCATAGAGCGCAAATATTTTGGGCATTCGTCAACATGAAACACATCGCTATTGAAGCTCGATTTGGGATGACATGATGTCATTTCTCAACAAACTTGGCTCAAAGATTCCCTACATCGGATATACTAAGCTGTTGATCTGAGAGCACTTGGACTTCATCACGATATTCCCAAGAGGCTCAATGACCCGACAATCACGACATGTTGGCGGAACCTATTCTCTCTGTAGAATCAAGGAAGCGTCCACAAAGAAACAAGGTCTTTGTCTTGCGATTTCCTTCTAGCGAAGATGTCGAGCTCGAAGCGTACAAGAGATATCTGGAAGCGGTTAGACAAGGCAAAGTTGGTCATCTTGACGAAAAATCTTGGAACACTGTCGGAGAACCGAGAAGAGGAAGTGCGAGGAAGCACAACAAGTTACGTGAGTCAAGGAAGGTTCCTAAAGGAAAGCTCCTTCATAAGGATTGTTCCGTAAAGGAAGCCGAACCTATTCCCACACTTGAACCTCAAAGACAACTTAGGGATGAGAGCTCGAAGATCTTGAGGCGGATGAAGAGGTTCATTACTCTGCTTGCAACAAAACACACACCTCGGTGACAAAACCTCCAAGTCCTCCATTTGTCCAAGAAAAGGGAAGACTCCGGCTATTGTACCTTATGATGAGAGCTCGAAGAAGAAGAAGAAGAGCAATTGGATAAATCATACGGAAAAAGTTTCTAGCGTCCGACACATTCAAAAGGCGTGAATTTGCTAAAGATCAAATGGGTGGCCGGAGGATCAAGTGGTCTTGCCCACTCTCTCCGGATCTGATGCGGTTAATCAACCCGATAAGGGATGCGGTGCCACCACTCTTACGCAACAACAACCGCTGTTGAAGACACCATTGTGTATGATTTTGAGAAGCGAGGCGAGAAAGAAAAGTCTAAGGATGGCGAGGATGATTATACAAAGTTTCTTCTAGGCAGTCCAACTCACTCAAAGGAAAACCTCGAAACTCCTAAGGACATGAAGTCTCCTCATGTCTCCTCATCATCGGACTCTTCATCTCATTCATCACCACCACCATCAACTAAGTCAACGGATCATCATCCAATCCGTGAAGAAACCACCTAAATCTTGGATTTCTCAAACACATGCAAGAATTGTGAAAATTTCAAACAAGTTAGAAAGAAGGACATGCTTCAAAGAAAACTTAATTGGTATCTTTGAACAAATGCGATGCTTACATGATGAGAATGACGAGATGCGGAAAGATAGGAAAGCTATTCGAGAATTCATGAGAAGTCATCGTCGGGGAACTAAATGAAATGATTGAAGGTTACACTCAAAAGTACCTTGAGGATATCGTTCCAAAAGTCCAAAAGGCTGGAGAAGTCGACAAGAGAACAAACCCACAAGTTTCTTCTCGACCTTTGTCCCCGATGTGACAAAAAGTATTTTCGGACAACTCACCCCTAACATCGTAGCATTGGTCAAACATACAATGGCAAAAGAAGGCGATCTCTCGAATACGAGGTTAATCGCTAAACTTGTGATGCAAATGTCAAAGAGATGCGGGCGTTTACTTGGATGAAGCTAAATTTTTGAAATTCTACTTGACTATCAACTCGGATCATCATGCAAGGTCGACCATTCAATCCAAGCGACCAAGAGATGGCGATGATAAGGATAAGGACTCGCACCTAAGCGTCGAAGCGATGCGGTCAATCTACATCTATGCCACCTCCTCCACATCGGACTTCTTCTCAACATAAGTCTCCATCACCTCGGTCTTCTCTTGATAAACCTCGGGACGATTCCGAGTTACCACCCGACTCATAAAGCGGTGACTACTTTGAGTACGGGTGGTGACGATGAAGAGGTCCTTGAGCCCCGACAACAACCCACCTCACCTAAACAAGTGCGAAACCACAATCATCATCAAAACCTTCAAAGCGAAAGAAGAAAGCGACTACGAATGACGTCGTATCATGGCTTGATGACGATAAAGCTGCGAATTTGATTGGTTTGCTACTCTTGTTAACGACACTCCTACCACGAAGAAGGTCAAGAATTGGTGAGCGGTAGTACCTTGGAGCATGCAAAATCTTGCAAGAAAGATTCCGTGTGAAGAAGATGGCGAAATCCGAGTTGAAGCGCATCAAGAATGGCGCATTCCTTCTTTTGAAAAACAGCTCGGAAAGTGCAATCGAGGTTGAATATCACCTTGAAAACATTGCTCGAGCCATGTCTAACAACATGGATTGGCTCAACCCGAAGCAAACATCGACTTCACTAAAAGGAACAACCCTCCATATTACCTTGTTGGACCAAACCTCTACCAACAATCGGCCAACCGGATGAACCAAGGATTCCCTTGGATATTTCTTCAACAAAGACACGGAATTTCTTCTCCATGGTGGCGATGGTTCACGAAAATCGCTACATCATTGACTCTTCCATTCCAGTGACTATTTACTCAAAGCGCATAGCTATCGAGGCGTGCAAATCACTTGTTTTCGACAGCGTGCAAGCATACGACCAAGATGCATTGTATGGGATTCATCATTGGCACGAGCGCGAAGAATCTACTACGAGCTGCACGGTTGAAGTCTCAACATGAAGTGTATTGCTCAAAGGACATCGTGGCCATCAAACACATTGATCTCAAGTCTAAGTGGGACTACACATTCTTGAAGAATATCATAGTCAAGCGACAAGATGAGCAGGACTATGAATTCTCGGTGACTTTGAGAACTTGTCCTCAACGACATCGAAGACTTGTACCTTGCCAAAGTGCGGTCGTATGAGACAATTCTCGTGAAGTTCAACGTGAATTTATCAAGTCGGTTCTCATCTTCATTAGGCGCATTGTGATCAAAGAGCGTGTCGAAGATATCCGGATGGTTGTTGAATCATATCGAAGCGTGTAAACTTCACTCCACCACGACTTGATCTTCGACATCAACCAGCTCAAACAACTTACGCTCATCGACAAACCTTTCGGCATTGTTTACGCGGTGAACTTGCGAAGCGCTTAATGGCGTGTAGTGAGCTCCATAAATTCGGGATCATACCTTGAAGATGGTTAGGGATGGATTGGCGTCAGATTGAAGGATATCGCTTGAAGGTTGGGAATCTAAGCTGGAACTCTCGGGATAGAAGGGATGTGAGAAGGATCATCACCATGATTGATGAGCGGTTGTTCGAAGGATCGATTCGAGGCGCTTGGAGAGCTATGTTGGTGGTCGACCGGGAGAAACATCACCGGCTTTCAGCATACATGCGCTCACAGGAACATCACTGCACTTCTGGTACCCTTGAATTGTTTCCTTCATATGATTTTGGATGTATGATTATATATGTGAATGGCTTGTGCACACATAACGATGTACAACCCGTAATGGTCAAGAAAGGACCACGTAGTGCGCCTCGGTGCCACAATCCTTATAAAAGGAGCGAAAGCTTCTTATTTTTGAGTAAAACCTATCAAACCTTTCATTTTCAAGGTTTTGCTCAAAAGACAAGTACTTCCCATATGATTTCAAAACCTCAACCGTTTATATCACTAGTTGAGGGGTATTTGATGAAAACTTTGTTCACAAATTGTTCACGATGGTCACTCTTCCATGACACTCAAAATGGTCATATTTATTCTCAAAATGTTTCAAAAATAACATCTTATATGCCATTTTGAGGGAGAAAATTATGTGATAAGAAATATGTTGTACAAAATGCAAATGAATCATGTACCTCGGACTTAACCTCTGAATTGCGGTACTAAAGCTGTTAGTAACTCGAAAAGACTTGTCTGGACGGGTAATAATTTCAAGCTAGTTCGCTAGTGATGTAAGCGTGTCTCATGAAAGGACTTGTCCAAGTAGAAAGTACCATTCGAGAAACTCTTGATAGACATGAACTCGGCGGGTATGACAACCTTTCGAGGTTTGTCTACACCTTCAAGATAGTTATTAGAGCTAGTTGTCACCTAAAAGCGACAATGTATCTCTTTAACTATTCAACGTAACCGTGTCTCGCGGAGATTGTCTATCTTGATGAATCAATTCAAAAGTCGCTCTTTCCTCATTGTGCATTTAACCATTAAAACTATTAAGCACATGTGGAGGGGAGTATTTATGCAAAACTTATCTCTCATTGTGGTTCAAACATGTTTTCATTTACAAACCCTTTGAGAGATATTTTAACTTCGATGGTTATAATGGCAAACATAGGTTAGTCATGGAGTTATAAGGTGACTAAGGTTAGGAATAACCGTCCTATGATCCGCTTGAGCGGAGGATCTACCCAAGGACACTACCATTAGTTAGTGTTAGAAGTCCTTAGGAATGATTATAAAAGGAGAAAATGAGAATCGGAGAAAGAAGGAGTTGAAGAATCAAAAGAAATGTAAAGTAAAGGGTGAAAAGAAATAGCCCTCAGTTATTCAACTTAGGGCGGACACGGGTTCAATTCATATACTCTTGGTTGTCACTTAGTGACACGGTATTGAAGATTAAAAGTCGTCATGGACCCGATGGCGCATGCACTAAACCTTCTTAGCCACTCAAGTTTCTCTCAGCGAAGCTTGTTTCATTCTCACGGGGAACCCTACATAATCTATTGGCTTTCTCTTAGAGATCGTTGGTATTGAAGAAGGAGACCCTCTCCTAGTCTCCACTCGGAAAACCAAAGCACTATTGAGTCTAGAGCCACGAGATTCATCAAAAGATCTCTTAGGAACACTTGACATTTAATCACTTGTTGATCAACAAATAAGATCTTGATGATTCGATGGTTCATATCGAGTCCTTCACGGATCTTAGCAATCATCGAGAACATTTATGAGAGGTTCACATCATGATCCTCGGTGATTGAATGGAAACTCTGCCGGGGTCAACATCAAACAGCCACGGCGGTCACTTCGGTAACTCCCGTGGATTACGCGGTGTGTCTCAAGCGGTCTGATCGTGAGGTGATGCTTGGTGTACCTCGGCGACTCATCTGAGCTGTAGATGTATTTGGTACATCGCGTTATCTCACTTGTGGGACTCAGGTTCGAGAGCGGCCTTTGTAAAATTAGAGTTGTGTTTTCACACTATCTTTGTTAACACTCTCGAAGTTCAAACTTGTAAGTCTGGAAACCGCTTATTACTAACCGTTTGCAATGTTTTCTTCTTATGGAAGCTCGGGCGGGGATGATCGTCTTGATTCTTCTCATGCTCACGCCAACATCATCACTAATGGAAGTTCTATTCAAAAGCAACACAACCGTCGAATGATTCTTCATCAAACCAAAGAATCTACAAAGTCAAAGATTTAAAGAACTTCATCGATATTGATTTCCAACGTCATAGGCGTGTGAGCATGTTGAAGAATGACGTGGAACCTTTGGAGCGTGAAAGCGACTGAAAGCGGTGATGCGGACAACAACATACTATCACTTTCACCACAAGAACAATGATCAAAGAACAAAGTTAAAGATGACGTCGAAGCATAAGCGCTCAAAGATAACGATCTCTACCTTTGGGAGATTGTTCGAATCAAGACAATTCCTCTCACAAGAAAGAAGAATGTCGGAAGGCGTCACGACTACTATTACATCAACGCCTTCACCGTTTACATTCATATATACTTGAGGGAGATTGTTGGAATCACTCCTAAGCATATTTCAAGTATTTATATTTCATATGTAATAGGTAGCTTTATTATGGCCTTTATGTTTGTTTAAGGTCCGACTTATGTAGAAGGCCCATAAGTGAGGCCCAAGCCCAATAAGGAATAGGGAAGGAGAGGAGTGTTGCCCTAGCTCCTTGCCTATATAAACTATTGTAAACCCTCATTTGAGGTTGGTTGTTCAAGTTATTCTTTCATTCACTCTTTCGCCTAACCGTGCTACTATTATTGTGTGTGTGTGTGTGTGATACTTGTTCATCCGCCTTCATCTCTTCTCTCTATAAGCTTGTGTTGTAAAACTAGTGACCTAACATCCCTTACTTGAAGGATGCGGATAGTTATAAGCCAGGGATCCGGCTTCTGCGACAGGTTACTCCACAGAATACGTGCAAAATTTTATTCTAGGTGCCGCATACTGAAACTAATGATTTCTACTAGAAACATACATCAATACAAGTAAAAGTACAGAAAGTATTTCACATAAAGACAACCTATAGGTGAGTAAATACGATAAAGACCATATATTAGGATAAAAGTAACAAAGTAAGTCTTGCACAATTATGAGCATACATTGTTTTGACAATCATAAAATTTCTAAAATAACCATAAAGAAAGTCATGAAGCATAATGTCTCTTTTGTCAATCTCTTCAATTCTTCTTCTTTCCCGAATTCATGATGAAGTGAGTTAGACACTTGAACATCCCCTTTGTTTGCTTGAATTCTCGAGACTCATTTGGAAGAGTGGGAAGTTGTTCATATTAGGTCATGGGGTCGATTTGAAATTTAGAAACGGGATCAACTTCAACTTCTTTTTCTTCATCCGAAGAGTCCGAGAGAGCATGTTAGCCATAATTGTTTTATTAGAAGTGATTGTCATTCACGTTTAGGAACTTTGTAACGTGTGTTAGATATCGTGCTAGAATAGTCAACGGGCTCGTGGAATGGACTAAGCTAAATGGGTACTAGTTTAGTTAAGCTTGCCTTATATCCAATCCAACCCATGTCCAGCCCACGAGGCCCAAGCCAAAGCCTTTTAGGGCATCATGTATTCCAACTATATAAACCCCTCAAAGTCTCATTTTGAGGGGTGTGCTTGAGTGTGTGTGTGTGTGTGTTTTCTTTCAAGTAATACAACTTATTGTTTTCATCTTTATCTTCTCACATACACGGTTTGTATTAACATCAAGTCACCAATCTTTCTCATATTTCTTTCTTCATCTTATACGCATAAGTGTGTTTGGTTTAACGTGTTCATCTTGTGATAAGGTGTGTTACGTGTAAGGTTGATATTTGTAAGGTCCTACAATTGGTATCAATCGCCTAACAATGGTTTAGGAGTGGTTGGTTGAAGTTTTTTTTGTGGTTTGTGGTATACGCGTAAGCTCTCGGTATTCAAAAGTGGTTACGCTTAAAACTTTATTTTTTGCACTAAAATCTTCAAGATTCTTATGGTTTGAGGCTGGTATAGTGTTAAAGAGTCTAGTTTTGCAAAAAGTTTGAAGCTTTACGTGTTTTACCTCGCTTTTAAACTAGTGTTTTTGGGGTGTACGTTTCTGGCGTAAGCCTTCTAAACACTTTGGGTGAAAAAGGTCAGCGTTTTGTGTTATTGGAGTGATTTTAAGGTTGTTTGTGCAAGCGAAATTGTTTGAATCATTGGAAATTTTTACGGCGTGGGTCAAAACCCTAATCTTACGCGTAAGAAAGTCAAAACCCTAGTTTTCACGCATAACTTTTGGTAGCGAATCTTGTGCACAAGGGTGACTCGGTGCTTCCTCACTTGGATAAGTGTGTGGAACACTTCGACTTTGGATATCTTTTACTGTTGTGACGGTGTAAAGGATTTTTGGTTTTAAACCAACTCTTACGCATAAGTGAAAGCTTACGAGTAAGCACTCTACGCATAAGTTAACTCTTACGCGTGGTACTCTACTTCACGCTTAACGTTTACGCATAAGACTTACGTTTAACCTTAAGTTTACGCGTAACTTGGATTTCTACGCATAAGGATTTCTCGCCTAAGCTCTTTACGCATAAGGACTCCTCGCATAAGCATCCTCGCATAAGCACTCATCTCTACGCACAAGAACAGTTTCTGAGTAAGATTGTGATCAAAACTTCAAACGGCTATAACTTTTGAACCGTAACTCCGTTTTCAGCGATCTACCCATCAAAACGACCATGAGAACGAGGAGAATAGACCGCCAAATGAACTATTTGGGTCAACCTTCAAGTCCTAAATACGCTCCGAAAAGAAGTTATTGAGGTTTTTAAGTTTTTAGAGCAAATTTTCACTACAACAACCAAGCTTAATCGTCATCAACCACAACTCCTTTATCGTTGAATCGATCCTACATCAACTTTATCATATCATACCTTCATCAATGGCAACTCAACAAGACATTCATGCAGCCGGTGCCGAAAACCGTCCTCCTATGTTGGAAAAAGGTGGTTATCTTCAATGGACAACTCGAATGCTTCGTTACATCAAGACAAAACCTAATGGAAAATTGATGATCAAATCCATTCAGGATGGACCCTTCATACCTCGACAAGTCCAAGACCACGGAAATCTTGATGCAACACCTCCGTCCCACCATTTCTTCGTCTTCAAAAGACTCGGAATACTACGAAGGATCGAAACAAGTCGAAGCGAGATGACATGGCAATTCATATTGTCCAACTGGGTTTACCAAGAGACATCTTTCTTCTTGTGTGAGCAGGTTGTGAAACCGCTTTCGATATGTGGGAGCGTGTTAGCGGCTTTGTCATGGAACCGAAATTGGTCAACAAGATACGGAGAACAAGTCGCTAACGCTGGGAGAAGTTTACATCTACTCGGAGAATCCATTGAATCCTACTATGGAAGGTTACGCACTTTAATGAATGAGTGATCGAAACAAGTTGACACCCGTAACTATCGTGAGCAACATCAAGTTCTTGAACAATCTACCAGAAGAATGGGGACGATATGTCACTATTGTCAACCAAACAAAATACTTACATCAAGTGAACTTTGATCAACTCAACGATTTTCTGAAACAAAACCAAAATGAAGTGAATGAAGTCAGACAAGAAAGATTAGCAAAGAATCATGATCCATTGGCACTCATTGTAAAGACTCAAACTCCATTGAATACACAACAACAACCTTCATCATCTTCCACTAACAACAACTTGCAACAATACATCCCTCAACAACAAACCTATCCACCAGAACAACAACATTACCAGGAACAAGGAATCACTGATCTTGAAATGGAACCAGAAGAAGCTTTGTCTCAAGTATTCTCTTTATTGGGTAAAGCATTCAGAGGTCGCTATTCCACACCAAATAACAACAACCAAAGTTTCATCAAACACTACATAGCAGGCAAATTGCACAACGGGTGTGAATATGGGTCGTCAACGACAAATGGTTGGAGTTATTAGGAATCGGCAGGATATCTCTTGGATTTCGCATGGGTAATCAGCGGTTTCAATCGAGTGTCGGATGGGTCGAAATGTTGGGAATAGAGCGATGGTGTCGAATGGGAATGTTGCGACTCGATCGTTGGGAATTATGGAAATGTGAATCGGGGTAATCGAGTTACGTGTTATAACCATCAAGGATTGGGTCACATGGCAAGGAATTGTCCAACTAAGCGAAAAAGAAGGATCTTGCGTATCTTGAAAAGCTATTATGTTGGTACAAAAGGAACAATCTGGACTTCAATTGAGTCTTGAGGAACATGACTTCATGGCTATTATGGATGATTTGGAAGACCTCGAGGAGCTCAATGCAAGCCGCATCTTCATGGCAAATCTTGAGGAGACTAAGTGCGACATCGATTACGACGCACCTCCCGCCTATGACACCAACGCATTATCCGAGGTACCAATCATTGATCCATGCTATAACAATGTCATATTTGATGTGTTTACTCATGACGAACAAAGATTCTATGACATCGACACCTACTTATGATACATACGGACAATCCGAGTTGTAGCAATACTAACTCGAGACTCGGATGTGGATCCTAGTGGAGGCGTGTGGCACAAAATCTTGAGGCGATGAGGAAACACGTGCTTACTTTGAATCATTAATCAATAAGCGTGGCATTGAAATTGAGAAAGTTAAAATGGTCAATCATGAAGTTAAGGCATGAACGCTAAATTGACCGTTGAGCTTGACGATTACAAGGAGAATGCAAAAGCCTTTGAATTTCGAGAAAAACAAAGAATCGAATTAGAAATTGGTTATCGAAATTTGGTTTCTAAAGAACAACTATTGCAAATCAAGTATAACACACTCGATGTGAATTTGAACTTGAAAATTAAATCTTTAAACAAGGAAATTTCGATTTAAATAACCAACTTTCTAAACAAAAAGAAATGTTTTCTAACCTTGAAAAGATAAGAAGCGATTGATTCTTGATTTTTCAAAACGAGAAGATTCTCTTCTTGATGAAATTCTTGATAAAATGAAAAAATCCAAACTTTGGAAAATTTGCTTATTAAAACGGGTCATTACGCTCAAACAATCAAGATGCTTTCTAATCAAGTAAATCCGCGTTTTCATACTAATAATAGAATGGCACTTGGTAACGACCTTCTTCGTTCCTCAAGAAAGCTCGAAATCTCGAATGTGTTAAACAATGGAAATGTTTTACATGAACCCATTATTGTTCGTGATTCTCTTGAAGCGTTAGAACTATCGAGGAGAGTAGATCAAAAATGAAACAAAAGAATCCGGAAATCAAACCTATTGATTATAACAAATTGAACAAAATTAACGGAATTACTTTTGTTAATCAAAAGAAAAGTCAAAATTCTCCATCACACCAAGTGTTTCAAACAAAGAGTCAACACTGCTTTCAAAACCGGTTGTTGTCTCAAATTCTCTTCGAACATTGAACAAATGTCTTCAAACAATCCTTTTAACACAAGTGATGCGAAGTATTTGAAAAATGTGAAAACTAGAATTGTGGATCTTCAAGACATTTGTTAAAACTAAAACCACTATTACACCTAACAACCGGTTCTCTAGTTTTGACATCGAACAAAGAAAGTTTTTGAAACTCAAATTGCCCTCAATTTGAATGCCATCGGTGCAAGGGTAATTCATTTTGAACAGCGTTTTTGAAAGAAACAACGACTTTGTCAAGGACCATAAATCCACAGTAAAGCAAGCTAATGATTGTGTTGAACAAGTCAAAGTTTTGGAAAATTTAAATGACTCTCTCTTGAAGTTGTTCGACTACCGATATTATGTCCATTATTTTGCAAACATATTATGTTGAAGATCATGAAAGACTCCATCTGAGACCTCTAAAATTGTTTTAAAATATGAAAAGCACTTGAGAAACTTGAAAAGAAAATGTCTCATATTTTAAACAACTTGATCGAAAAACTAAGGAATGCAAGTATGAAAAATTGTCGTATGGCGTGCCTACAATGACATGAAAGTGAAAAATGATCTTTTGAGGGCTCGGTGGAAAGTCAAAAGGAAAGGCGAAGGATCTGTGATTAAAAACCATTGATCGGAGAAAGCAAATGTTCCCAAACCGGTTTCCAAACCAAAAATGTCTGTTTCTATGCCTCCTCCAAAAGTCAATGATAAAAATGTTTCATCAAAACCAGTCACTCCACCTGCCCCACCTAAACAAAATGTTGATAATGGAAAAGCGGTTATAGAGAAACCAAAAGTTTTAGCACCTGGCCTTTTTAAGATGAGTACCACTAATGCGTCTGCCTCCACATCTAAACCATATGGAACAAACGACATAAGTTTAGATAAGCACTCTAAAGAGACTATGAAAGCTGAAACCACTTCTCTAGATAAGATTGTGAATCCTAACGAGTGTGCCTTACCTTCTACAGGACTAGGAAGCACCTCTAGGAGCAGCAGACTAAAGCCTAAGAGCAATACAAGGAACAATAGAGTCTCGCTTGCCTCTAAGAGTAGTCGCTTGAATAAAGAGAAGAAAGTAGAAGAACACCCTAGGAATTTACCGCTTTGTAATAAGAAAGACATTTCATCTGAATGTAATGAACCTATGAAATCTGCTAAGTTTAATGAATCTGTTGAATCTGTTTGTTTAACTTGCAAGAAATCTTTAACTAATGTTCATGATGATTGTGTTTCTAAGAATGAGATTGTTAAGCTTGTTAAGAAGAATGTTCCCAAAAGAACTTATGCTAAACGAATAGGAAGACTAGTTGCGAGACTTAGGCTTTACACTACTAATAGGGAGCATAATGTTTACTATAGGGATGACATTTGGAAACCCACGGGTAGAACTTTCACACTCGAGAATGGTAGAATGAGTAATGCACCTGTCTTACCGATAGATGACTTCTATGAGTGTGATCAGGATTTTACCTCTAACCCAAAGGAACCAAAATCAAAACGGTTTCCAAAATATTCTTCTTTTGTGATTGGCAGGTTATCGAAATTTGTCTTTGGATCGTCGACTCGGGTTGCTCAAGCACATGACCGGAATCTGAAGGCTGGCGATCAATTTAAATCTGAAATTCATGGGACCGTACATTTCGAAATGATCATATAGCAGCTATCATGGGTTATGGAGATCTACCTTTTGGAAATTATGTGATCACTCGGGTTTACTATGTCGAAGGGTTGGGACACAATTTGTTCACAATCAGGCGATTACGTAATGCTGATTTAGAGGTTGCTTTTAGGAAAAATGCTTGCTTCGTTAGAAACTTGGATGGCACTGATCTCTTAACTGGGAATCGTGATACAAACTTGTATGCTATCGACATCAATCAAATGGCCTCTTCATCTCCAATATGTCTTATGACACGAGCATCTAGAACACAGTCCTGGTTGTGGCACAAACGCTTATCCCATCTCAATTTTGACACCATCAACAATCTTGCCAAGAAAACATCGTCAATGGACTTCCAAAGTTCAAATACACCAAGGATCACTTATGTCCATCATGCGAACAAGGAAAAAGCAAAAGAGCATCAAATAAACCCAAAACCGTACCTAGTTCGGAAGCAAAGTTGCATATGTTGCACATGGACTTATGTGGCCCAATGAGAGTTGAAAGCATTAATGGGAAAAAGTATATTCTTGTTATCGTTGATGATTATTCAAGATATACATGGGTTAGGTTTTTGAGATCAAAAGACGAAGCACCAGGCATTATCATCACCTTCCTGAAACGTATTCAAGTACTTCTTCAAGCTCCTATAAGAGTTGTAAGAACAGACAACGGCACATAATTCACAAATCAGGAGTTAAGAGCTTATTTTGAAGATGTTGGAATAACTCATCAAACATCAGTTGTTAGAACTCCACAGCAGAATGGGGTAGTTGAAAGAATAAATAGAACTCTTGTGGAAGTTGCTCGCACAATGCTAATTTATTCTAGTGCACCGTTATTTCTATGGGCTGATGTTGTTGCCCTTTGCTTGTTTTACTCGAGAACCGATCCTAATCCATCCAAGATTCAATAAATCCCATACGAAATAGTTAACAACGAGAAACCCGATATCTCTTACTTTCACGTGTTTGGCGCTTTGTGCTATCCGACGAACGACGAGAAGATCTAGGTAAATTGAAAGCTAAAGGTGATATTGGAATCTTCATTGGATATTCGAGATAACTCGAGGGCATTGTGGTGTATAACGTAAGAACTAGGAGGATCATGGAGACAATGAATGTGAAATTTGATGAACTTTCACATATGGCTTCGAGAGACTCGCTCTAGAACCCGCACTAAACCAAAGAGACTTACGGACACATCGATTCGGGACTCGTACCTCAAAGAGCTCAATCAACTTCGTTTGACAATCCTAAAAACAAGAATGGGAGAATTTCTTCGAGTTAATGTTCGATGAATACTATGGTGGAACTTCGACAAATGCATCAAACCATCATTCCGCTGCACCCGCTCAAAATCATCCTCCACCACCAACTGAAGATACTTCTACAATGGTCGAAACCAAGGCACCAACTCCATCTACATCATCTACATCTACTACAGTTATTGCACCCGTTCTACCAGCAGTTGATGAGCAAAACCAAAACCAAAACGATGCAATGTTAGATGAAGACCTATTTGAAAACCCGTTTACTACGGAATCAGCTGAATCTTCTTTAAACTTACGAGAACCATCTAACTCGCATACGTTTAACCAACGGTATCCTTCTACTCTGAAGTGGACAAAAGACCACCCAATTGAACAAGTTATTGGTGAACCTTCAAGGCCAATTCAGACGAGACGCTAACTTGCCACCGATTGCGACTTGTGCATTTACCTTTGCTCAATTAGCAATATTGAAACAAAAAACATTCGCGAGGCAATGGCAGAACCCGCATGGATAGAAGCGATGTAGGAGGAACTTCTCCAATACCGTCTTCATGACTCTTGGGAAATGGTTCCAAGACCCATTGACGTTCGTGTCATTGATCTTAAATGGTTATGGAAGAACAAGCGGGATGACGAAATGAGCGTCATTCGCAACAAAGCTCGTCTTGTGGCCAAAGGATACGAGACAAGAGGAAGGATAGACTTTGAAGAGTCATTCGCACGGTAGCTAGACTAGAAGCGATCGAGGATATTATTAGCCTATGCACTCACAAAAACATCATGGTTTATCGGATGGACATTAAGACCGCGTTCTTGAATGGAACTACGAAAGAAGAAGTGTCGTGAGTCGCCGGAAGGCTTCCTCGACTTGGAACATCCGGACTCGTCTACAAACTCAAAAAGACAATCTATGGTTTGAAACAAGCTCAGAGAGCTTGGTATGACGAATCCTCTCTTCCTTATCCAAAACAATTTCACCAAAGGAACAGTTGATCCTACCTTGTTTACAAAAAATGCAAAACGACATTTTGATTGTTCGATTTATGTGGGCGACATCATCTTTAGGTCCACTAATCCGAATCTTTCAAAACATTTTGAAAATCTCATGAAAAGCAAATTTGAAATGTCCATGATGGGGAACTTAAATTCTTTCTTGGTTTTCAAATACATCGGTCCCCTCGTGGAATTTTTATAAATCAAGCTAAATACACAACCGAGATTTTGAAAAATCATGGTATGGATAATTGTGACTCGGTCGAACACCAATGGTAACTTCACCAAAAATTGGAGCCGGTTTGTTTGGGAAACCTATTGATCCAAGAAATATCGAGCATGATTGGTTCTCTCATGTACCTCACTACTAGTCGACGGATATTCATTTCTTTGTTTGCTTATTAGCACGGTTTCGAGCAAAGCCTACCGAATCGCACCTCAAAGAGGTTAAGCGGATCTTCGGTACCTTAAGACATCCACTCACATGGGACTTTGGTATCCGAAGGAATCGGATTTGATCTAATTGCCTTTTCGGATCACGGACCACGCGGTGATCAAGTGACACAAAAAGTACATCCGGAGGAGCACAATTTTGGGAGAAAAGTTAGTCACCGGTCTTCAAAGAAACAAGATTGCACCGCACTTTCAACCGATGAAGTGAGTATGTGTCTCTATCTGTGTTGTGCTCAAGTTCTATGGATGAGAACACAACTCACGATTATGGCTTTACTTTCGATAAAATACCTATGTATTGTGACTCGAAAAGTGCCATAGCCATATCATGCAATCTGTTCATCACTCAAAGACTAAGCATATCCGTGTCCGCTACCACTTCATCAAAGAGTACGTCGAAAATGGTGCTTGTTGAATTATTTTTCGTGAAGACAGATTACCAACTCGCCGATCTATTAACTATAGCCCTTCCAAAGAAAGGTTTGAATATTTAGTTCGACGAATTGGAATCTGAAGCCTAACCCCGAGGAGTTAGAACGTCTTCTCGAATCTTCATGAAAATGATTTTCCAAAAGCTTCACTGTAAATATTTTTGAAAACAAAATACAAAATTTGAAAAACCAACAAAAGCAAAATATAAAAATATAAAACTTTCAAAAATTCAAAAACAATAAAAATCAAAAATCCAAAATATTCTTCTCACGACATGTCTCGTATAATCGATATTCAATGCGTTTCTAGAAATGTCATTCAACAATGATACGGGCATGTCTGATGCTTGAGCGAGAGTTCTTTAATATGTTTTCTAAAACATGTCGTTTCTCAAAATTTCTTCATAAAATGGCTTTCGTATACATCGATGACGAAACCGGACCAAAATGATGACTTTTGATTATTTATCAAATCAAAACTCGTGCTTTTATTGAAAATCACTAGTGTACGCTTGATTGCACTACATTTAAAAATCTTGAGAATCATCATCATCTTGAGCACCTTTTCAAGATTGTTCAAAAGATTTTCAAAATCTTTCAAAAATATTTTGTGCTCAAGATAACTCCATCAAAAACCCTTTAATTGATTATGCTTTATTAAAGGGGGAGTATAAAACAAAAATGTTCAAAATTCATGCTTAAATCAAATCCGTTTGTCTCCCCAAAAAGATTTTACAGTGTTGTTTAATCCGTTGATATCAAAAATATCACGATTATGCTATTTTTGAGGGGGAGGAGACGTGATTAAAATGTGATCAAAAAGTTTAATGATCGTTGTTTGATTCTCTAAAGAGCTCGACTCAGTTGAAACCAATGAATTGACGAGGAATCATGTACCATCTCGAGAAACTTTCTATGGACTTGACTAGGACGGGTAATAATTTCAAGCTAGTTCTCTAGTGATGTAAACGTGTCTCGAATCGGTCTTGTTCATTTAAAGTCGATCAATTCAAAAAGTACGAACTCTACCCTCTATGTGCATATTTCTGTCAAAACATATAAGCACATGTGAAGGGGGAGTGTTTCTAAAAATATAAAACTCTCGGAATGTTTCAAACATGTTTTCTATCATAAACACTCACGAGAGATTTTCAAGAAAAATGGTTTTATGGCAACAATAGGACAACATGGGTTATAAGGTGACTAAGGATAGGAAATTGTCCTATGATCCGCCAGCCGGAGGATCTACCCAAGGACATCACAAATAGTTAGTATTAGAAGTCCTTAGGAATGATTGAAAAAGGAGTAATGTGAGAAAGGAGAAAGAAGGGTTGAAGAATTAAAAGAAATGTAAAAGAAAGGGTGAAAAGAAATAGCCCTTCAAATTCAACCTTAGGGCGAAACCGGGTTCAATACATATACTCTTGGTTGTCACTAGATGACACCGGTATTGAAGACAAAGACGTCATGGACCCGATGGATGCCTTGCACTAAACCTTCTAGCCACTCAATTCCTCTCAAAAGGGATTTGTTTCATTCTAACTGGGAAGCCTACATAATCTATCGACTTTCTCTTAGAGATCGTTGGTATTGAAGAAGGAGACCCTCTCCCTAGTCTTCGCTCAGGAAAACCAAAATGCACTATTGAGTCTAGAGCCACGAGATTCATCTAAAGATCTCACAGGAACACTTGACATGACATTGCTTGCTGTTCATCAATAAGGGTACAAGTGATATATTTTAGAGTCTTACGCAGATCTTAGCAATCTGCCAGAACATTTATGAGAAGTTTCACATCGTGATATTCGATGATTGAATGGAAACTCTGCCGGGGTCAACATCAAGCAGCCACGACGGTGGGTCACTTCGGTAACTCCCGTGGATTACGCTTAGTGTGTCTCAAACGGTCTACGATCGTGGGGTGATGCTTTGGTGTACCTCGGTGAGTCATCCGAGCTCAGTAGGTGTATTTCGGTACATCGCGTTATCTCACTTGTGGGACTCGAGTTCGAGAACGGCCTCTGTGAGAATTAGAGGCGTGTTTTCACACTATCTTCATTAACACCCTCAAAATTCAAACTTGTAAGTCTGGAATCCGCTTATTACTAACTTTGTTTTATGTTTTCTTCTTATGGAAGCTCCGGAGCGGATTGATCGTGCAAACTCTCCACATGCTCATACCAACAACACATGAAAGTTCTCATCAAAATCAAAGGCTACTCAAAGTTAAAGATGATTCTTCGTCAATGTCAAAGAATCTAAAAAGTTGAAAGACTCGAGAACTACATCATTGGTAACCAAAAGACAAATAGAAGTGTGAGCATGGTGGAGAAAGATGTGGAGACACCTAACCAACGAAGTTGACAATGGCAGACAACCACATTATCTGATCACAAAGCATGAATGAACAAAGAATTAAGACTATTCTATATCTACACGCAAAGTTCAAGCTCGAGAAAAGTAAAGACCTAATCAAGTGGAACATCATTTGAATGACCACCCCTTAGGGGGAGATTGTTAGCCTTAATTGTTTTATTAGAAGTGATGGTCATTCACGTTTAGGAACTTTGTAACGTGTGTTAGATATCGTGCTAGAATAGTCAACGGGCTCGTGGATTGGACTAAGCTAAATGGGTACTAGTTTAGTTAAGCTTGCCTTATATCCAATCCAACCCATGTCCAAGCCCACGAGGCCCAAGCCAAAGCCTTTTAGGACATCATGTATTCCAACTATATAAACCCCTCAAAGTCTCATTTTGAGGGTGTGCTGAGTGTGTGTGTGTGTGTTTTCTTTCAAGTGTCTGACTTATTGTTTTCATCTTTATCTTCTCACATACACGGTTTGTATTAACATCAAGTCACCAATCTTTCTCATCTTTCTTTCTTCATCTTATACGCATAAGTGTGATTGGTTTAACGTGTTCATCTTGTGATAAGGTGTGATACGCGTAAGGTTGATATTTGTAAGGTCCTACAGAGCACGAGGCCTTTTCCCATTGATCATAAGTCGTTTGGAGGGTTGTTTGGTAAGAGGTACCATAACATGGTTAGCTAGAAAAGGATCATCGGTAATAGGAGAAGGTTTCGTTGCACTAACATACTCACGGAGTCGTGTTAGGAGCATACCATAGGGAAGTACCATTTTATTGGTTTTGAACACACCTACCATTCTTTTAACCATGTAATAGGCGAGATTGAAAGTTTTTGGTGGATGAGAAAATAGATCATTTGGACAAGACACACATTGGGATGGTCTTTGTTTCTAACCAAGCAAATGACATTTTCTCTAAGGATTTCTTCCCACTTTTTGTAAATGGGAAATATCTCAGAGAGTTCCATTTGATAGGGATCATGATGGATAAGTTCTTTGTTGTGGTTATAACGAGATTGGTCGACTCTTTTCTTGAAGATGGTGTCTCGAACAACTATAGGGTCATCGTGAGGAGTGTGATAGATAGGTTAAAAGTCCAGTGCGAAGGATTGAGTAGCTATTGACCAATCTTGGGAAAACATACAAATTCCTTCACATGGTATGCCAAGGATTTGTGCGAATGTGTTAAGGGGTAAGGTAATGCTTTGGTTGTTTCTAATGAAAGCGATTGAAATACTTTCATCATTATTTTGAACAATCCTAACACTTTTGTAAAATTCAAAAATAAAGACTGGACAAATTTATTCATCAATTTCTAAGAGACAATCAAAGTTGATTGCCGAGAAGACTTGGTGAATCTCGGTGTTTTCAAGGAAACATTCCTTAACTACACGACCTTCGTGGATAAGTCATTTTTCAAGCATTTTGAAGGTTTTGTGATTACTTTTTGATAGCCCTTCTTTCGATAGTATCTAGAAAGGTAGTGGACGGTGTCATGATGATCTTGTTGGGTAGCTTTAGGCATGTTCGATCAATGATGTTCAAGATTGAGATGCTTGAGAGTATGGACCCCTAGGATGATTGAAGCAGAGATTAGGTCGTTTTGTGTTTTTAGGAAGAGGGAAAAATGGATTGTTTTGGGTTTTGAAAAGCGAGTTTCCTGATGTCTGTTTTCACAGTTCCCCCGGATCCCTTATTCTAGGGATCCGGCTAGTACAACATGTGGGATCCGGCTCTGCAGACAGAAATTGAAGTGTTTTAGATTATTCTTTTGCTTGAAATAAGTTATACAATAACTTATTTTGGAAAAGAACTTGTAGAATGAGATTCCTATTTGAATAAACGTTTGGCTAAGGTGTTTTGTCGGGGACAAAAATTATTTATCGAATGTTGGTGAATCAAGACTTAACTATCAATTATCTATTTTGTGATGATAGCGTAGATTTGACAATCTTTTGTGTTTTTTAAGAGAATAAAAAAGGAATACTATTCACGATGATGAGATAAGATGGAAAGTAGTTAAGAGAGACTTTTTAGAGACTTGCGACTTTGAAGTTAAAAACCTAATTCATGTTTTCATATAGTTTTATATGAACATATTTATATGCATGGTTTTTATTATGAAAGAAAGACACATATCATCATTTTATTCACATAAGAATACTATATGTATAGATCAACTAGTTGTGGGTAATGGAACATACCTTTGTCCTAATCTCTTTTTATGGCTTTTAGAAACCATATACCCGAAATACTTCATGAGCTTTTAAAGTAATCCATTGTACTCAGTCGAAGTAGGTTGTGATTACTCTTGGGTTCTTCCTTGGGTGTTGGCTTCATTTTTCTTTGGATAGAAATGAAGTCTTTGGAAGAGTCCTAGCATGAAGGTTTCTTAGAGAGAATAATTAGAATGATCTATCACTATCCAACATTTTGTTACAAAATTTTGTTTTAAGAGATTTCATTCTTTGTATTTTTCAACCATACACGGATCGTATCAAGTTTTTAAAGTACAATATACTCTAAGAAACTTGGTAACAAAGCTCTGGTACCAATTGTGGAAAACTAGAAGGGAGGGTTGAATAGTTTTACCGATTAAAATTACGTTTTAAACTATTTAGATCGACTTATGTCAATCTATTTGTTATGATTGTTGGATAATGATAGATAAGCATATAAGTAAGTAATGCAAAGATAAAGAGTAAGGAAACACAAAACCAAGACACGAGTATTTATAGTGGTTTGGCTACAAGGACACCTTCCTTGCCCTTCTTCACTCCCCGAGTACCCCACTCGAGAGTTTGTAAGCACTACACAACGCAAGCTCCTTAATGTGGCGGAGAAGCCTTCACAACGTCGCCTACTCTTTATCTGGTACTAGCCTAGACACCAAGTTCTTCCACGAGGTATAACCACACCTATCACAATGTCGCCTACACTTTATCCGGTACCAGGCTAGATACCAAGTTCCATTACAAAGGAGGAACTACTACCCAACACTACACCACAACACAACTATCCCAACGGATACCCACTCCTTGTTACAATACTAAAAGGATACCAATATCCTTTAACCCAAACTATCTATCTTGTACATTGATGTACCATATCGAATGTACACCCTTGGCACCTTTCACTAATGCCTTTGACATGACCCTTCGGCACCTTTCACTAATGCCTTCGACACAACACTTCTAGGGAAGGAGAAAAGAACTATCAACAATATACACTTCAGTGGTCTTGATGATGACGAAGCTTAGCAACTCATGACCTTGAGTTTGCACTTCTTCAAGAATGAGTTATCTCGCCTTTAAGAGAAACCTAGAGAATCACAAAAATATGAAACTACATAGAATGATCCTTTGGATTAGAGGTTAGAGATGTTACAATAGTAAGAGAAAGTATGTGTAAAAGTGGAAGTGAGTCTTTAAGAGGTGGTGATCTCGCTTTAAGAGGAACCTAGAGAATCATACAAACATTAAACTACATAGAATGATCCTTTGGATCAGAGGTTAGAGATGTTACAATACTAAGAGAGAGTATGTGTAAAAGTGGTAGTGAGCAAGATAGAAATGGCTCACTATTTATAGAAAAAATGGTCTACTGTCCCACGGTTCCCACGGATCCCTCCCCAGAGGGATCCGACTAGTGCAATTCTGGGGATCCGGATACTGGGTAAGTTTAGTCCGGATTTCGGGTTGCAAACCAGGTTATGGGTTATGAACCATTGGTTATGGGTAATAGATTATGGATACCCAACAAGATGTAATGTATCTAGACATTGGGCTATGGATCTTGGGTCATGGGTCATGGACTTTGGGTGATGGATCATGGATAATACCCAACATGACTTCATGCATGATGTCATGCAATGGGTCATGGGTTATGGATCATGCTCCATGGGTATGGGTTAGGGACTTGGGTCTTTACCCAACAACATTAATTGTACCTAGTCAATGGATCATGGGTTGTGGGTCTTGGGTCATGGACTTTGGTTTTTACCCATTACATTACCCATTACAATATGTACAAAGTATATATGTACATTTCCATACTATGTAAACACTAGTTGTTATACATATGCATTTCTATAAGATGTAAACAATATTACTTGTTTAGTGTTTATATGAAAATGTCTTTTGTTTTATATAACTTATTTACTAAACATGTTTTGTAATATATTGGATTTCGTTAACACATAACTAATAACACATATGGGGCGTATGGTTTGTGGTTTAGAGCGAGAAAGTGAAGAGTGTTGGGAACTTAGTGAGACAAAGAAAAATGATATTGAAAAGCTCCAACCCTCTACCTTGGGAGGTAGAGGGTATTTATAGTTTCTTACAAGACACCCCTCCTACGGGCTGTGGATCAGGCATACAGTGGGTAAAGACCCATCCTTCCTCCATGGTGTTACTTAACAAACTACTTACTAATACTAAATGACTACGACTACGAGCTTTCTAACGAATACATATACTTGAGGTGACCGACTCTTTAAATACCGGATTTTCTAAATCCTAACAATCTCCCCCTAAGGGAGGTCACCTCAATTTACGTTGAATACAAACAGATATTACATTTTGGGTGTTCTTGGATTCTTGATTAAGTTCTTTGCTCTATAGCCCGTAGTCTTTGATTCTTCATGTTCCGCATGTTTTGTTGATTCAAGTTGAGGTCTTTAACTGATCCACGTGATGATGAGTTTTGAGCCAGCTTTGAGGTCATCAGCCACCATAAATCTCTGACTCATCCATTGTTCTGTCGTCATCATGTGAAGTTGTGACTTTTGGACCGACATGCTCACATTATGGATCATGATATCTTCTCATCAGAGTAACAGAAGCTTTTGTTGATTCATAATATTTCTAGCAGCGTAGCAGAAGCATGGAGTGAAAATATTTGAGCCAGTTTGTAAAACCCTAAAAATATAAACGCATAATAAAGACTAAAATACCCTTGGAATCGAAATTTATAAAATACGTACAAGACATTTATAATCATTTAACGAAATTAAAAACTTAACTTATATATAATTAAAACTTAAGTAATATGTGTACGTGATCGACATTGTACGACGAAAAGTTAAACGTCTCGCTGAATAGTTGGACCATTCATTTGGGCCTTGTTTTCGTTAATGGTGAACCAAGTTGGGCCGTTTGTTTTGGTGAGATGGACTCAAGCCGAGAGCCACTTGGGCCGAGTGTTTTGTTCGGTTGGACAATGGAGCCGAGAGCCCAAGATGGGTGTTTGTTGTGTTCGTTTGGATCAAGAGGCCGAAGCCCACACCCCACCTAAAGCCCTAACCTATTTGTACCACCTATATATACAACACATCAACCTCAATTTGGAACCCTAGTTTGCCTCTTCTTTCTTTCTTTTTCATTCGGCCGAACCCTAATCCCTTGGTGTCGCGAGTTTAGTCCCAACGTGAGCAAGCTACGGTATAACATGTTCTTCTCGTCTTCCTTTGATAACACCTAACTTATAATATGTTGTAACTTGTTTTGTTTTTAGTCGAGCTTGTGTTTCTTTTTTTTGGCCGAACCATATGAAACAAACAAATAATAAATCGGACCTTATAAGAATTAAGAGAACATGTATTATATATGTATTGTTTGAATCGGATCATAGGTATGTCGAGCACAAGAGAACCGAACCACATATATATAAATGTTATCATGCCTAATAAATTCGAAACCCTAATTGGAATGGAACCCTAAGTGTAATTAATGGTCTAAACATGTGATTATAGTGGTTTTAATAAACCCTAAAACTGGACAGCATCATATGTCGAATTTGTGTGTTATAGATCCAATTTTATAAGTGCAATAATCTGGGTTTTGTGGGAAAAGTTTATTTTATGTCTTAGTTGAGTTTTCCAAGTGGTTTGGTCGAATTTGGAGTTGTCTAAGTCGTATTTTGAATTTTACAAGATCAAGTGTCAAAGCTGAGAAAACGAGTCTGAAATTAGGTTGGATTCATCTAGGTGTTATCGATGATACTTGCATGTTTTGGGTGATTCTTGAGCCTAAATTGTTGTACTTTGAAATATCTTTCTGGAAAAATAAGTCTTGTGTCATTTGCAAACGTGGAAGTATGATTTTTATATTTTTGGAGTTAGGGTGTACGAATTTGAATTCTTGAGTTGAAATTTATGATGTAGTAAATGATTTTAGTATTTAATCTATGAGGTTCTGGAACTTTTCTTTGGTGGATATGATATTTATATATGATGTGACACCTGTAGCTTTTGGTTTGATGTGTTGAGTAGGGTAAGTGTGTTTGTTGGGGCCATACTTTTGGTGTGTGTAAATCTGGGTGAGTTACGGACCGTCTGGACTTATGATTTTCCGTAGGCCATTTAGCATGGAAATAGAACCCACGAATTTTTGTAGAGTCTCTTAACTCATATGGGAACCCCTGGGATTTTTCTTGATTTCATTTGAGCTAAGTAAGTATTTTATAAAAATCGCTAAATCTGGTCCGAATATGAGTTTAAGAAACTGAAAGATAAAATATGATATCAATAGGTAACACACTTACAAATGCATAAGAAGCTTATAAAATGAGAATATACTTATAACTCTAAGAATGTTAATGCGATTAATCCGTTATAGCTTTAATGATGCTAATAAGTATTAAACAAATCTTAATCCGTGTAGATTTGTTGAAGGAGACGCGACGTTGTATCTTCGTGTTCGTTCATTCGTTTGCTTTCTCTCATTTGCTTTAAGGTACAGATATTCTGACCTTTTCAGTAAAGGTTTCTTAAGATGTTCTTTTCGTTAGCTTTCCTATTTTACTTCTTAGGGTTTCCGATGCCATTGCTATGAACCCTTTTACGATTGTTTGATCATTGTTTATCCGAACTTCTATTTCTTGAACCATGCAATATCTGATTTGAACTTGTGTTATGAAGACTCTGATATGCACATTTGTTGAACCTTACTATATTTAATTATGAACTTCAAATTATGAATGTATGATCTGTGACTTGTGATATGAACTTCTGACCTCTGAATATTTAAATACGAACCTTATGATATGAGTTATCTGATATGTTATCTGTTGAACTTTGTGTTGATTATGATATATGTGTCATATCTAAAATCTTTTGACCTAAGTTAGTTTGACACCGAGCCAAATATTAACTAGTCATGGGGTTCCATGTCCGTGTCGTTGATGCACTTGACATGACTCTAGGGCGATAGAGTGATGTTACGCCACGTCCCTTATCTCGTTATTTGTTATGAGCTCAAGTTATATTATATGACCAATATATCATGCGTGGGCGATGGATGCATCCTAGATCGATCATTATCCGATATGATTTGTGCGGTGAATGATGTCGTAATGCTGTCTGCGTCTTCACAAAATTTTGGGAGCTTACTACTCCAAATTATTTTCTGAGATTACTTCTGTATAAGTATGATGTTTCTGATATGATATGTTCTGGGCTCGTGGTAGTTAACTAAATCTTTATCTGTTATTTCTGTGTTAAGTATTCTAATTATGATTCGGTATGTTCAAGTGTTTATAATTATGTGTTAGGCTTATTATATGTGTTTATGCTTTTGTATGTTTATGCGACTACCGTCTACTATGCTAGGATATGATTAATATGTTTAAATATGATTCGCATGCTGTCATCTGATGTTATGTTAGTTTATCGTTATGTGAATTCGTTGATCTGTGAGATGAATGTGCTAGTGTGAAAGTGAGTATCCTGAAAGTTTAGTAAGTATCATTGTTCAGTTAATCTGGTAAACTTTGCCTATCCGTTAGGGTATCTATCTGCTTATGTTTGATCTGCTATGTTAAAACTCTGCTGATGTTAAGATTTGATCTGAGAACTGGTTTAGCTTCTGATAATTGCTAATGGCTACGTTATGTCTTTGTCTATTTGGTTTTAGTTTGTCTACTGTGTTTTCTATCTGTATGTGTGACTGCCATGATTTGACTGCTGTTTCTGCTGCTACAATATTGAATTAAGTGTGATAAATGTAGATTAATTGATTTGTATGAATGTCATGTTTACTTTCTAGAAATTGTTTCCGTTAGTCTTTAGACTTTCCGTTTGGCTTATATGAACTCGAATTTCCTGATTTATTAAATGCCTGGTTATTTTGATGTGTTTGCGTTTGTGTCATCGATATGCTATGTGTTTGTTCTTATTTGTTATGTGTTCTTCCGGATTTCTGTGTATTTGTGTTTCCGAAGAATCTTCAATGATTCATGATTCTCATTCCGTTGTGTTATATCCGTTCATCTGGCTTTGTAAGCTCATCATTCAGCATTTTCTTTTTTCTGCTGCGGTGTTTTAAGCATTCAAGATGAGCTTGTGGGATGGTGATCCGGGTTGAGAGTAGAACCGAGAGCAAGTTGTGACGATAGAGATCTTAGATTTATTTTGATTATTAAGTTATTATGTTTTCTTTTGATTATTTTGTAAAGGCTTCCGTTATTGTATAGTACTTAAGGTTCTGATATGAAACCGTATTTGTGATATCTTTACCCTTGTCGGGTTGGGGTGTTACAATTTATGGTATCAGAGCTCTAGGTTTTAGGACCCTTAGAGCTTAGGCTATGACCTGTGAGGATTGGGTAGACATTAGGTTTCCATCTGTTCGGATATCTTTCGATTCCTTTTGACCGCCGCTCGATTTGACTTGATATTCTTTTGTCTTCACCGAGTTGGCCTCCTCTTTTCGCATCGAATTTTGTTATTTTGTTTTCGCTCGTCCGTTTGTCGATCGTTAGATGGAGACTACCCGTGGAGCCGAAGAAGAGGTGCCGACCCTACATTCTTGCAATGATCCTGTCTTGGAGAGGTTCGTGAAGCGAAGCCACGCCCGACCGCCGTCTTCTTGGAGACATCGGGATCTTCTTTGGAGGAAGTCGGACGAATCAACCAAAGATGCAACGACGAAGACATGATTCAACCGGTGGTGGAAGGTTCATCTACTTTATATGATTTGGGCGCGACATGTGTTACTCTGATTCGTTTGTCACGCGTTTTGAGGCGGTTTGATATCTTGCTACGTGATTTTGATCGGCATTACTTTTCTTTGATTCGTTCAGAACTCGGTTTGAATCGTGAAGTTTTATCATTTAGCATTCTAGTATATCCTAGTTTCTTTAGGATCGTCAGTAATGAGTCACAAGGAACCGTTTTATGCTAGTGGGTGGCCTCCTTTCATTGTGATATGGTAAGTTGATTTGATGCGTTATATTACCGTAGCGCGAAGGAAATAGGGACGGATGGATAAGTGAGGAAGAAGAGGAAGAAGAAGAACACGAGGAAGAATACGGGGTGGACTCGGATTTAGAGTCTACGGCCACTAGTAGGTTTAATCCAATACAAGAATAGAAATTAGCGCTCATGATTAGTTGTCCTCTTTATGAGAAATTTCTGACATTGGATTTTTAGTTTAGGTCCTTTTGTTTTCATTTAGATGATTGAATCTTTGATTATTAAGTTTTGTTTTGGAAGTTCATCTTACGACAATTCTGCAATTTGTTTGATTAGTGAGAATTAAACAAATTTTGAAAGTATAATTCCTGTTTGTTGTTTCTTTCTGATAGATTCGCTAAGTTTCCGTTAGTCCTCATAAGTTTCGTCTGCTATGTGTTTTCTTAAATGATGTGCTTAATCACAGCTTGGTATAAAGTATGACCATCATGATGGTATACTCATGTGAATCTGTCTCATTATAGTATGTTACTTGCTATCTCGTATGTTATCTCAGATGTGATATGTTTGTTGTGATTACGGTTATGTGGGTTGCCATGACCGGGACGAAATATGATGACAATAAGAACTGCTTATGTGATGCAAGTATTATGACGCCTGATCAACGTGATAATACCGAGATCATATAATTTGAACTTATTGAAATCATATGACGTCTGGGGAAATGCATGTGGTTGATACATGAATGGACTTTGACTTGTATCTGTTATTTGTCGCTCCTCATGTTCGTTTGAAATTTTGTACCTAATTGTGAGATTTTCGTCGATATCTGTTACGTATAAGTTTTGTACGCTTGAAATCCGAAATTGTTATGATTTGTGTGAACTATGGATTGCTATGTTTACTCTAAATGTGTACGTCTCCGTGTACCCTTATTGTGGTCATAGGATTTTCGTGAAGTGTTTGAGGAACATTAGATCCTTTTAGTTTGATTATCTGTGATTAATAAGACCGTTAGGATTCACTCTGTCTATGTATATGTTTGTTCTCATCGTTAGAGATCTGCATAAGTTAGATCGTGTCGTTGATTTTTCTGCATCTCATCTGTTCTCTGCCATTACTTTGATAAGTATATGATTATCTGTTGTAAGTATCTGACTGTTAATTTGATTTCTGAAAAGTATGAGTTTGAATATTCTGATAAGAATCCGTTTGTTCTGAAATAAGATTCGTTTTTGCTTTATCTCCTTGAAATTCTGAAATCCGGTTTGTTTTCTGTCATGTTCCGTCTTGTTCAATTTCGAGGACGAAATTTTCTTTTTAGAAGGGGAGAGTTGTAAAACCCTAAAAATATAAACGCATAATAAAGACTAAAATACCCTTGGAATCGAAATTTATAAAATATGTACAAGACATTTATAATCATTTAACGAAATTAAAAACTTAACTTATATATAATTAAAACTTAAGTAATATGTGTACGTGATCGACATTGTACGTCGAAAAGTTAAACGTCTCGCTGAATAGTTGGACCATTCGTTTGGGCCTTGTTTTCGTTAATGGTGAACCAAGTTGGGCCGTTTGTTTTGGTGAGATGGACTCAAGCCGAGAGCCACTTGGGCCGAGTGTTTTGTTCGGTTGGACAATGGAGCCGAGAGCCCAAGATGGGTGTTTTTTGTGTTCGTTTGGATCAAGAGGCCGAAGCCCACACCCCCCCTAAAGCCCTAACCTATTTGTACCACCTATATATACAACACATTAACCTCAATTTGGAACCCTAGTTTGCCTCTTCTTTCTTTCTTTTTCATTCGGCCGAACCCTAATCCCTTGGTGTCGCGAGTTTAGTCCCAACGTGAGCAAGCTAACGTATAACATATGTTCTTCTCGTCTTCTTTTGATAACACCTAACGTATAATATGTTGTAACTTGTATTGTTTTTAGTCGAGCTTGTGTTTCTTTTTTTGGCCGAACCATATGAAACAAACAAATAATAAATCGGACCTTATAAGAATTAAGAGAACATGTATTATATATGTATTGTTTGAATCGGATCATAGGTATGTTGAGCACAAGAGAACCGAACCACATATATATAAATTTTATCATGCCTAATAAATTCGAAACCCTAATTGGAATGGAACCCTAAGTGTAATTAATGGTCTAAACATGTGATTATAATGGTTTTAATAAACCCTAAAACTGGACAGCATCATATGTCGAATTTGTGTGTGTTATAGATCCAATTTTATAAGTGCAATAATCTGGGTTTTTGTGGGAAAAGTTTATTTTATGTCTTAGTTGAGTTTTCCAAGTGGTTTGGTCGAATTTGGAGTTGTCTAAGTCGTATTTTTGAATTTTACAAGATCAAGTGTCAAAGCTGAGAAAACGAGTCTGAAATTAGGTTGGATTCATCTAGGTGTTATCTGATGATACTTGCATGTTTTTGGGTGATTCTTGAGCCTAAATTGTTGTACTTTGAAATAGATTTCTGGAAAAATAAGTCTTGTGTCATTTACAAACGTGTAAGTATGATTTTTATATTTTTGGAGTTAGGGTGTCTGAATCTGAATTGCTGAGTTGAAATTTATGATGTAGTAAATGATTTTTAGTATTTAATCTATGAGGTTCTGGAACTTTTCCTTTGGTGGATATGATATTTATATATGATGTGACACCTGTAGCTTTTGGTTTGATGTGTTGAGTAGGGTAAGTGTGTTTGTTGGGGCCATACTTTTGGTGTGTGTAAATCTGGGTAAGTTCGGACCGGTCGGACTTATGATTTTCCGTAGGCCATTTAGCATGGAAATAGAACCCACCAATTTTGTAGAGTCTCTTAACTCATATGGGAACCCCTGGATTTTGCTTGATTTCATTTGAGCTAAGTAAGTATTTTATAAAAATCGCTAAAGTCAGTCTGAATATGAGTTTAAGAAACTGAAAGATAAAATATGATATCAATAGGTAACACACTTACAAATGCATAAGAAGCTTATAAAATGAGAATATACTTATAACTCTAAGAATGTTAATGTGATTAATCCGTTATAGCTTTAATGATGCTAATAAGTATTAAACAAATCCTAATCCGTGTAGATTTGTTGAAGGAGACGCGACGTTGTATCTTCGTGTTCGTTCATTCGTTTGCTTTCTCTCATTTGCTTTAAGGTACAGATATTCTAACCTTTTCAGTAAAGGTTTCTTAAGATGTTCTTTTCGTTAGCTTTCCTATTTTACTTATTAGGGTTTCCGATGCCATTGCTATGAACCCTTTTCTGATTGTTTGATCTGTTGCTTATCTGAACTTCTATTTCTTGAACCATGCAATATCTGATTTGAACTTGTGTTATGAAGACTCTGATATGCACATTTGTTGAACCTTACTATGTTTAATTATGAACTTCAAATTATGAATGTATGATCTGTGACTGTGATATGAACTTCTGACCTCTGAATATTTAAATACGAACCTTATGATATGAGTTATCTGATATGTTATCTGTTGAACTTTGTGTTGATTATGATATTTGTTTCATATCTAAAATCTGTTTGACCTAAGTTAGTTTGACACCCGAGCCAAATATTAACTAGTCATGGGGGTTCCATGTCCGTGTCAGTGATGCACTTCTGACATGACTCTAGGGCAGTAGAGTGATGTTCTGCCACGTCCCTTATCTCGTTATTTGTTATGAGCTCAAGTTATATTATATGACCAATATCATGCGTAGGGCGATGGATGCATCCTAGATCGATCATTATCCGATATGATTTGTCCGGTGAATGATGTCGTGTATTGTCGCGTCTTCACAAAATTTTGGGAGCTTGCTACTCCAAATTATTTTACGAGATTATACGTATAAGTATGATGTTTACGATATGATATGTTCGGGCTCGTGGTAGTTAACTAAATCTTTATCTCGTTATTTATGTGTTAAGTATTCGATTATGATTCGGTATGTTCAAGTGTTTATAATTATGTGCTAGGCTTATTATATGTTATTATATGTGTTTATGCTTTTGTATGTTTATGTGACTACCGTCTACTATGCTAGGATATGGTTAATATGTTTAAATATGATTCGTATGCTGCCATCTGATGTTATGTTAGTTTATCGTTATGTGAATTCGTTGATCTGTGAGATGAATGTGCTAGTGTGAAAGTGAGTATCCTGAAAGTTTAGTAAGTATGATTGTTCAGTTAATCTAGTAAACTTTGCCTATCCGTTAGGGTATCTATCTGCTTATGTTTGATCTGCTATGTTAAAACTCTGCTGATGTTAAGATTTGATCTGAGAACTGGTTTAGCTTATGATAATTGTTCTGATAATTGCTAATGGCTACGTTATGTCTTTGTCTATTTGGTTTTAGTTTGTCTACTGTGTTTTCTATCTGTATGTGTGACTGCCATGATTTGACTGCTGTTTCTGCTGCTACAATATTGAATTAAGTGTGATAAATGTAGATTAATTGATTTGTATGAATGTCATGTTTACTTTCTAGAAATTGTTTCCGTTAGTCTTTAGACTTTCCGTTTGGCTTATATGAACTCGAATTTCCTGATTTATTAAATGCCTGGTTATTTTGATGTGTTTGCGTTTGTGTCATCGATATGCTATGTGTTTGTTCTTATTTGTTATGTGTTCTTTCGGATTTCTGTGTATTTGTGTTTCCGCAGAATCTTCAATGATTCATGATTCTCATTCCGTTGTGATTTCGTTATCCGTATCTTTGTTTTGTTTAGTTTTTGTTCTGTTATATCTGTTCACTGGGCTTTGTAAGCTCAGCCGCATTTTCTTTTCCTGCGGCAAGTTTTAAGCATTCAAGATGAGCTTGTGGGATGGCTGATCTGGGTTGAGAGTAGAACTGAGAGCAAGTTGTGACTATAGAGATCTTAGATTTGTTTTAATTATTAAGTTATTATGTTTTCTTTTGATTATTCTGTAAAGGCTTCCGTTATTGTATAGTACTTAAGGTTCTGATATGAAACCGTATTTGTGATATCTTTACCCTTGTCGGGTTGGGGTGTTACACAGTTGATGATGATATGCACTTACCATGATTTATTTAGAAATGAATGTGTTGTGTGAGGATGAGGCTATGGATTGACTTCTCAATTCTGATCAGCTGCAAACGTTGGGTGTACCTGTATACAACAGTTAGCAATAAAGTGCACGAGATTGTCCTTGATCACTTTTGTTGAATTAAGGTACACGGCCCACGATTCCCCGTTGATCAATACAAGTACTGCCTGTGATCAGGTATAATTCCAAAGAATCTCCTTGACAGGGTTTTGCAGCTGCTTGAGCTGTTCTCAAACCGGAACGTCTCAAAGAAGACAACACGGAGTAAGTGAACCAACGAATTGAGATTCACTGATTGATGAAAAAGATTTGAAAACAATTGTGTATTGCTTAATATAAAGGGTTTTGCAATACAACGAAGGTTTTATGAAAATCAGTTATCAATCATAAACGCCCTTTTAATTTTTGAAAACATAATACACAGTCGACGTGCTAAAGAAAAGAATTTTTGAGTACAACGACCGGTTTTTCAAAGGTACCCGTCAATCCATTTCCTGGACCAAGGTTGATTCAAGATTGAATCGCCCCATCGTTTCTATCCAGTTGTCACATGGTTGATCTATTGTATAGATCTCACATGCCACCCACCAAGAGCTTGTTAGATGGTGGCTCTAGAAGGCTTTCCATCTTCATTGTGAATATTATACATATCACTCGGATGTTCTGGAAATATCACAAGGATAGTACGTAGGACTCTTAATTATATTCTTACTTTCCACATTGTGTGAAACAGCAAGTCTTCAAGAATAATGTGTCCTAATGAGATTTATTGATGATCTCGTGGCTCTAGACTCAATAGTGCATTTTGGTTTTTTATGCCGGAGACTAGGGAGAGGGTCTACTTCTTCAATATCAACAATCTCTAAGAGAGAGTCGATAGCTTATGTAGGTTCCCCGTGAGAATGAAACAAGCCCTTTTAAGAGGAACTTGAGTAGCTTGAGAAGTTTAGTGCGGTCGTCCTTTGGGTCCATGACGTCTTGTCTTCAATACCGGTGTTACCTAAGTAACCACCAAGAGCATATGAATTGAACCCGATTTACGCCTAAGGTTGAATAAATGGAGGCTATTTCTTTTCACCCTTTCTCATTCAATTCTTTTCATTCTTCAACCCTTGATTGCTTACGAGAATTCATTACTAGAACCTTGTTAGGTTTATTCCAGTTCTAGCTCTATCTCAGTCCACACTCTTCCCGTTTCTCACTTTTCTCCTTTTATCATCATACCTAAGGACTTCTACACTATCTAGTGGATTGTCCTTGGGTAGATCCCTCCGGCTCTGGCGGGATCGTGGGAACAAATACCTAACCTAACCATCCTTATATCTCCATGCATAAAGTAAATTTGGTCGGTTTTTTTGGTATTGTTCTTCTCCCAATGAAACCAATTGAAACCATTAGAAAATCAATCCAGGTACGTGTGACGCAAGATCAAATCATTTTGTACCTGAATCGTTTTTGATATTTTTAGAAAACGCTTCCCCTCAACATGTGCATCAGATATTTGAAATTGTTTTGGCACATGGAGGAAAGAGGAATTTGAAATCTTAGATTAAGAATTAAAGATCCAATCTGTGATTAACATTTTCTAAAATGATCTTCATCACTTCCCGATCAAATATAGTAATTTAAAATACTTTGGATAAAATACTTTTGGGAAGGATGAGCTTTTCTTATGATTGCTCCCCCTCAATATGTGCATCGAGATTCAAAAGTGTTTTGCACATATTAGAGAGAACTGCACTTAGAGACAATTCAATCACGTTTCAATTCTTTTTGGTTTGAGATAGATGCTCCCCCTTAACATGTGCATGGAAAAAAAAACTCTTGAAATTGTTTGGCACATGTAGGGAGGAGAGCTTGTTAATATCTTTATAAAGCCACTTATTGAATTATCAGTTTATATCCAATTTAAATCACAAATTCTCCCCCGATCAGAGTTTTCAAATCCTTTGAGATATGTGATCTCTATTCAGTTAAATTGTTTTTGAAAGCTTTTGAGGAGAATTGAGACTAGTGATAAGGTTTTAAAATGTACCTTTTTAAGAGGTCGTTTAAGCCCTTATTTGATCACTTTTGTATCCGTTATTACTTAATATCGTTCCTTTTCACTTTTTAAGTCTCTTGAAGGCAAATTGCTGTAATGGCACTTATTTGGACGAAAAGGCGCGGATATCTGAAGAAAATTGCCAAAGTCAAGAATCGAGACACTCCATTCTTTGAAAACACAAGGTGACGGCGTCCTTCGCTTAATATGACGCCGTCGGAGGATTTTGTGACGGACGAAGCCAAAACTCTTATTTTCAAGTGACGACGTCAAGTTATAAAAGAGTAGACCGTCGCAACTCGGGCGGCCTAGATTCAATCGAGACGGCGTCGAAGTCAAGAGGACGACATCATAAGCACAAGGTGGCGCCGTCATAAGACTAACGTGGCCAAGACGAAACCCTAATGACGGCGACCGACGGCCACACAACAAAAGGTGACGCCGTCGCATATGTAATCTTATATATAATCCAAATTTTTCAAGATTAGTGTGTAGTCTTTTGGAGTAAAAACCTAAACCGAACCAAGGCAGTCTTGTACAAGATTTTAGGGTTCCAAACCCTATCTTACATCAAGATAAGTGTTTTACTTCATTAATTCCATTATGTCTTTGATTATTTGTGTGTATGCTTGCATGTTCTACATGTCCCGCTAATTTATTTGTGTGTTTGCTTAGGAATATGAAACTTAATTATTGAATATTGATTGGTTGTCTCTTATCTTAGTTGTTAATGATCTAGTAATGCGATAGGTCATTCGTTGTGTACTTAATGCTTGATTTATCTTTGTGAACCTTAGGTTATAGCACCTTGAGCGGTTGTAAGCTAAACTATCCAAAGAGGCCTTAGAGTTAGAGTTTATGATCCTAGTGGTATTTTGTAGACGAGACCCTTTGGTAACTTCAAAGAGTTAGGGATAAGCGATACCCTACAACTTTAGACACACAACGCAATTAAGAATAAGGACGTGACAATTCAACCACCAATAGGAGATAATTAAGGAGTAGTAAAACCTAAGTAAACACATCTTTAAAATATCATACGAGCACACAATAATTAGAAATAAACTACATACACCTTAGATTAGATAATTAGATAAGTAGAGTAATCGGTAGCAATACCAACCCCCAAATCCAAACCCCGAGATTCGTACCTTTCCATTTCCTAAAAAACATAAAAAGATAAAAATAATCTTCCTCAACCCCAACCTTAGCGTAGTAACTTCTCACTAGCATTCCTATTCCCTAGAGAACGATATCAACACCCGTGGCTTACCCTAATACTACACTACAACGATTAGGTTCATTTGCTTGGGTGTTATAAAACTTGCTCAAGAAAAGGAAGTTCCTTTGATCCCGAATGACGCGTGTAGCGTTATCAAGTTTTAGCGCCACGCGGGGAATATAATAGCTAGTTAGTAGTCCACCTCGTTTAGGTTCCTTTGCTTGATTCCTATCAAGTAAATTTTTCTCATTTTTTAGCTTTCTCATAGTCTATCCCCCTTCTTCGTGACCTTTGTTCGTAATCCCATCACTTTTCATCATGGAAGGTGATAACCAACCACCATTTCCCCCTACCAACCCCCTTAGACAACTTAGAACCCGCAGTTCTACCAAAACCCTTCTTGAGCCATTTGCAGAACCCAAAAGAGAGCTCAATAGGCGAAGAAAAGCTCTCAATGATTCGGAACCTCAAGGCACTTCCATCAACTTTGATGAAGTCACAACTGACGAGGAGTCCGCTCATTCCCCACACTCCCCTGAAACCATCATCATTGACGAACTGAGCCAACATGGTAAAGAAATTCCCGCCACTCCGATCAATGGGCCCATCAATCCTCCTAAAGCAAAATCCCTCGGGGAATACTCTTCCCCCTCTGCATCTGGATTTACTAGTGCCATTGTCTACCCTTCAGAACAAGTCAATGAGGTATTGCATGCCTCTGACATTTGGCTTACCCAAAACGTATGTCAATTCAATGGATCCCACAGCGAAAACCCAATTCATCACATCAAACAATTTTTAAAAATTGTTGATGCTATCTATGCCGACGGAGCATCCAAGGAGACGTCTAGACTCGGTTTTTTTCATTTTCTCTTCAAGGACAGGCCAAGGAGTGGCTCGATAAGCTCCCTCCAAAGTCTATTTTCACATGGGAGCAACTCACAACCAAGTTCACCAAGAAGTTCTTTCCCCTTGGAAGAACTGCATTGATCAGGAGCAAAATTCTTCACTTCCATCAAACAGATGGAGAATCTATCATTAACTCCTGGAATCATTACAAAGATATTATTCAACAAGCCCCACACCATGGTATCGATCTTTGGTTGCTTGTTCTTTTACGACAATATCTCCCGAAAGGATAAAAAAGGCATTGACTTCTCAACTGGCCGTAGAATTTCTAATCTCACGGCCGAAGAAGGGTGGAACCGCATTGAGGAGTACATTCAATACCAAGACAACCATTGGCATGAGCCAGTAAACGCTATAAGTATCTCTACTTTCTTGAATGAAAAGTCATCATCTTTCGAGGATCGGATTAAGAAAGCACAAGAGAAGCTTGCATACCTCACAAAATCGCCAGAACCAAAAAATATATTTAACCCTTACCTTATATGCGACATTTTTGGAGGGCCACACGAGGGTGATGAATGTGATGACACACGTCATGAGAGCGTCTTCCTTTCCAGTCATGATATTTATGATGACCCTTCACTCCTCACATTCTATCAAAACGATGAATGCAACCCTTGGGGCAATCTAAACTGGAAAAACTGAAGGAAAGGAGGGATCTGAATACACCATCCGTGATGCCTTTGAAGAAGAACTCAGGAAGTTTACCATAGAAGGGACCACACTCTTAAAAGGTCTTGATGGGTTTATCCAAGAGCAGCAAGTTGAATTAGAAAGTCATTTCGCCAACCTCCGCAAAAGATTAAGCAAATCTAGCCCAGCCCATCATGATCCAACTTGCGCCATCACCACTCGATCAGGAATTACTACCAAGGATCCCCCGCATCCTGACCGGAATCCCACCACCAGGGAACCTGTGTTAGGAAATGATGCAATTCCTGAACCTCCTTCAACTCCTCACGATCCCCCTCCACAAACACCAGCACCTGCCCAGCGACCAACCCTCACAAAGATTCCTTATCCCTCTCGTCTGAAGAATCAAAAGGATGAAGAAGACAATGAGAGAGTATTGTCTTATTTAAAGCGAACTTCCGTCAACATACCACTTCTTGACGTATTCTATCACATCCCTAAACATAGCAAATACTTCAAGAGGTTAATATATAATCGGAAGAAACTTGAAGGGTTGATTTCATTAGGCGAAGAATGCTCGGCTATCATCCAGAAAAGCCTACCTAAGAAGAAAGAAGATCCAGGCAGTTTCACCATCCCTTGTTCAATAGGGGCACTCTCTATGAAAAATGCCTTGGCAGATCTTGGGGCTAGCATTAACCTGATGCCTCATTCCCTATTCCTCAAACTCGGATATTCAGGACTGAAACCAACCAGGATGAGTATTCAATTAGCAGATCGATCAATCAAATATCCCATTGGGGTCTGTGAAAATGTCCTTGTAAGAGTAGGAGAATTCAATTTTCCAGTTGATTTCGTGATTTTAGAAATGGAGGAAGATAACTCAGTCCCGATAATCCTTGGGAGACCCTTCTTAGCTACAGCTCGTGCCATTATTGATGTTCATGATGGTAAACTCACTTTACGAGTGGGGTCCGAGAGCATAACCTTCGACATCAAGGATTCTATGAGTCACTCCTCCTCCTACGATCACCCTATTTATTTTGTGGAGGAAGTTGATGAATTTGTTGATGATACAGATGGCTGCATTGATGAGTATCTATTAAACGAATTCAGAAGTGATGACAACAACCCAATAGGCGACAACGAGGAAATTGAGATGGTGGGAGTTGTTTCCTTTACCCGTAAGGATGAAATTGAACCCTTGAGTGCAAAACCGTAAAACAAGCTAAAACCATCAATCAAGGAACCACCTACTTTAGAACTAAAAGATCTCCCAAGCCATTTAGAATACGCCTTCCTTTAGGAAAAGGACCAACTCCCTGTCATCATAAGCTCGTCACTGACCACTGGACAAAAAGAGAAGCTCTTGAAAGTTTTAAAGGAATACAAGGGAGTGATCGCGTGGAGTGTGGCTGACATTAAGGGTATTGATTCTACATTTTGTACCCATAAAATCCTCATGGAAGAAGATTACAAACCAACCATTCAGCCGCAGAGGAGGGTCAACCCTAACATCAAGGAGGTAGTAAAGAAGGAAGTCATCAAGCTCCTCGATGCCGGCCTTATCTACCCCATTTCGGATAGCCCATTGGTCAGCCCAGTCCAGGTAGTTCCAAAAAAGGGAGGAATGACAGTCGTAAAGAATGAAAAGGGTGATTTAGTGCCACAAAGAACAGTTACGGGTTGGCGTGTTTGTATCGACTACAGAAAGTTAAATGATGCCACCCGAAAAGATCATTTTCCTCTGCCATTCATTGACCAAATGCTCTAAAGGTTAGCCGGGCATGAGTACTACTGTTTCCTTGATGGCTTTTCAGGATATTTTCAAATTCCCATTGCCCCTGAAGATCAGGAAAAGACTACATTTACATGCCCATACGGGACGTTTGCCTACAAGTGAATGCCCTTTAGGTTATGTAACGACCGTGTGGAAAACTAGAAGGGGGTTGAATAGTTTTACCAATTTAAAACTTCCTTTTAAATATTTAGATCGACTTATGTCAATCTATTTGGTTGTTTATGTTGGACGTTGATAGATAGATATATAAACATATAATGAAAGATAAAGAGTAAGAAGCACATCACCACGACACAAGTTATTTATAGTGGTTCGGCTACAAGGACACCTTCCTTGCCTACTCCACTCCCGAGTCACCTACTCGAGAGTTCGTAAGCACTACACCAACTCCTTATGGCGGAGAAGCCTTCACAACGTCGCTTAACCTTTTTCGGTACAAAGCTAAATACCGGTTCTTTCACACCAAGGCGAACCACACCTAACACAACGTCGCCTACCCTTTATCGGTGCTAGGCTAACCACCGAGTTCTTTCACACCTTAGGAGAACTAATCCTATCACAACGTCGCCTACCCTTTATTAGGTACTAGGCTAAGCACCTAGTTCCATTATGGAGGAACTACTACCCTTCACGACACAACACCTATTATCAAGGAGATCTACTCCTTGTTACAACACCATCAAGGATATCACCATCCTTGTGAATAAATAAACACTTATATGTATAACGATGCACCTCATCGATTATCGACCTAAGCATTCTTCCCAAATGCTACTTGATTTGATTCTTGGCATCCTTCACTAATGCCTTTGACACAACGCTTGGCATCCTTCACTAATGCCTTCGTCTTGACACCTTAAGCATTCTTCACTAATGCTTTGGCGGATGATCAACATCTTTCACTAATGCTTTCATCTTGACACTTTCGGCATTCTTCACTAATGCCTTCAACCCAACATCTATGGAGAAAGGAAGAACTATCAACAAGAGAACCTTCGTTGTCTTGATGATGACGAAGCATGGCAACTCATGGACTTGAGCTTGCGTCTTCAAGATGTGGTGATCTTTCCTTTAATAGGAATCTACAAGATCACACAAAACAAAGAGAAAAGCTACATAGATCTCTTGGATCCGAGGTTAGAGGTTAGAATACTTGGGGAAGTATGTGTGTAAAGGGATGAATAGAAAGGAAGAAATGGCTCTCTATTTATAGAGAAATTCACTCTTGTATCCCGGATCCCACGGATCCCTTCCACTTGGGATCCGGCTAGCACAAAGCTAGGGATCCGTGGTCCGCTCCTCTTTGCCCATGGGTATTTTGGGTTATGGGTCATGGGTCATGGGTTATGGGTTGATCCATGGTTTTCAATCTAGATACAATGTACCTTAAGGATACATTGAACTTGTGTAAGTGGTATATATAAAACCATGGGTTATGGGTCAAAAACCATTTGCTAGTTTTTATCTTTTTAGTATATACTTACTTTTACCCATTTTAGTATATACTTGTTTTACCCATTTAGTGTACTTAATATAAGTATGTATTAACCCAATATGTAAACACTAGTTGTTGTACATATGTATCTAACTCATAGAGTTACTTAAACTTGTTAAGCCAATATGTAAACACTAGTTGTTGTACATGTGTATCTAAAATATAAAATCACTTAATCTTGTTATAGTGTTTTATGTGAAAGCGTAAGTGTGTTATAAAACTATTAGTTCAAACCATTTACGTATTTTATTTGTTTCGTTAATATGATTTTACTTTTGTTATCGACAAAACATTAGAAGATCGTAAAATATAAATAAGCGTTTTACGGCTTATTTGTATTAACAATCTCCCCTTTTGTTGATGACAAAACATAAAATTATTTTAAGGAAAAGCTAAAATTAAATAGCGTTTGAATTTGTAGTTTTACTTTCTTCTCCCCTTTTGTCGAAACAAAAGTGTTTGAAGAAACTAACACAATTTTATAAGAAAAATTATAAAAGATGTAATGAGAGCAAGTGGCGGAATGGTACTCGTCTTAACTCCCCTTGACGAGTCCATCCCTTTGAAAAAGGCGTCAAGGACATAATGTAAAATAAGCTATTTGTGTTTGCAATTAAGTTTGCAAATGGTTCGTCTAAGTGACGAAAATGTGCTCCCCTCGAATATTGCAAAGTTGCAATGGGGTATCATGAAGTGTAATCCAAAATTGGATTAAGTTGCAAATGATTTTGCAATAATGTTTGACACAAAGCTCCCCCTAGCTTTTATGGTGTCAAAATCTTCATGTGTTATTTTGAAAATCTACAAAGTAAAGGTTAGAAAAACAAGAGTATAGTGCATAATTTCACGCAAAAGAGACTCAAGTTAGTAGAAATTTGTGCTTACATACCACGGATCCCACGGTTCCCTTCAAGGAGGATCCGTCTAGTTAATAGGAAGGGATCCGGCTATCATCACGGTTTCTTGACGATGAAGAAATGTCAATGAGATAAGTGTACAATAACACAAGCACAACACATATAATAATCATGACATAAAAGTATTCATTCAATAAAACAAGAGATACACAACCAAATCTCTAAAACTAAGAGAATGAACTTTAGCCATATAAGTACTACCAATACTAATCTTAATTCGGGATATAGAAAGTGACAATGTGCTTAAGTCTAGGGATGGGTGGACTTGTTGAATTGATCCAACTTTGCAAGAAGATGATTGAACATGAAATGTATCTCATTTCGTACTTCTTGAACAAGTCCTTGAGTTTTTAGACAATTTGGGCAAGTATTGTCTTGGTTTGGCCCCGAAGGAAAAAGGATGTTTTGAGGGGGCTCAATGTGTGTTTGAGGGTCTTCATTTTGAGAAGTAGGTAGAGGTTCTAAAAATGAGGGTGGTAATGGAGCTTCTTCCATATGATCAAGGTTGTTCCTTGTTTCCCATGATGGGCTAGTTGGTGTTGTAGGTGGTTCCCGATTCAATGAAAAGGTTGGTGAATGGGAGGTTCTTGGTGATGAATGAAACAATGAATATATGTTTGGATGCGGAAGAGGCTCATTCAATGAGTGTAGTCCATTCTCAATGAATGAAGGTTTTGATGGCTTGCTAGAACTATCCATGTTAGGTTTGGAACTAGATGATCCCTTTTCTAGTTGGAAGGATTTGATGCTAATCCTTGCGGTTCTCTTAGCTTTTGTTGGATGGGTTTGGTGAGGTGGGATTCTAGAGTCATTATCTCTAATAGGGATGTTTGATGGATGAAATTTCATGGATCATTTGACCCTTTCTTTTGGATGATCCTATGTTTGAGGAGTTGTTGCTAAGAGCTTTAGTCATGGTGATGAAGGTGCTAATGTGAGCTTCAAATTTCTGATTCTTTTGAGATGTGATTAAGAGTGGTGACTTAGTCCTAAGGTGTGTTTGGTTATAAAGGAAAATTTGAAATAGGAAATTAAATCCTTGACCACTTAGAGGATTAGGCATGCTCTTGAGATTTTGATCGACTCTAGGAAGGTAATTAATGAATGCTTAAAGGTGGTTAGAGAAAAGATAACTTGAATTTGAATTAAGGAGGCTAATCGTTATTCTTTACGTATGTACGGATCCGCGGATCCTCTCGATGAGGATCCGCTGGTTATAGACCGAGGATCCGGCTATCGAACGAGTTCTAAGTGAAGTCATCATGCCTTTGTAAGGTTTCAAGTGATGGATTTCGAGGTTTTGACTTAACTTTGAAGTTTATAGTTGTTGGATATCTCAAATCCTCAACCATAACAAGTAATGGTACTTAATGATGGTTAGACTAAGAACACTTACCTTGGGTAATCTAACAATTTATTAGTCAAGGTTTCCTTTCAATATGTTGTGAGAAAAATGATGATACTAAGTCCTAAAAAGTCAGATGATGTCCTATAATGGATTCACTAAAATCTATAAAAATAAAAAGAAACTTATTTTTGGCTCTAATTTTGAGTCAAAGGAGATTGAGATCAATTTGCTAAAATTGAAGGACATATCAACCTAAGTGCTATCAAATGTGATGGATAATGTGTGAGTGTTGGAGCGGAATAATGGTGAGTTTTGACTAGTTGGAAGTGTTCTAGTGGACTATTTTGATGAAGCTAAATCTGTTTCTCACATCAGTTGCATACGGATCCCACGGTTCCCTTATGGGAGGGATCCGGCGGTTAATCTGGGATCCGCCAATCAGTAGATCGAAGGCTTGCGAGAAAATGTGCGACTTATGCATATTATAGAAAATGCTTTTCTTAGTTGTTTCTAAGTAGACTAAGGGCAAGAACATAACTAATAAGACTTGTATCAAAGTGGGAAACACTCGAGTTCCTAGAATGAGTGACGACCATACCAAGAGGTCGTAAAATCTCATTTTCAAATACCTAAGCTAGAATGTTTAGTGCCAAGATACGGCAATACCTACATACTACAAGCATAGTTAAAGTTGTTTACAAACCATTGTTTGAAATTGTTCATCAAGTACTTAAGCTTTTGGACTTTACCTTTCTTCACTTCTTCACCGTCCTTTATCAAACCATCTTCACTTCTTCTTCCTCAAGAAATTGGCGAAGCATTTGAAGATTCCTTGGTTTGTTGCCATTCGGGCGATTCATTGGGGATGTTTGGCAATTGGTTAATGTAGTCAAAGGGTCAAGATCAATATTCTCAAGTGGGTTGCTACTACTCCTTCACCTTCACCTTCTTCTTGCCTCTCCCTTTCGTCAGGAATCCGTGGGTGGATGTGGCCTTTGCCTTCTACCATGAACCTTGTTGTTCTACCCTCGGTTAGTGGAACCATGACCTTATTGCAAAAGTTATGATCAAGGGATTGTGGGGAAGGATCTAATGCAAAGATGAATTTGGCAAGACGGGTTAGAAGCATTGCATACGGGAGTACCATCTTGTCCATGCTTCTCACACTTGCCATTCTTTTGACCATGTAGTAGGCAAGGTTGAATCTAGTATTGGTCACTAGACAATATATCATGAAGCTTAGGCAAGCATTGGGGTGATCCTTGTTTCCTACTAGACATACCACATTTTCTCTTATCACAACTTCCCATTTCTTATATAACCCATACATTTCAGAAAGCTCCATTTGAAAAGGATCCTATAGATCACTTTTGACTTTCTTGTGACTCTTGATGGTGATGCTCTTGGCACAAATCGGTGTCCTCACCGTGGTTGCTTCAGGATCAAAGTGTGGTAGATATCATGGTGATCAACCATTGTGTGTAGTTGTTCCAAAGACCATTCATTTCAGTACATACAAATGCCATCATATGTAACCCCAAGAATTCTTCCAAGCTCCACAAGTGAAAGAGTGTACTTATGTCCATTAATGGTAAATTCAATTGAGATGAACCCATCATCATTTCTAATTATACCCATAGTCTTGTAAAACTCAAGCACAAAGACCGGGCAAATTTGCTCGTTTATATCCAATAAACAATTAAACCCAATAGTTCCAAATACTTCCCTCATGTCGGTATTTGCAAGAAATGATGGATCAACAACTCTACCTTCATGAAAGAGTCTCCTTTCAAGTAACTTAAAAGCTTTCCTATCGTCCGGACTTAATCCATTTTCCTATGGTACATGGGAATGTAGTGAGAGGTGTCTTGGTAATCTTGTTGCTTGTTGCTTGGCATGATGTTCCTAAACAATGTAACCACAATGTGGTGTTAATGGTGAATAGTAACCTAGAGGTTTCATCACAATTTTGCTCTCATCATCTTTGTTGGGTTCAAGAAATGTGTTTAATTTGTATTAACAATGTTAAATCTTTGATTTAGATTATCTTAGAAAACAATGTGATAACAAATAATGGTAAACCCATTTGAACCCAACTCTTAAAGATGAAGTAATTGTAATTCTAAGAATCAAGGAATTAGATTAACAATGTAGTGAAGATTAAACTTACACGTGATTGTTAGGCTTGAGAAAATGATCAATTAGCTCCTATGAGCGATATGAGTTTTTGTTCGTGAGTGCGTGAAATGAGTGATGATGAAACATCCACGGTGATCATTTTAGCTTATCTTGTCTTCATTGCACGGATCCGCGGATCCCTCTCATTTGGGATCCGTCTAGTATAAACTTAGGGATCCGGCATGACGGTAAAAGTCGACTCAAGAAATTCCTTGATAACTTTGGTTTGGGAGTTCTAAGATACCTAGTATTTTGGTGTTAATGTTCTAAAACTTGTGGTTTGAGGTTTTGATGATTAAATGCTATTCCTATTTAGACAAGGTTCCTTTTTAAGAATTAGTCGTGATTCTTGGGAAGCTTTTCAAATATTATAATAAAATCCCATTTTATTATAATATAAGAAGTTTCACATGGATATTTATTGATGTGCATGAGATGACAATAAATCCTTTGTGGTGAATAATGATTGATGTTATCATATAACAAGTTATCATTATTATGAGTTGGTAATAAAGTCTACAAAACAAAATCGGAGAAAATAAAAAAAATACTATAAAAGAATAATTACTAGAATTATTATTACTAAGACATGCAATCAAAATACAAATAAAGATAAGTAATTAAAGATCATACCTTTGCCAAATATTCTTTTAAAGAAAAGACATATTTAGATGTTTCTTGGAATCTCCAGATTAATGTTGTAAGGATACTTAAACATTCTTTTTGCGAGAGGAACAATTGAGATGAATTCTTCATGATCTTTTTGGTAGTTCCAAATCCAAGTATGGATAATGCTTAAAAAAAATGTTAGAGCATTCTATCATTGTCCAGCAATAAACAATAAAAAATTTTTTTTTTAAATTATGACAAAAATAATCCTTCTTTGTAGTTTTCAAACATACATGGATCGTATCAAGTTTTTAAAGTACAACATACTCTAAGAAACTTGGTAACGAAGCTCTGATGCCAATTGTGGAAAACTAGAAGGGGGGGTTGAATAGTTTTACCAATTTAAAACTTCCTTTTAAATATTTAGATCGACTTATGTCAATCTATTTGGTTGTTTATGTTGGACGTTGATAGATAGATATATAAACATATAATGAAAGATAAAGAGTAAGAAGCACATCACCACGACACAAGTTATTTATAGTGGTTCGGCTACAAGGACACCTTCCTTGCCTACTCCACTCCCGAGTCACCTACTCGAGAGTTCGTAAGCACTACACCAACTCCTTATGGCGGAGAAGCCTTCTGGCGTCGCAACCTTTTTCGGTACAAAGCTAAATACCGAGTTCTTTCACACCAAGGCGAACCACACCTAACACAACGTCGCCTACCCTTTATACGGGCTAGGCTAACCACGAGTTCTTTCACACCTTAGGAGAACTAATCCTATCACAACGTCGCCTACCCTTTATTAGGTACTAGGCTAAGCACCTAGTTCCATTATGGAGGAACTACTACCCTTCACGACACAACACCTATTATCAAGGAGATCTACTCCTTGTTACAACACCATCAAGGATATCACCATCCTTGTGAATAAATAAACACTTATATGTATAACGATGCACCTCATCGATTATCGACCTAAGCATTCTTCCCAAATGCTACTTGATTTGATTCTTGGCATCCTTCACTAATGCCTTTGACACAACGCTTGGCATCCTTCACTAATGCCTTCGTCTTGACACCTTAAGCATTCTTCACTAATGCTTTGGCGCGGATGATCGGCATCTTTCACTAATGCTTTCATCTTGACACTTTCGGCATTCTTCACTAATGCCTTCAACCCAACATCTATGGAGAAAGGAAGAACTATCAACAAGAGAACCTTCGTTGTCTTGATGATGACGAAACATGGCAACTCATGGACTTGAGCTTGCGTCTTCAAGATGTGGTGATCTTTCCTCTAATAGGAATCTACAAGATCACACAAAAACAAAGAGAAAAGCTACATAGATCTCTTGGATCCGAGGTTAGAGGTTAGAATACTTGGGGGAAGTATGTGTGTAAAGGGATGAATAGAAAGGAAGAAATGGCTCTCTATTTATAGAGGAAATTCACTATTGTTTCCCGGATCCCACGGATCCCTTCCACTTGGGATCCGGCTAGCACAAAGCTAGGGATCCGTGGTCCGCTCCTCTTTGCCCATGGGTATTTTGGGTTATGGGTCATGGGTCATGGGTTATGGGTTGATCCATGGTTTTCAATCTAGATACAATGTACCTTAAGGATACATTGAACTTGTGTAAGTGGTATATATAAAACCATGGGTTATGGGTCAAAACCATTTGCTAGTTTTATCTTTTTAGTATATACTTACTTTTACCCATTTTAGTATATACTTGTTTTACCCATTTTAGTGTACTTAATATAAGTATGTATTAACCCAATATGTAAACACTAGTTGTTGTACATATGTATCTAACTCATAGAGTTACTTAAACTTGTTAAGCCAATATGTAAACACTAGTTGTTGTACATGTGTATCTAAAATATAAAATCACTTAATCTTGTTATAGTGTTTTATGTGAAAGCGTAAGTGTGTTATAAAACTATTAGTTCAAACCATTTACGTATTTTATTTGTTTCGTTAATATGATTTTACTTTTGTTATCGACAAAACATTAGAAGATCGTAAAATATAAATAAGCGTTTTACTGGCTTATTTGTATTAACAATCAAATTATTAGACGTTGCTTGGCGGAGGGAGATTGATCGAGTTCGAAGGAATGCCATGCGGGACCATCGGAGGACATCACGGTGTAAATGTCACGGCACGAAAGGTTTTCGATGCCGGGTTCTCTTGGCTACTATTTTCGAGGCGTTAAGAGATTAGTTCAAGCGTGTGATGCATGCCAGCGATCGAGAAACATCTCGCGAAGGATGAATCACCTCGAATTATATCCAAGTCTCGAAATATTCGATGTTTGGGGTATAGACTTCATGGGGCCTTTTCCATCATCCGGAGGAAATGAATACATTCTCGTAGCTATTGATTATGTATCAAAATGGGTGGAGGCTCAAGCTCTTATAACTAATGATGCAAGGGTAGTTATTCATTTTCTTAAAAAGCTCTTCGCACGATTCGGGATTCCCAAGGCATTGATCAGTTATAGGGGAACCCACTTTTGCAATGCTCAAATGGAGAAGGTAATGAAGAAGTACGGTGTTCCACATAGATTTTCTACCTCATATCATCCTCAGACGAATGGACAATTAGAAAACACAAATAGGGCATTGAAACGAATACTTGAAAAAAGGGTCCACCAGAATAGAAAAGATTGGGCATTCAAACTGGATGAGGCACTCTGGGCATTTAGAACTGCTTACAAAACACCTATCGGAACAACCCCATTTCGCTTAGTATACGGGAAGGCGTGCCACCTCCCTATTGAACTTGAGCAAAAAGCATATTGGGCACTTAAGGCTGTAATATGGATTATTCAGGCGGTCAATCGGTTCTTGACTTCAAGAATTGGATGAACTAAATTGGAAGCATATGAATCGTCGATCACATACAAAGAAAGGGCAAAGAAATGGCATGATCAACGAATAAAGAATCCTAAATAGTTTTTGGAAGGAGATAAGGTGCTCTTGTATAATTCAAGACTGAGGTTATTTCCAGGAAAACTCAAATCGAGATGGTATGGACCTTTTTCAGTAAAGAAGCAGATGAGCAATGGAGCAGTGGTGCTACTAGACCATGATGGGAGGGAATTTACCGTAAACGGACAACGTGTAAAACATTATCAGTTGGACAATAATGACATGGTGAACGATGAAGATATTGTTTTAGAAGGAGGTAACGGTAATGAAGTCACGTGAGGGCACGACTACGAGTCTAGCTACAAGACTTTTAAATAAAGAAAAGCGCTTCGTGGGAGGCAACCCATGCTTAATTGTTTGCTTGTTAGTGTCATATATCTTTTGTTAACTGTTTATTCTCATGTTTAAATTTGTAAAAATGCTTTATTTTGTTTTTAACCTCGTCTTAATTGCATATAAAGGTATTTTACATAAAGGATAAGTGTAGGGAAGATTACACACGTTTTCAAAAGAAACGTAAACATGAGAATAACAATTCATTAAAAGATATATTTGTGTGTTTGTTCGAGTCAAATGCTTGTATCGAGTCATAATGGATGTTTTGCGAAATTTTTCCGATTCTAAAGATATAAATTTTCTAGAATTTTTTCTTTAAAATCGAGACCGATTTTTGTCGGGATAACTTTGACGTCGAAGGAGTAAAACAACAGTTATTTTTCTCGTTTTCAATTACTTATAAATTTTGGAATTTTCCGGTCTTAATTTTCTAGAAATTACATAAACATCCATTCCACCAACATTATATCTTAGTTTAGTAGAGTCTTATATATATTATTACCGCCGATTTTGCGAAGGTTTCATTTGTTTTCTTCGAATGTGCAGGTTTTATTTATCAAGAATAGGAAACAAAAGATTGGAAGGAACTTTTCACGCATACATTTTTCTTGGAAAGGATTTAACCACTACTTTACACGGATCCTACCGAGCTAATCAGGGGAGTACTAGTTTCTTTCATTTTTAATTACCTTCAATTATCATAACTTTGATACTTTCAGGGAACATTGGGGACAATGTTCAGTTTAAGTGTAGCGAGAGAAAATAAAACGGGAACTTAGAAACTATGCTTATTGTCACAATTCTCAAATTTCGGTCATTTCTCAAACTCTATATTCATCATTTCATATCGATTCATTCATGATTTTTCATTTCACATTAAACGCGTAAATTTTATATTAAATAAACGTTATCGCGTGAGTTATTATTTTGAACATTTAATCCGTTACTTCCATAAATGATCCCGATATATTTTTATACTTACATTTAGTTTATAAAAACTATATTTTGAGTTTACCTAGTGTTTTAAATTTATTTTGTATATAAATCGTTAAATTTATATTATTACGACGTTTTTCTTAAAAACTACACGATAATTATTATATCACTCAAATTTTACAAGGAATGTATTTTTACAATTTTTATGATCTTAATATACTTTACTTTGATCCATTAAAACTTATTTTTAGTCCATACTACTTTAACTTCACAACTATGTACAAGTTACAACAATTTCTACTTAACTATACATTTACTTAATCTTTTAACAATTACTTACATATATATACATTAAAAGAAAAAAAAAAAAAAAAATTGAAACATCCCCCTAAAATCCGGCCCAAGGGGGAGGGGTAGTCAAAGTGGGTAGATTTTCTATTATAACTAGATCTTTACTCCAAACTCTTTCATTCATTCATTGAACTCAATTATTCAAGTAGCCAAAATATTTCTTCTCTCTTGGTTTTTCATCCTCAAAACCGGCCACATACTAGGAGTACAAAGGGATCATCAAAAATTTTGCAAGCTCAAGTAATACAATCTAGATCACACTCTTATTAAGGTTTTGAAATAAAAACCTAGGGTGTTTAGGTTAAACCTTTGTTCTAATCACCTCATCATAGTTTACTTGTAAGCATATTTCTATCATTTTACATCTTTCACTTTTATTTCATATTTATTTCTACATATTTGGAGCAAACATGCAAGACTTGTGTTGTTTATACCATTTTTACATGATTTTTAGTGTTATATATATATAAAGGTCATCCTATAATTATTCCCTTGTTAGTTATTGGTCTTGATGATGTTTAGGAACCCATGACACCCTAAGAAGGTGTATGGTAGGATTAGATTAGCTTTGGAGTTGATTTGAAGGGATTGGAATAGGTTCGAGTCGAGAAAACTATTTTGACAAGTATTAAAAGTGGTCTGTCCTTATTTTGTTTTTCTGGAAAATCCGACAGTGAGCACGAATTTTTGGCATTGATATTTAGAAAATATACTTTAAAAGCGAATCCGTTGGCCGCTTGAGCGGATTAAAGCGGAGTTATAACGAAGAAGTTATGAATTTTACAAGTTTGACGACGAAATATATATTTTTCGAAATTTCAGCAAAGTGTTTTGGTTGATGCGAGTCAAAAACAGCCTTAAGCTTTACAAATTATTTCGACTTATCAAAAATATATTAGTATACTTTGATACGAAGCTAAGGACGTATAATACGTGAAAGCGGTTTGAAACGACTAAGATATGCACGTTTTCATAAAATTGCCGTAACTATTATTTTCAGAAAAACTATATTATTTTTACGAGACAAGTGTTACGGTAACTAAAACGACCATGTTGAAGGCTGTTTTTAACTATGATGTAGAACTTTTTGTAACGAAGTGTCTTCTAATAAAATCGAGATCACCAAACATATTTTCTAAAACGATCAACTGTTTGTATAGCGGAGTTGTAATAAATTATTTACGGATGCTTAAACTTTGCCGAAACTCATTTTTTTTACACAACATTTGGACAAAATCACCATATTTAACCTCTATTATCTTTATGTTCGAGACCTCTATGACGAAAACTCTGTACTAAAACTTCTATATTTTGATACAAGCTTTCCAAAACCGTCGAGTTCGTTTCCTCACGTTCGACGTACACCATTTTACGACTAGCTTTTGAAGCCATTTTGTCACTTTCATGAAATTTCCGGCGACATTATTTTACTGACGAAAAGTGATAATTTCACGATAAATCATTACGAAACTATTGTAGGATGACATTTTGACGTAAATACTTGTAAAGTAATTTAAGAATGGTCAAGACGTCAAAAGGAGTATTTTTCGACGAAGAGTATTATTTTCAAAATTCGCAAGTGGTATAAATAACATACGAATTGCATGCATAACATTACATCATACTCATTACATATCATATCATATCATTTGTAATAGGTCATTTTCGAGATTCACGCTACATTTCAGTGCACTCACTTTTGTCTTCGCATCATTTCATCAAGTGAGTTTTCATAGCCCCACTTTCTATTAATTGTTTACAAACTTTTGGGGGAGATACATGCTCAAACTATTTTCATTTACTTTCACAAGTACTTTAAACTCTTACATATTATTATGAGTTCATACCCCGCTTTTACTCGTTTAAATTCTTACAAACTCTTTGGGGGAGATACATGCTTAAATACTTGTTTTACTCTTGTGAACACTCAAACTATTTATACAATTGTGTTACACTATACTTCTTATACTCATTGGACTTTATGTGTGGTTTATTGCGATATGTGCCTTAATGTGCTAAACTTGTTTTCAATTATGCATCAACATACATACTTTAGCAACCGGTTAACTCCTGCGGGAGCCGGCCAAAACATTTAAACTCTTTTGCCAAACAACATTACTTATACTTTAGACTTGGTGCGTGTAGTGACTAGACTTAAACAAAATTACAAGAATTAGTGGCTCCAAATTAAGTTGTTGGAAGGCTATTAATTTACAAACATACAAGAATTAGTGGCTCCAAATTAAGTTGTTGGAAGGCTATTAATTTACAAACATACAAGAATTAGTGGCTCCAAATTAAGTTGTTGGAAGGCTATTAATTTACAAACATCCCAATATTTATATGTTGGAAGGCCATTTTTATGGATACATTAACGTGAGCGTTGGAGGAACATCCCAACACGAGTGTTGGAAGACCCTTGTGGTGACATTTATACTTTTAACTACCTTGATGCACATAATTATAATTGTCATTCTATTTTTAGCAGTGGGTTGTAAACACACAGGTTGCAAGTTTTGTATGGGCGGAACTTGGAACTGAGTGAATTTATGATGCCTTTGCTTTGTGGACTATTTTAAATGACCAAAAACTTTTCCTTTGATACATGAACGCTCTTTTAAGGCTTTACTTGTTAACCAAACTCTATGAACTCACTCAACCTTTGTGTTGACACTTTTTAGCATGTTTTATCTCAGGTATCTAAAGCATTCACTTCATGGCACGCATATGGACATATCATAGAGTCGTGGTGACGACGCGTCTCACTTGGGTTTTATAAACTTTAAATCATCGTTTGGCTTGTAACAAACTTATTTCCGCACAAGTTGATTTTCATTTGAGACCAATACTTTGTAAACTCTGATTGTTTTAATAAATTAAACGATGTGTTTTCCAAACGACACTTTAGGTCGATTCGATATAATGTAACTTTGATGCTATGACGGTCCTCCCAAGGTATTCAATTCCACGCAAAGCAGTAATTTGGGGTGTGACAGATTGGTATCGAGCATCGGTTATAGAGAACTAGGTTGCATCATTGATCCTAGACTATAACCACATCATCATAGCATCTCATCATATCATTATAAGTGCACATTCTTTATACATGCGGACTTATGACTCAACACCAAACATCATATGAGTCGATTAGTCCAAGCATTGCATAGTTACTCTAAATTATACATAGCGATCACCTATGTCTAATTCGGAAGAATCATGCAATGAAGGGAGTAGTAGTCTCATATGTAAGCAATTCGTAATCAAGCCAAATTTTTAAAGATTTTCTTCAAACCACTTGTTTCGGTTTGATCCGAGCGACAGTTCTTGTTTGATGAGTTGCAAAGATCGAGCTAGAAACAAGTCGTTACTAAACCGATTTAGCCTAATCGTATGACGGTTCTTGTTTGATGAGTTGTGGGATTACGTAAAATCGGTTACCAAAAGCCTTTTAAAAATTTTGCTTGAGAATGGGAAAGCTTGTCTCATCGAGCCTAATCATAAGAAAGCATGTATTTAGGACGGGAATTTCTCACGATAGCACGGGAACGTATCTTGTGGGACAAGTAACTCATATGCATGAGCATTGACATAATCATATAGACCATACACAAGCGAAACTTTTAGAACCCTTGTCGAGGTTGGGACCATAGTATCATCGATTGAATCACGAGGACGTGATTCTTCGACATGGGAAGAATGTCACAATTCTCAAATTTGGTCATTTCTCAAACTCTATATTCATCATTTCATATCGATTCATTCATGATTTTTCATTTCACATTAAACGCGTAAATTTTATATTAAATAAGCGTTATCGCGTGAGTTATTATTTTGAACATTTAATCCGTTACTTCCATAAATGATCCCGATATATTTTTATACTTACATTTAGTTTATAAAACTATATTTTGAGTTTACCTAGTGTTTTAAATTTATTTTGTATATAAATCGTTAAATTTATATTATTACGACGTTTTCTTAAAAACTACACGATAATTATTATATCACTCAAATTTTACAAGGAATGTATTTTACAATTTTATGATCTTAATATACTTTACTTTGATCCATTAAAACTTATTTTTAGTCCATACTACTTTAACTTCACAACTATGTACAAGTTACAACAATTTCTACTTAACTATACATTTTACTTAATCTTTTAACAATTACTTACATATATATACATTAAAAGAAAAAAAAAAAAAAAAAAATTGAAACATCCCCCCCCTAAAATCCGGCCCAAGGGGGAGGGGTAGTCAAAGTGGGTAGATTTTCTATTATAACTAGATCTTTACTCCAAACTCTTTCATTCATTCATTGAACTCAATTATTCAAGTAGCCAAAATATTTCTTCTCTTGGTTTTCATCCTCAAAACCGCCACATACTAGGAGTACAAAGGGATCATCAAAAATTTGCAAGCTCAAGTAATACAATCTAGATCACACTCTTATTAAGGTTTTGAAATAAAAACCTAGGGTGTTTAGGTTAAACCTTTGTTCTAATCACCTCATCATAGTTTACTTGTAAGCATATTTCTATCATTTTACATCTTTCACTTTTATTTCATATTTATTTCTACATATTTGGAGCAAACATGCAAGACTTGTGTTGTTTATACCATTTTTACATGATTTTTAGTGTTATATATATATAAAGGTCATCCTATAATTATTCCCTTGTTAGTTATTGGTCTTGATGATGTTTAGGAACCCATGACACCCTAAGAAGGTGTATGGTAGGATTAGATTAGCTTTGGAGTTGATTTGAAGGGATTGGAATAGGTTTAGTACGAGAAAAACTATTTTCGACAAGTATTAAAAGTGGTCTGTCCTTATTTTGTTTTCTGGAAAATCCGACGATGGCACGAATTTTTGGCCTTGATATTTAGAAAATATACTTTAAAAGCGAATCCGTGGCGGCTTGAACGGATTAAACGGAGTTATAACGAAGAAGTTATGAATTTTACAAGTTTGACGAAAAATATATATTTTTCGAAATTTCAGCAAAGTGTTTTTGGTTGGTACGAGTCAAAAGCGAGCCTTAAGCTTTACAAATTATTTCGACTTATCAAAAATATATTAGTATACTTTGATACGAAGCTAAGGACGTATAATACGTGAAAGCGGTTTGAAACGACTAAGATATGCACGTTTTCATAAAATTGCGTAACTATTATTTTCGGAAAACTATATTATTTTTACGAGACAAGTGTTACGGTAACTAAAACGACCATGTTGAAGGTGTTTTAACTATGATGTAGAACTTTTGTAACGAAGTGTCTTCTAATAAAATCGAGATCACCAAACATATTTTCTAAAACGATCAACTGTTTGTATAGCGGAGTTGTAATAAATTATTTACGGATGCTTAAACTTTGCCGAAACTCATTTTTTTTACACAACATTTGGACAAAATCACCATATTTAACCTCTATTATCTTTATGTTCGAGACCTCTATGACGAAAACTCCTGTACTAAAACTTCTATATTTTGATACAAGCTTTCCAAAACCGTCGAGTTCGTTTCCTCACGTTCGACGTACACCATTTTAGGACTAGCTTTTCGAAGCCATTTTTGTCACTTTCATGAAATTTCCGACGACATTATTTTACGACGAAAAGTGATAATTTCACGATAAATCATTACGAAACTATTGTAGGATGACATTTTGACGTAAATACTTGTAAAGTAATTTAAGAATGGTCAAGACGTCAAAAGGAGTATTTTTCGACGAAGAGTATTATTTTCAAAATTCGCAAGTGGTATAAATAACATCTGAATTGCATGCATAACATTACATCATACTCATTACATATCATATCATATCATTTGTAATAGGTCATTTTCGAGATTCACGCTACATTTCAAAGGCACTCACTTTTGTCTTAGCATCATTTCATCAAGTGAGTTTTCATAGCCCCACTTTCTATTAATTGTTTACAAACTTTTGGGGGAGATACATGCTCAAACTATTTTCATTTACTTTCACAAGTACTTTAAACTCTTACATATTATTATGAGTTCATACCCCGCTTTTACTCGTTTAAATTCTTACAAACTCTTTGGGGGAGATACATGCTTAAATACTTGTTTTACTCTTGTGAACACTCAAACTATTTATACAATTGTGTTACACTATACTTCTTATACTCATTGGACTTTATGTGTGGTTTATTGCGATATGTGCCTTAATGTGCTAAACTTGTTTTCAATTATGCATCAACATACATACTTTAGCAACCGGTTAACTCCTGGGAGCCGCCAAAACATTTAAACTCTTTGCCAAACAACATTACTTATACTTTAGACTTGGTGCGTGTAGTGACTAGACTTAAACAAAATTACAAGAATTAGTGGCTCCAAATTAAGTTGTTGGAAGGCTATTAATTTACAAACATACAAGAATTAGTGGCTCCAAATTAAGTTGTTGGAAGGCTATTAATTTACAAACATACAAGAATTAGTGGCTCCAAATTAAGTTGTTGGAAGGCTATTAATTTACAAACATCCCAATATTTATATGTTGGAAGGCCATTTTATGGATACATTAGCGTGGCGTTGGAGGAACATCCCAACACGAGTGTTGGAAGACCCTAATGGTGACATTTATACTTTTAACTACCTTGATGCACATAATTATAATTGTCATTCTATTTTTAGCGATGGGTTGTAAACACACAGGTTGCAAGTTTTGTATGGGCGAACTTGGGCCGAGTGAATTATGATGCCTTTGCTTTGTGGACTATTTTAAATGACCAAAAACTTTGCCTTTGATACATGAGCGCTCTTTTAAGGCTTTACTTGTTAACCAAACTCTATGAACTCACTCAACCTTTGTGTTGACACTTTTAGCATGTTTTATCTCGGTATCTAAAGCATTCACTTCATGGCACGATATGGACATATCATAGAGTCGTGGTGACGCGTCTCACTTGGGTTTTATAAACTTTAAATCATCGTTTGGCTTGTAACAAACTTATTTCCGCACAAGTTGATTTTCATTTGAGACCAATACTTTGTAAACTCTGATTGTTTTAATAAATTAAACGATGTGTTTTCCAAACGACACTTTAGGTCGTTCGATATAACTGTAACTTTGATGCTATGACAGTCCTCCCCAAGGTATTCAATTCCGCTGCAAAACAGGTAATTTGGGGGTGTGACACTTATCCTTGATTATTTAACCATGAGAAAATGTCGGTTAGGGTAATTTTGGCACCAAATTTGAAATTTTTCATGATATATAGGAGTGGGCCATTAGTCTTAATAAAAGCGTCTCACGAATAGGAAGTTGCATGACTAGCACAAAAAAACCCTTTACCACCTAAATTCCACCCAAAATGTGAGGATCGCCCTTAGATTAGTAGGAATTAAAGCATTCATCTTTAATGCTTAGAGTGTGAACCGATAGTATATTAGATTCTAGAACTTGTTTTGTGATGCATTCCGAGATCGCTAGTAAGACTACACTTGTGTAGTTAGGAATAACTAAATGAAAAGAGGCATTAGGATAACCCTTGTTTGATACCCGTAATATAATTGCTTCTTCCACATCGGTTGAGTAATTCCCTGCACCCTTGCGTTGTACTCATCTTTAGTACACGATACCCCTAGTTAACCCCTCGAGCCTATCCTTTTCACGGTTCTCGTGATGTTTGATTTTTTCCGAATATCAATGAAGAGCATTGTTTACACCCCACCCCAAATATACACCCAAATCGCCTTAGCCTACCACAGATGCACTCACTTTTAGTGCATTATTGTTATCACCCTAAACCCTTAGTTCAATTATCTAGTTGCTTGCATGAGTTGCTAAGTCGAGTCATATCCTTTGTACACGTTTTGGGACGATTGGGACTCATGGGAAAAGTTAAAGTTTATAAAATGATTGGAAGGGCGTTAAATTCCCTAATTTGCGTAATAACATACCCCAAGTGTTTTGATCTTTTCAATTCAGTCAAATTAGTGTTAGAATAAAAAACTCAAGTGTAGGGATGTGCCTATAAATCCCTATCATTTTGATGTTACAGAGAGGATGGTAGAGTAAAGTGTATGAAAAAAAATCGAAAAAATAGAAAAGAGAAAAGAAAAAAAATAGAGTGAAAAAAAAAAAAAAAAAAAAAAAAAAAAAAAAACATACGGCTACCATCCTACATCTATCCTTTTAATTTATGTTTGTTTATTTCAGTTAGCTAGAGTCTAGAGTGTCGAGTCTTGGCTTAGCAACGCCATTCTTCGTATGCTTGTAACATAAGAGATTTTTGACTTGCCACCACTAAATAGCCTATCCTACCAAACCCTTTATTTCCCTACCGTAAGCCTAACATTACAACACTTTAAAGACCTCTTTGATAGTCTTTCCTAGGTGCTTACGCCAAAGCGATGGAGGTTTGATCTATTCTCAAGCCTATGGTAATCTATGTACTAGGACCGGTTAATGAGTGTTTAATCTTCCATTTCCAACTTGTTATATTTCATATACACCTGAGAGAGATGTGAGTATCCAAACACCCCATGTGAGGTGCTAGTATGTAATTTCCGTGCTTGTTATGACTTTTGCGGGGCTTATATGTGTTGTGGACTATTTTAAACCAATGCTTCATGACCCCTAACTTATAAATTAATTGGCTAAAAGCACATTTGCTTGAGGATAAGCAAATACCAAGTGTATGGATATTTGATAAGGTTTTAAAATGTACCTTTTTGATGGGTCGTTTAAGCCCTTATTTGATCACTTTTGTATCCGTTATTACTTAATATCGTTCCTTTTCACTTTTTAGGTCTCTTGAAGGAAAATTGCTGTAATGGCACTTATTTGGACGAAAAGGCGCGGATATCTGAAGAAAATGGCCAAAGTCAAGAATCGAGACACTCAATTCTTTGAAAACACAAGGTAACGGCGTCCTTCGCTAAGCTGCGACACCGTCGGAGGATTTTGTGACGGACGGAAGCCAAAACTCTTATTTTCAAGTGACGACGTCAAGTTATAAAAGAGTAGACCGTCGCAACTCAGACGGCCTAGATTCAATCCAGACGGCGTCATAAGATGAAGAGGACGGCATCACAAGCACAAGGTGACGCCGTCGAAAGACTAACGTGGCCAAGACGAAACCCTAATGACGGCGACCCGATGGCGACACACAACATAAGGTGACACCGTCGCATATGTAATCTTATATATAGAATCCGAATTTTTCAGTATTAGTGTGTAGTCTTTGGAGTAAAAACCTAAAGCGAACCAAGGTCGTCTTGTACAAGATTTTAGGGTTCCAAACCCTATCTTACATCAAGATAAGTGTTTTACTTCATTAATTCCATTATGTCTTTGATTATTTGTGTGTATGCTTGCATGTTCTCCATGTCCGGCTAATTTATTTTTGTGTTTGCTTAGGGAATATGAAACTTAATTATTGAATATTGATTGGTTGTCTCTTATCTTAGTTGTTAATGATCTAGTAATGCGATAGGTCATTCGTTGTGTACTTAATGCTTGATTAATCTTTGTGAACCTTAGGTTATAGCACCTTGAGCGGTTGTAAGCTAAACTATCCAAAGAGGCCTTAGAGTTAGAGTTTATGATCCCTAGTGGTATTTTGTAGACGAGACCCTTTGGTAACTTCAAAGAGTTAGGGATAAACGCATACCTTACAACTTTAGACACACAACGCAATTAAGAATAAAGACGTGACACTTCAACCACCAATAGGAGATAATTAAGGAGTAGTAAAACCTAAGTAAACACATCTTTAAACTATCATACGAGCACACAATAATTAGACATAGACTACATACACCTTAGATTAGATAATTAGATAAGTAGAGTAATCGGTAGCAATACTGTTAGGAATTAGAAATTCCATGTATTAAAGAGTCGGTCACCTCAAGTATATGTAATCGTTAAGCTCGTGAGTCGTAGTTCTTTTAGTTAAGTAACACCGTGGAGGACAGACGGGTCTTTACCCATCAGATGCCCGATCCACACCCGTTGTGTGGCGTTATATGTAAGACTATAAATACTCTCTACCTCCCAAGGTAGAGAGTTGGAGATCATAATAATATCTTTCACTTTCTCTCACTAAGTTCCCTAAACCTCTAATTTTCTCTCTCTAAAACACTCTTGTACGCCCACTTGTGTTAATAGTTTGATGTGTATGTGAAATCCAATATCTAACAATTGGTATCAGAGCCATGGTTAGATCATATCTTACATATCTTTGGATTTCTAGTGATTTTTAGGTGGTTTTTGAGTTTGAAAAAGTTTAGTGGTTTTTGCATCATTTGGTTGATTTCTAGTGTTAAAGTTTGGATTTTGGTAGTACTTTTGTGTTTAGAATCATCTCAAGTGTTTAGGTTTTGATTTAGAAGGCTTTAATCATAGTGGTTGGGTTGTTTTTGGATTGAAAAGTGGTGTTTATGTGTTTTTCATGCTAGCGACTTGATCCACGGAAAGGTATTCTTGGTAGCGACTTGCTTTACAATTTGGTAGCGAGTTGGTGTTTAACTCCTTAGCGAGTTGAGCTAGCGACTTGTCTATTGAGACAAGCTGACAAAAAGTAAAGTTAGTGGATTCCCCACTACGAGTAGCGACTTGGTTTAAGTTAGCGACTTGTACTTTATATTGTTAGCGACTTGGTGTTAGCGAGTTGGTACTTAGCGAGTTGCTATTTAGCGACTTGAATATTTAGCGACTTGGTGCTTAGCGAATTGCTGCCAAAATTTTGTTAGCGACTTGGATTGTAGCGAGTTGTTATATAACGACTTGGAACTTTAGCGACTTAGCACTTAGCGACTTGGTTCACAATTTTCCTAGCGACTTGAGTGATTTCCTTTGAATACGGTTTCTCTTGATTCAAGAAAATCCGTGAAAGAATCTATTTCCGGTTTAATCATAGAGTTTTAAAATCCCGTTTAATCTGTTAACATGTCTTCCAACGTTCCTACAATCATTTCCACTTTGCCGAGGACGTTCAAGCGGTGGCTCGAGATACTCGCCCACCCATGCTTGACAGAATCGACTATGACTCTTGGGCTCAACGAATCGATTGTCTTGCCTTGGAAAAGAAAATGGGGTTAACATTCTCAAATCCATTGATGAAGGACCTTACCGAGTTGAGACTACTAGAGATGTACTTGATATCGTCAAGATGGAACTCGATTTACGGAATGGACGGACCAAAGATGTATGATGAGCTTGACGATAAGGAGAAAAGAGATTCGATGCGATATCCGAGCCTCCAACATTATACTTGCAAGGTCTACCAAAGGACATCTACAAGCTTATCAATCACAACACCGAGGCAAAAGCGTATTCGATAATGTCAAGATGCTTCTTTACGGTTCGAGCTAGCTGTTGAAGACCGAGAATCACGCTTGTATGATGAATTTGAGCACTTCAAGATGAAACCGGATGAAAGTGTCTATGAGTACTATGTGAGATTTCATAAGTTGGTGAATGACATGAGGAACATCGAATGACTATGCCTAACATTCATTTGAACTCAAAGTTTGTAAACAACATGAATCCCGAATGGCACAAATTTGTTACTTCTGTGAAGCTCACTAAAGGATTGAAGAATACGAATTATGAGCAACTCTATGCCTTCCTTCTTCAAAATGAGAGGCATGCCATGTTTGAAAAGAGGATTCTAGGTCAGTTCAAAGCTCAGGGAGAAGCAAATTCAACAAATGATTCAACTGCCTTTTACACAAATGCTGGGATTACCACCAAAGCTTCTCAAGTTGTACCCATGGGAGATGGTAATCACAATCTCATTCCTGATCCAAGGTTCAAGCAACCAGATGCAAATGCTGTCATGGAACATTTCATCAATCAACTGGCACTCATGGTTAAAGAGAACAGACACTTTCACCTCACACTAACAAACTTCACACCAACAATGAGATCGAACCGCCTCAATCTTCACAATCATGCTTTGATCGAGAGATGGGAAAATTATGGGCGACCAGTTCAAGAAAGGTAGTTTGATAAAAGAAGGGTGGAGCGGTGGAGGTTATGGTGCAAATCGAATCGTGGAAGGAATGGAAATCAAGGTCAAGCTAAGCCTATCAAATGCTATAACTGTGGTGGTGAGGACACATTGCAAGGCGCACATCTCCAAAACGTCCACGTAATCTTGATTACTTGAGAGATAAGATCTTTGCTTGTACAAGCTCGGGATAATGGTGCCGCTTTGGATGAAGAGGAGTTGTTGTTTCTTCTTGAGGCAATGCCAAGACCTATGAGGCGAGATGTGGATGAGCGACCAATTCGGAGATAGGTCACAATCATCGAATGCCTTTCAAGTCGCCGATTGTGATGCATACGACTGATGTGGATGATGGACCCATCGCACACACAATTTTCATGGCTAGCATTTCTCCAATGGTTTCTCCCAAGGTCTCATCTTCACCACAAGTGGCTCATCCAAAGACAAACTCATCTCGAGGTATTAAAACTATACGATGATGTTGATGTGCAAAGATGCATGACAAAGTACAATCAATCGAAACTATTGAATCAAATATTGAAAATATGGGTAATATCAATGTTGTCCCATATGATCAATATGTGAAACAAAGTGAAAGTGAAGTTGTACCAAGTGATGCATCTTCCGCATCAACAATGACTATGTTTTGATGAATTCACCGCATGTGCCCCTCGATGATTCTCCGCATCTCCGGCGAATGCCTATAAAGAACGTGTTGCTATTTATGAACAACGTGCCAAATTTGAGTTGACCACCCGTGAGCGGAAATGGATGACCAAATCGTATAACAATTAGAAAAAGTAGGTTTAAAGAAGAAATATTAAAACAAGAGTTAAACTCCTTACAAGAAAAGCTTTCTAAAACCGCTAAGCAAAACAAGAACTTCAAGAAAATGTTAAAACGCTTAAGCAAGAATTCAATGCTAAGGAATCAAAACTTTTGAATGATTTTTCTAATCTAAAACCTTGAAAACAATCTTGAAAATAAGTTGTGCGTACAAGGAAATACCATTCGAATCGCTCACTTAATCACTAAGCATAGAGTCTTAAGCGATAAGCATAGCATTCCCTTGTTGAGGAACCAAATCCAGAGGTCATTAAAAAGCTAGAAATGCTCATAAGGTTCTTTATGATGGCAATGAAATCCTTAAACCTAGACAAAACCTAGTTGCGTTGAGTGCATCGAGGAAGATAAGAAATCGATGAAGTCACTAGGAATAGATGAACAAGAAATTAGATGATCCTAAATGTAAAGAGATGAAAATAAAGATCATTCCCCATGATTACAAGAAGGAGAATTGGATTTCTTTGAACATGTTTAAGCCTCGAGACATTGTTGACTCCGAACAAGTGTTCGGAAAATGGACTTAGGTAAGCGAAAGCGGAAGATATTGTTGAAACAAACTCTCCCTTAGGAAAATGCCTAAAGCATTGTGTATCCTCCCAATACACCAATGCATCTAGTTCCTAGAACTATTGCTACTAAAAGCAAGATCTTAATCACCAATATGTTATCTTTCAACTATTTGTTGATTTTGAGAAAACTTGTAAGAAAAGGATCACACCCATGGGATTCTTGAAGGGAAAGGGTTTTGAACAAACCAAAGAATGCTATTTAACTAAGGTCATGCCTTTCTTTAAACTTCTAAAAGATCACTTTGAGAGTCTTAAAAGGGGATAGATCTTGATATTAAGGAATGGAAAAGGAATTTGATGCAATGATAGTTGAGGTTAGTGACTATGAGCGGCACTAAAATATAATGAGATTGAGAGGAAGAACTTGCATACACTAAATGAGAATCGATTTACAATGTATTGCTCAAGATGTGTTCTACATCGCTACTAACCTGTTCTATTATCGCTTCTCAAATTCATGAACTGTCTGTTGCTTTAAAAGTCTCCCATGATCGTGTCATTGAGCTTGAAATCAAAAACTCTAAACTAAGTGAGAAAATTGATTAGGATGACCATGATAATTTGGTAAAGCATCTTTCTAAACTAGAGGTTGATCATTTTGATCTACAACTAAAATATCAACATCTTAAAGAAAGTGCTAAAACCTCAAACATCAAGACATCCTCAGATGCTCCAGAGTTTGATGCAATTTTTCAAATAAACAAACGTGACGAACAGATTCAAGCTCATTGTAACACGATCAGAAAGTTGAAAGCCCAAATCGCTCAATTAAAGGGTGAAAAGAACAATGTGACTGGTCTCCAAATGCCTCCTCCTTTAGATTCTCAGAATTCTCAAAACTTTCATCTTCAAAACTTAGTAAATGCTTTACAAAAAGAAAATGAGAGTTTTCTTGAAGAAAATGAAAAGGTTAAACGTCATTTCAATGAGTTATTTGAATCTATAAAGGTCACTCGTAACAAAAATAACGAAACGGTAGCCTCGTTACAAAAAGAAATTGAGAATCTAAAGAGTCAGGTAAAAGGAAGATGCCAATGACCAATGGGGAGAATGGTGTATCAAAGGTACATGTCTGTAACAAATATGCTTTGTCTGTGAAATATGTTCCTCCTCATCTTAGGAATAACAAACTTGCTATTCAAACATATTTCTCATACCTTAAGGACAGCCTAGAATGTCTCCGTGAGATTGTAGAAGAGGATAAGTTAGAGAAACCAGATGATAATGCAATTGGCCATGCATGCCTATATGCCAAACGATCTCAAGAACTTCTAGAATGCCTAATTACAATATGCCCTAAAACCTTAGGTGAGCAAGTCAATCCCTTGATACCGTGTTCTATGCCTAGTGCCAAGTATGATATTCATTCGATGCCAAATGCTTTAAATGTGAACTCTAGTGTGCCTTCTAGAAGTACAAATTCCATCACATCTAGTGTTAAGAAAGTGAACCTTAGTATGCCTGCATGTAGTTCAGATCCTAGCACATCTAAACAGGAGAAGCAAAGAGTAGCAAAACCAACTAATGTTCCCATTCCCTCTACAGGAGTAATCAATGACATTAAAGCAAGCAGGTCAAAGTATCAAGACAATACAAGGAATGACCGGACCTCGCAAGCTAAGAATGTGCATTGGAAGAAAGTAGAAGACCAACCTAGGAACTTTAATTTTGAGCCGAATAAAGCGAATCGTGTTGATTCTAGTATTAGACATAGGCGTACTGTAATTAATTCGAATTCTGATACTATTTGCAAACCTTGTATTGATGTTTGCTTGAATTCTGTTTCTAATCATGAATGTGGTGTTAATGTTTTGCCTAATGATGTTAATTGTCCGATTAATATTGGTAATGCTAAAAATCAAGCTAAGAAGGCTAAAAGGCAAAACGAAGAAAGTTAGAAAACGATTGCCCACTAGAAAATGGATACATTGGTCATAAGACTAATCGGACAATGCCCACTAGAAAATGGATGCCTCTTGGTAGAACTATTCCCTTAAGAAGTGAGCACACTTTGAATAGGGCTAATACATACACTAATCTTGCATCAATTCATAATGATTCCATTGCCTTAATTTCGATATGAATGCTTCTATTTACGATGTGGGTGTTCCAACCATTGTTACTAACCAAATGGAACCCATTCATGCATAGGGATCCCAATTATCTAGTTATCCATTCTTGTGCATGTTCAACCGCAGATCGTTCAAATCGTTACGTGGTACACGGACTCAGCTGTTCCAAGCATATATTTGGCGACGGTCGCGGCTCATGAACTTCGTGAGCAAGTTCATCGGACGATTAGATTCGGAATGATCATTTCGGTGCAATTATGGGTTATGGAGATTATGTTGTTGGCAAAAGTGTTATCTCCGGGGTTTACTATGTAGAACGTTTTGGTCATAACTTATTCTCTGTTGGTCAATTCGTGATTACGATCTAGAAGTAGCCTTGAAAACATACTGTTTTGTTAGAGAACTTGATGGTAAGGAACTTTTAAGAGGTTCACGTGGTTCAAATCTATACACCATCTCTATCTAAGATATGATGAAGTCTTCTCAATTTGCTTGTTGTCAAAGGCTTCTAAAACAAAGTCATGGTTATGGCATCGTCGTCTCAATCACTTGAACTTGGCACCATCATTGATCTCTCGGAAAGGACTTAGTTGTTGGTTTACCTAGACTCAAGTATGAAAAGGATCATCTTTGTTCAAGATGTCAATTGGGAAAAAGCAAGAAGTATGCCCATAAACCCAAACCTACTAACTCATCACGAAGTTCTTCATACAATTCATATGGATTTATGTGGACCAATGAGAGTGAGAATATCTTTGGGAAAAAATATGTGTTAGTTGTGGTTGATGATTACTCTAGATTCACCGGTCAAGTTCTTAAGGACAAAGGATGAAACCCACGATATCATCATCAAACTCATCAAACAATTGCAGTTCGTCTTAACAAAACCGTCGAATTATCCGAATGACAATGGGCCCGAGTTCGTTAACAAACAACTTAGTGAATTTTATGAAAGCATTGGAATCACCATCAAAGAAGTGTTCCACGAACTCCTCAACAGAGCGGTGTAGTTGAAAGACGAAATCAAACTCTTGTAGAAGCCGCTAGAACAATCTTGATTTACTCAAAGGTTCCAATGTTTCTCGGGTGAAGCTATTGCCACCGCATGCTACACACAAAATCGTTCCACGATTCACACTGTTCATGGAAAACTCCATATGAACTTGTCCACAATGAAAACCTAATCTCTATTTCCTTCGTGTGTTTGGTGCATTGTGTTATCCAACTAATGAGGGTCAAGACTTAGGCAAACTTAGAGCTAAAGCGAGACATTGGAGTATTTGTAGGGTATGCACCAAACAAAAGGGATACGAATCTACAACAAAAGAACCCGAAATATCATGGAAATAATTCACGTTACGTTCGATGAGTGACCGGTCAAATGGCTCATGGACAATCCATTCAGACCCGCACTTCAAAATAGTCCCATTAGTTCATCCCTTGTACCTAATTCTTCTCCAAAGAACTCCATATGTACCTCCATCCGAAGATGATTTAAAGAAATTGTTTGATCCTATGTTTGATGAACTTTATGAGCCAAGTACTAATGAGGTGTCGATTCCTACAACAGTAGGTCGCTCATATTCACGTGATTGAAGTCAATCCTTGATCTCAATATCATTAAGTCAAGAAGCGCTGCGATTGATCCTTGATCTCATCAACAAATCATCATTCTTCAAATGTACATCATGGAACTGCTTTACGCATCAATGATGAAGTTAATCCTTTGCTACTCCCGAAGATGCTCCATTTGAAAACATATTTGCTCCCGAATCTTCATCGAACCATCTACTTGGGAGACATCGACTCTGCTACTTTAGTCCTCAACAACTACCGCATGAACACCTCGGAAAATGGACTCACGATCATCCATTAGACAACATCATTGGAAATCCCTCTCGTCCGGTATCCACACGGAAACAACTTGCAACCGATGCCTTATGGTGCTTCTTCAACTCCGTACTCTAAGATCGAACCTAAAGATGTTAAAACACCATGAATGAAGATAGTGGTTCAATGCCATGCAAGATGAAATTCATGAGTTTGATCGACTTGATGTATGGGAGTTAGTACCGCTCCGCACTATGCTATGATTATTGCTCTTAAATGGATCTTCAAAGTGAAACTTGATGAGCATGGTGATGTGTTGAAGAACAAGGCTCGATTAGTTGCTAAAGGATACCATCAAGAGGAGGGTATTGAATTTGAAGAATCTTTTGCTCCAGTTGCTCGAATCGAGGCAATCGTAATCTTTTGGCTAATGTCGCTAGTAAGAATATGGTAGTCTATCGGATGGATGTGAAGACGGCATTTCGAATCGGATATCTTAAAGAAGTCGTCTCGTCGCCCAACTGAAGGATTTGTGAATCAAGAGCATCCTACTCACGTTTATCATTTGAAGAAGGCTCTTTACGGTTTAAAGCAAGCTCCAAGGGCATGGTATGATACATCACAAAGTTTCTTCTATCTACCGGATTTAGCAAAGGAGCAGTTGATCCAACATTGTTCACCGTGAAGTCGAGCAAACATTTAATTCATGTTCAAATTTATGTTGATGATATCATCTTTGCCTCGACCGACCCCAATGAGTGTGACCGTTTTCAAATGAAATGAGTTCAAAATTTCAAATGTCAATGATGGGACAAATGTCATTTTTCTTGGGATTACAAATTTCACAAAGTCCGGAGGCATTTTCATAAATCAATCTAAATATGCAATCGAGATCTTAAAGAAATTTGGATTTGATTCAAGTGACCATGTTGACACTCCCATGATTGATCGAACCAAACTATATGAGGACCTCTCGGGGATCATGATTGACCAAATGAAATATCGTAGTATGATTGGATCCCGATGTACCTCACCGCTAGTAGACCGCACATCTTGTTCGTTGTTTGCATGTATGCTAGATACCGTGCTAAGCCTACTAAAAGCACCTTGAATCGGTTAAACGGGTCTTCGGTATCTCCAAGGAACCATCAATATGGGTCTCGGTACGGTACCGAGGACACCAAGATGTCACTAACGACCTATGCGATCTTTGATCATGCAGGTGTCAAGATACTCGTCAAGTACATCCGGAGGTGCTCGGTTTTGGGTGATAAGCTTGTGAGCTAGTCTTCAAAGAAGCAAATGAGTACTTCTATTTCCTCTACAAAGGAATAATACATAGCCATGTCATCTTGTTGTGCTCAAATCCTTTGGATGAGATCTCAATTAACCGACTATGGCTTTGTATTTAACAAAATCCTCTCATCTTGTGATAATAAAAGTGCTATTGCTCTTTCATGCAATAATGTTCAACACTCAAGAGCTAAGCATATCGACATTCGACATCATTTCATCGAGGAACAAGTGGAAAAGGTGTGGTGGAACTCTATTTTGTGAGGTCGAATATCGCTTAGCGACATATTCACCAAAGCTCTTCCAAGAGAACGTTTTGAGTTCATACTTCCACGACTAGGCTTGAAAAGCCTTCAACCAGAAACACTCAAACGTCTTCAGGAGGAAGACGAGGAGTAAAGGTCTATGCTCATCTATCTCTTGTATATATCTATTCGAAAATCAAATAGAAAAATATAAAACCTTCAAAATCCATGAAAAATCTTCAAAAAATATTGTCAATTTGTTATATTTTTTTCTTTTCCGGTTCGACTATATCTACGGTCTTTGTGCTGTCATTCAAAGAATGACACGGGACTTTAGATGTTGTTCTAATTTTAAAATATATATATATATATATATATATATATATATATATATATATATATATATATATATATATATATATATATATATATATATATATATATATATATATATTTGAGAGAAAGAGAAAATGGTTTATTGTCATTTCGTGTAGTAACCGCTTTTTAAAGAAAAACGAGCCATTCTTTATCATGTTTTCAAAATTCCATGCTCGATTCTATAAACATTTATCTCTTGAAAACTAATCGCTTTGAAAAATAACTCAGTCTATTTTTGATAATCATCTGGACTTATTTGTCAAAATATCAATCTCTCAATCAACAACCTATGTCATTGATTGAGGGGGAGAATGATTTCAATTAAATTAAAAAGTTATTTGGCATTCAATTGTTTTCAAAAGATATACATGCATGTTTAATCAATGGAGTTTAAAGTCTCTAAATTCGATCCTTATCAGTTAAAACATTTGCATAATCTAGTCACAATTCTCCTTAAAAGCTTTCAAAATCAATTTAAATCTACAGAGATCACAAATCTCAATGATTTGATAATTGTGATCGGGGGAGAATTTGTGATTTAAATTGGACTTAAACTGAGGATTCGGTAAATGGTTTTACAAGGATGTACAAGTTATCCTCCCCGCATGTGACAAACGATTTCAAATTTTCCATTCACATGTTGAGGGGGAGCATCTATCTTAAACCTATGATTTGAAACGTGATCATTTATCTTAATGTGCAGGTTCCCTTTAGTATGTGCAAAACTCATTTCAAACCTTGAGGCACATATTGAGGGGGAGCAAAAGTATGAAAACCTCATCCTTCCCCAAAATGTTTTATCTACTTGATTTGATCAGGGAAGTGAGGTTGATATCTTTTAGAAAATGGTAATCAAAGAAGTTAATTCTTCCTCTTGCCTCCGTTTGCAAAACGATTTCAAACATTTGATGCACATGTTGAGGGGGAGCACTTGTTCTAAAAATATCAAAAACAATTCAGGTACAAAATGCTTTGATAATATATCACAAGTATCCGGATTGATTGTCAAATGGTTTTCAATTGGTTCCAATGGCGGATGAACAATACCAAATAGACCGACCAACTTTACTTTATGTATGGTGATATAAGGATGATAAGGTTAGGTATTTGTTCCCATGATCCGCTGTAACCGGAGGGATCTACCGAGGATAATCCACTAGTTAGTGTAGAAGTCCTTAGGTATGATGATAAAAGGAGAAAATGAGATATGGGAAGAGTGCGGATCGAGACAGAGCGAGTATCGGAACAAACCCAACAAGGTTCTTGCTATGAAGTCTCGATAAGCACCAAGGGTTGAAGAATGAAAAGAATTGAATGAGAAAAGGGTGAAAAGAAATAGCCTCCATATATTCAACCTTAGGCGTAAACCGGGTTCAATTCATATACTATTGATGGTAACATCGGTATTGAAGACAAGACGTCATGGACCCAAAGGACGCACCGCACTTCAACTTTCCAAACCACTCAAGTTCCTCTTAAAAGGACTTGTTTCATTCTCACGGGAACCGACATTATCTATCGACTTTCTCTTAGAGATTGTTGATATTGAAGAAGGAGACCTCTCCCTAGTCTCCGCACAGATCCAAATATGCATATATTGAGTCTAGAGCCACGAGATCATCAATAAATCTCATTAGGACACTTTCAATGAAGACTCTCTGTTTCACACAATGTGGAAAGATAGATTATATCTTGAGTCCCACGCATTATCCTTGTGGTATTGCCGTAACATCCGAGTGATGTGTTTACATATTCACAATGAAGATGGAAAGCCTTCGAGCCAACATCAAACAAGCTCCTCGGTAGGTGGCATGTGAGATCTATCAATTAGATCAACCATGTGACAACCGAACAAAAATAATGGGCGATTCAATCTTTTAAATCAATCTGGTTCGGTTATGGATTGACGGATACCTTTGAAAACCGGTCATTGTGCTTAAAACTCTTTCTTTAGCACATTGACCGTGTTCAATATTTCAAATCAAAAGGTGTTTTATGATAGATAATTGATCTTCATTAAAACCTTCGTTGTATTGCAAAACAATTTCTATTGAGCAATACACGATTGTCTCATCAAATCTCTTTTCATCAATCGGTGAATTTCTATTCATTGGTTCACTCACTCCGTGTTGTCTTCTTTGAGATGTTCATGTTTGAGAACAGCTAGAGCAAATGCGAAACCTGTCAAGGAAATTCTTGAATTTTACCGATCACGCGAAGATTTGTATCGATCAACGAGGAACCGTGGGCGTGTACCTCAATTCAACGAAGTGATCAAAGACACTTTCGTGCGCTTTATTGCTAACTGCTTTATGCGGTACACCCGACGCTTGCGGTGATCGTAATGAAGCGGTCAATCCATAGCCGCATGCTCACACTACACATTCATCTCAAAATAAATCATGATAAGTGCATCAATGACTCGATATTTTCACTCCATGCTTCGCTACTGCTGCCAATATCATGAATCAATGAAAGCTTCCGTTACTCGATGAGAAGATATCATGATCCGAATGTGAGCATGTCCGTCCGAAAGTCACAACATCACATAATACCAACACCACAATAGATGTCTCGAGATTTTGTTAGCCGATGATCTCAAAAGTCGGCTTAAAATTATTATCACGTGGATCAAGAAAAGACCTCCACTTGGATTAACCAAACATGCAATGAGTGGAATCAATGACTACGAGCTTGAGCAAAGTACTACATCAAGAATGCAAGAACAATAGTTAATGTAATATCTGTTTGTATTCAATATAATTTTAGTATATGTTTGAGGTGACCTCCTTGGGGAGATTGTTAGAATTAGAAATTCCGTATTAAAGAGTCGGTCACCTCAAGTATATGTAATCGTTAGAAAGCTCTTAGTCGTTGTTCTTTTAAGTTAAGTAGTATTTAGTTAAGTAACACCGTGGAGGACGGACGGGTCTTTACCCACTGTATGCCTGATCCACAGCCCGTTGTGTGGCGTTTTATGTAAGACTATAAATACTCTCTTCCTCCCAAGGTTGAGAGTTGGATCTTATAATAATATCTTTCACTTTCTCTCACTAAGTTCCCTAAACCTCTAAGTTTCTCTCTCTAAAACACTCTTGTACGCCCACTTGTGTTAATGGTTTGATGTGTATGTGAAATCCAATATCTAACAAATACCAACCCCCAAATCCAAACCCCGAGATTCGTACCTTTCCATTTCCTATAAAAAAACATAAAAAAGATAAAAAATAATCTTCCTCAACCCCAACCTTAGCGTAGTAACTTCTCACTAGCATTCCTATTCCCCTAGAGAACGATATCAACACCCGTGGCTTACCCTAATACTACACTACAACGATTAGGTTCACTGCCTAGGGTGTTATAAAACTTGCTCGAAGAAAAGGAAGTTCCTTTGACCCCGAACGACGCGTGTAGCGTTATCAACTGGCTTTTAAAATATTTAACTGATTGGATCGAATTCAGAGACTTTAGATTCCAAGGATTAAATATGCTTAAGTATCTTATGAAAACACAACATTAGCCTTGGTCTGGATCCAATAGTACAAAAACATTGTTCTTTTTTATTATCCAAAATTAGACCTTGCTCGATTACATGTCAATTGTTTGAAAAATAACTTTTTGATTTGATTGAAATCATTCTCCCCCTCAATCAACGACATAAGTTGTTGATTGAGTGTTACAGATTTTGACAAATGATAAGTCCAGATGATTTTCAAACATATAGTCCAAGTTATTTTCAAAGCAATTTTGTTTTCATTAGATAACAAATATTTTTCAGAAGAATATTTAGAAGGAAAAATATTTGTGAGGGAAATATTTGTCTTTTTGGCGACAAACATTTGTGAGGGAAATATTTGTCTTTCATGGCTCTGTTATTTCATTTAAAACTGGTTACTGCCTGTCATGACAATAAACTACCATTTTTCTCCATCCCATTTTTTTTAAAGTTTATGTAAATTCGAACTTCATCTAAAGACCCGTGCCATTCTTTGAGTGAAAAATCAAAGTCCGTAGATGTTATCGAAGAATGTAATAGATGGGAAAATAATATATATATATATATATATATATATATATATATATATATATATATATATATATATATATATATATATATATATATATATATATATATATATATATATATATATATATATATATATATATATATATATATTTTTGAAATTTTATATTTTCTATTTTCTTTTTGTGGGTTTTATAATTTTGTATTTTGCTTTTTGAGTAAATATGTACAAGAGATGGATGAAGAAAAGCCTTTACTCCTCGTCTTCCTCTTGAAGACGTTTGAGTGTTTCAGGTTGTAGAATCTTTAGACCAAGTCGTGGAAGGATAAACTCAAAACGTTCTCTAGGAAGAGCTTTGGTGAAGGTGTCTGCTAACTGATATTCATTCTTTACAAAATATAGTTCCACCACACCATTCTCCACTTGCTCCCTGATGAAGTGATGTCGAATGTCGATATGCTTTGCTCTTGAATGTTGAACGTTGTTGCATAAGAGAGCAATAACACTCTTGTTATCATAGTACAGAGGGATTTTGTTGAATTCAAAGTCATAGTCAGATAATTGGGATCGCATCCATAGGATTTGAGCACAACAAGATGACATAGCTATGTATTCTTCCTCTATAGAGGATATTGAGGTGCTCATTTGTGTCTTTGAAGACCAGCTCACAAGCTTATCACCCAAAAACTGAGCACCTCCTGACGTGCTTCGACGTGTATCTTGACACCTGCATGGTCGGCATCTGATAGGTCGTTAGTGACATACCGGTGTCCTTGGTACCAAAGTCTCATGTTGATGGTTCCTTGGAGATACCGAAGACCCGCTTAACCGCTTTTTGGTAGGCTTAGCACGGTATCTAGCACACATGCATTCAACGAATGTAATCTCTCGTCTCATCGGCGATGAGGTACATCGGGATCTAATCATATTACGATATTTAGTTTGGTCAACCATGATCCCCGAGTGATCCTCATCCGCTTTAGTACGCTCCACAATGGGAGTGTCAACAGGTCACAAGAATCAAATCCAAAATTCTTTAAGATCTCATTTGCATATTTAGATTGATTGATAAAATGCCTCCGGACTTTGTGAAATTTGTAATCCCAAGAAAATGACATTTGTCCCATCATTGAAATTTGAAATTTGGAGCCCATCTCCTTAGAAAAACGGTCACATTCATTGGGGTCGGTCGAGGCAAAATAATATCATCAACATAGATTTGAACATGAATTAAGTGTTTGCTCGACTTTCGGTGAACAATGTCGGATCAATCGCTCCTTTCTTGAATCCAATAGATAGAAGAAATTTTGATAGCGTGTCGTACCATGCTCTTGGAACTTGCTTCAAACCTTAAAGGGCTTTCTTCAAGCGATAGACATGAGTAGGATGCTCGATTCACGAAACCTTCGAGCTAGGTGACGATACAACCTCTTTCAGATCTCCGTTAAGAAAAGCAGTCTTTACATCCATCTGATAGACTACCATGTTCTTACTAACAGCGTTAGCCAAGAAGATTCTGATTGCCTCGATACGTGCAGCAGGAGCAAATGATTCTTCAAAGTCAATACCTTCTTCTTGACGGTATCCTTTCGCAACTAGTCGAGCCTTGTTCTTTAGCACATCACCATGCTCATCAAGTTTTACTTTGAAGATCCATTTTAGAGCAATGATCATAGCACAGTCAGGAGCAGGTACTAATTCACATACATCTTGTCGATCGAACTCATTAATTTCTTCTTGTTGTTTTAACATCTTTTGGTTCGACCTTAGATAGTACGGAGTTGAAGAAGCACCACAAGGCATCAGTTTCAAGTTGTTTACGAATACATACTGGACGAGAAGGGTTCCCAATGATGTTGTCCAATGGATTGTCATGTGTCCATTTTCTAAGGTACTCGTGTGGTTGTTGTTGAGGGACTGAAGTAGCAGAGTTTGGATCTCCTGATGAAGATGGTTCTGGAGTTGGTTGATACGCTTACACAGCGCGTTCGGGTTCAAAAGAACTTCCTTTTCGTCGAGTAAGTTTTTCGACACCCTAGGCAGTGAACCAAATCGTTGTAGTGTAGTATTAGGGTAAGCCACGGGTATTGATATCGTTCTCTAGGGGAATAGAAATGCTAGTGAGAAGTTACTACGCTAAGGTTGGGGTTGAGGAAGATTATTTTTTATCTTTTTTATATTTTTTAGGAAATGGAAAGGTACGAATTTCGGGGTTTGGATTTGGGGGTTGGTATTTCTAACGATTACTCTACTTATCTACTTATCTAATTAACTAAGCTAAGGGTAGTCTATGTCTATTGTTCTGTGCTCGTATGATGATTAAGAATGTATTTACTTAGGTTTTATTACTCCCTAGTTATCTCCTATTGATGGTTGAATTTTCACTTCCTTATTCTTAACACGTTGTGTTTCTAAGGTCGTAGGGTATACGTTTATCCCTAACTCTTTGAAGCTACCAAAGAGCCTACAATAACTCTAGGTGATTATAAACTAAGGTTCAACAAAGATTAATCAAGCATTAATAGCACAACGGATGAACTATCGCAATACTAGGTCAATCACAATTAAGATAACAGACAACCAATCAATATTCAATAACTAGGTTTCATATTACCTAAGCAAACACAAAAATAAATTAGCCGGACATGGAGAACATGCAAGCATACACACAATCAATTGAAGGCATAATTGAATTAATGAAGTAAACCACTTATCTTGATGTAAGATAGGGTATGGAACCCTAAAATACTGTACAAGACAGCCTTGGTTCGGTTTAGGTTTTTACTCCACAAAACTACACACCGAAAAGAAAAATTGGATTCTATATATAGTGTTACAAACGTGTGACGGCTCTTTAATTGTGACGCCGGGTCGCCGTCATTAGGGTTTCGTCTTGGCCATGTTAGCATTGTGACGGCGCCACCTTATGCCCGTGACGCCGTCTCCTTGATCTCGACGCCGTCTGGATCAAATCTATGCCGTTTGAGTGCGACGCCTACTCTTTTAAAACCCGATGCCGTCACTTGTAGATAAGCAATTTGACTCTTGAGTCGTCACAAAACTTGTTCCGACGGCGTCGCAAGTAGAACCTGAAACCTTCCCCTTTCAATTCAGCAGCTTGAATGTCTCGATTCTTGACTTTCGCCAATTTCTTCGTATATTCGCGCCTTTTCGTCCGAATAAGTGCTATTCTAGCAATTTACCTTCAAGAGACCTAAAAAGTGAAAAGGAACGAAATTAAGTAGTAACGGATACAAAAGTGATCAATTAAGGGCTTAAATGACCCGTCAAAAAGGTACATTTTAAATCTTTATCAAATATCCCTACACTTGGTATTTGCTTGTCCTCAAGCAAATGTGCTTTTAGCCAATTGATTTATAAGTTAGGGGTCATAAAGCATTAGTTTAGAACGATCCACAACACATATAAGCCCCGTAAAAGTCATAACAATCATGGAAATTACATACTAGCACCTCACATGGGGTGTTTGGATACTCACATCTCTCGGGTGTATATGAAATATAACAAGTTAGAAAAAGATAAACACTCATTAACCAGTCCTAGTACATAGATTACCATAGGCTTGAGACTAGATCAAACCTCCATCGCTTTGGCGTAAGCACCTAGGAAAGACTATCCAAGAGGTATTTTAAAGGGTTGTAATGTTAGGCTTACGGTAAGGAAACAAAGGGTTTGGTGGGATAGGCGATTTAGTGGCGGCAAGTCAAAAATCTTTATGTTACAAGCATGCGATGAATGGCGTTGCTAAGCCAAGACTCGACACTCTAAACTCTAGATAACTGAAATAAACAAACATAAATTTAACGATAGATGTAGGATGGTAGCCCGTATGTTTTTTCATTTTTTTTTCAACACTCTATTTTTTTCTTTTTCTCTTTTTCTATTTTTTCAATTTTTTTTCATACACTTTTACTCTTCCATCCCCTACGATAACATCAAAATAATAGGGATTTATAGGCACATCCCTACACTTGAGTTTTTATTATTCTAACACTAATTTGACCCGAATTGAAAAGATCAAAACACTTGGAGTACATTATTATGCAAATAAAGGGAATTTGAATTTAACGTTCCCTTCCGTCATTTCATAAAATTTAACTTTTCCATGAGTCCCAATCGTCCCAAAACGTGTACAAAGGATATGACTCGACTTAGCAACTTATGCGAGCAACTAGATAATTGAGCTAAGGGTTTAGTCGATAACAATAATGCACTAAAAGTGAGTGCATACAAGGTAGGCTAAGGCGATTTGGGTGTACATTTGGGGTGGATCGTAAACAATGCTCTTCATTGATATTCCGAAAACCAAACATCACGAGAACCGCGAAAAGGATAGGCTCGAGGGGTTAACTAGGGTATCGTGTACTAAAGATGAGTACAACGCAAAGGTGTGGGGAATTACTCAACCGATGTGGAAGAAGTAATTATATTACGGTATCAAACAAGGGTTATCCTAATGCCTCTTATCATTTAGTTATTCCTAACTACACAAGTGTAGTCTTACTAGCGATCTCGGAATGCATCACAAAACAAGTTCCAGAATCTATTATACTACCGGTTCACACTCTAAGCATTAAAGATGAATGCTTTAATTCCTACAAATCTAAGGGCGAGCCTCACATTTTGGGTGGAATTTAAGTGGTAACGGGTTTTTGTGCTAGTCATATAATTTCCTATTCATGAGACGCTCTATTAAGACTAATGGCCCACTCCTACATGTCATGAAAAATTTTAAATTTGGTGCCAAAATTACCCTAACCGATATTTCTCTTGCTTTATTACACAAATGAAATTGGACAAAGCAAATAATCAAGGATAAGCATAGTTTCAAAGTTCCCGTTTTATTTTCCCTCCCTACACTTAAACTGAACATTGTCCTCAATGTTCCCCGAAAGTATCAAAGTTATGATAATGGAAGGTAATTAAAAACGAAATAAACTAGTACTCCACTGATTAGCTCGGTAGGATCCGTGTGAAGTGGTGGTTACATCTTTCTTCAAGAAGAATGTTTGCGTGAAAAACTCCTCCTCATCTTATGTATTTTCTTCTTGATAAATTAAACCTGCACACTTGAAGAAAACAAACGAAACCTTCGCGTAAAATCGGCGGTAACAATATATATATATGACTCTACTAAACTAGGATATAATGCTTGTGGAATGGATGTTTACAGCTTTTCTAGAAAATTAAGACCTGGAAAATTCCAAACATTTATAAGTAGCTCAGAAAACGAGAAAAAGTAATAAGTTGTTTCGCTCCTCCCGACGCGATCAAGTTTCGATCTGACGTCGTCGGAGTTATCCCGACAGAGATGGTCTCATGATTTTCGGAAAAAATTCGGAAAATTTTTTCTTTAAAATCGGAAAATTTCACCAAAACATCTATTATGACTCGATACAAGCATTTGACTCATACATATATATCTTTTCAATAATTGTAATTCTCATGTTAACGTTCTTTTAAAAACGTGTGTAATCTTCCCTACACTTATCCATTTTGTAAAATACCTTTATATGTAATTAAGACGAGGTTAAAGACAAAATAAAGCATTTTCACAAATTCAAACATGAGAACATACAATAATGAAAAGATATATGACACACAAATAAAAATGAAAAACTGATGAGTGTGTAAATACTTATCATTTTTGGTTAAATCTGAACTGCAAAACGTTTAAAAATGCTCAGAAATGCATCAAAATACTGAAAATATCTCAAAATTGCATTTTATATGTTTCAAATGCAAAATGTTCAAAATCGATGAAAAATGAGCTAAGTTTGCATAATTGGCGCTTCGGTCCCCAAGTTTCAAAATTGTCGAAATAGTCCATGAGCACTTAATTTCAAAGATAAATCACCAAAGGTCCTTTTAAAATCATAAGTTGTCAAAATTAGTCCTTTGGTGAAAATGTCAAAAGTTTTGAGAAATTACAAGTTTGGTCCTCCAAGTTTCAAAATTGGCAAAAATGGCCCTTGAAAATTGGAAAATGTCAAGTTTGGTCCTTGTACTATGGAAGCTTGTCACTTATAGTCCCTTGGAGCAACTTTGATAATATGGCAGCATTGGTCCCTTAATTTTCAGAAATTACAAAAGTAGTCCTTGTTTATTAAAAGAGCTAAACCCAATTGGACCCTTGTCAAAATCCCATGTGACCCCTGCCACTTGAACCTTTTGGACCTTTGACCCCCCTTTAATATATTATTCCCCCGGTCAAATGGTCAAAACCCGCCCAATTTAAAATATAAAAAACACCTCACGGGTTGCCTCCTTCATCAGCACCCCTGCGCATTGCCTGCAACTTCTGCCCTTTCTCCATCATCACCACCCACCCTTATCACTCCAAACACACAAGGCCAAGATGCATTCAATGCACCTTCAACCTAACACTCAACCTCCCCCCAGCTGTTAAAACAGTTTTGGCGCCAAAATGCATCCAATGGCCAATATCATCCTAAGTCATCCAATGGTCCATATTACTGCTGGGATAGGTTCAGAGAAGAGAGAGAAGAAGTTTGGAGTATAAAAAGAAGCAAAGAGAAGGAAGAAGCAAGTAGTACTTAGTTAAATTTAAAAATGTATGTCGTTTTTTAATTCTTAAGTCTTAAATAGATCATTAGTTGTTATTTCAAGTTTATTTGTATCAAATTACTTTGTTTAAGTGTATTACAACTCTTTTTTAAGTATCAATTCAAGTTGTGTTAAGATTTCTTGTTTCATGGTTACTGTTGAAAAATTCCATTTCAAATTCTTATGTACAAGCTCTAATTAGCTTATTTATAAGCTCAAACAAGCTTATTATAGCTTTCTGTAAGCTTATATTTAAGTTTCAAGTCACTTTGGATATTGGTCAATGAAAGTCAAACTGGAGCAAAAATGGGCATGAAATGGAAATGGTTGATGCAGAAATGGAAATGGGTTGATTCTGAGTTCAATGGGTTGGTTTGTATAGGATAGAGTTCATTGGTTCACTGATTTCAAGCCATTGTGGCTAAGGACCAGTTGTAAGTAATTTTCAAGATTTCTTGCATAATCTGTACTTATGGTTTAGAGTGATTTTTATTTGTTGAATAAGTTGTATTTAGATTAGTTTAATTCAGTTTTAGTGTCTGCATTAGCTAGATCAGAAGTTAGTTCTTTTAATTTGCAAATCAGTTATAAATAGGTGTGTTTGGATCAGTTGCTTGGTTGAGATTGAGCTATGTTTGTACTTAATATCTGTTTACTCAGTCTCAAAATCAGTCATTTGACTCATTGCATTCATCAAATTGTATCTGCTTTTAGTCCTAAGTCAAAATCACCTTTAACTGCTCTTAGATACATGTCTCTTGAGATTTTGTCAAATCAAAAACCTGTTTTGTGTTAAGAAAACATAAACATTGCTTGCATTGAGTTTATTACATCATATTACATCAATATCAGCCCAAAAATTGGTTTCAAATTTCATTTTGGTCAAAGTTTCATAACTGTCTTCATAAGTCAAAACTGAAAAATCCATTTTTTACCCAACTGAGTTGAATTTTCTTGGATTCATTTCTGAGCCAAACTAAGTGAAATTGTGGGATTTAAAAGTTCAACTGGTCTAGTTCATTTATATCATTTTTGTGTATTTTTGTCAATTTTTTAAAAGCTCCAAATGAGCTTGTCATTTGGACCTTATATGTTCAGGCACACACTCGATGATTAATCGAGTGTGCATGAACCATTCTGAGTCTTGCAACAAGCTCGATTGAGCTTGTCCAAGTCTCGACTTTGGATTATAGATAGCCAACCAGGTCTAGATTAGATTCCAACTCTTGGATTTAAATTTTAGCTTATTGGGGAGCTTGTACTTAAGCTCAAATTTGGTACCTGGAAACTGTTTTTAGCTTATAAGCTCAATACATCAAATCTGTGCAATTAGTATTATAGAGGTTAAGGCTTGTTTTTTTTAGTTGTTTTTAAGTAGTTTTAGCTTATTGTGGCTTCTGTGCAAGTTTGGTGCTTATTTGTGACTTTTGGCTTTTCATAAGTGCTTATTTATAAGCACTTTGCTTGGCAGTTACATTTTCTTGCACACAAGCACCTGTTTTTATATTTTTCTCAGCTTTAGAATATTATTTTAGACTTATCTTGAATTTTTCAGATTTTTCTAGGTCTGTTTGGTATTTTTCTTCAATTTAATTAGTTTTTAAGTCCTTTTAAATAGCATTTAATACAATTAATTCAGAAAAGTTTCAAAAAAATAAGTTTTCATTTTTCTTAAGTTAAGATAAATATAAAAAGTCAAAAAAATATTTTTCTAGATTTTTCTTAGTTAAATTTGTATTTTTAAGTAATTTAATTAGTTTTAATAGTTTTAATTCATAGAAAATAGAAAATAATCGAGAAAAATACAAAATAGTTTTGAAAATTCTCTTTTGTTATTTTAGATTTTCCAAGTCATAATTTCATTTTTCTAGCTTTATTTCCTATTTTCTTGTATTTTAGGCTATTATTAATTAGTTAAAAATAGTTTTTAATTATTAATAATTAATTAAATAGTTTTAAAAATAATTTTCTTTTTCTACAAACTTTCTTTTATCATTAGGTTTGTAAAAATATCATTTTTATATTTTTAGGATTAATATTGTTTAAATTTCACATTTTCTTTTGTACGTCGCGTAGTTTTTAATTCTAGTTTTATAAAAGAAAAATCAAAAACATCATTTTACAAATAGTGATAGCATTTATTTAATATATTTTATCTTTTTAATTTTCTTTAATTTGCATTTAAGCCTTTGTAATTATAGGCTATTTCTGTAGTTATAATCATTCAAATCCTCTTTTCTGCTCAAATCTCTCGATCACTATTCGTTGGGTGATTCATCGCATAGCTCATTGGGACATAACGACCGGGAAACACTATACTCTCGATCTTCATTGCATTACATTTGGACTGTTTTAAGTTTGTTACGGTCGGCCATTCACAAGTGGCGGCTTGAGTGATAAAACTTGACCGCTCGGGAGCGAATCAAATTTTTGGCCGCCTGTTGGGTCAGTCTTGATTATCTTCCGTTTAGCGATTAGTAGTTTGAATACTCACTCTTTGTTCATACCATCTATCTATCTATATATATATCCATATTTTCTTATTAAAATCCAAAACCCAAAAACATCCAAAAACGTATAAAACACAAAAATATTTTTCTTTTGTTTCTATATATGTATCAAAAATAAAAATACAAAAAGATTTGTCGTTTTCTTTAAATAATAACAACATAAAAGATTACCACCGCAAACCAAGGCAGTGTACTACCTAACTGGGGGTACGACCATAATAAGTTCCCGAACCAAAGATTTAAAACTTGCCTTTGTGTCCTTGTGATTGGTGTACCTTTTTCAAAGAAGCCATTCATCTTGTGATTATTGGTTAAGTTCACTGTTGTTTTGCCTCGATTTTGTTTTAATTGGATTTGTCGTTATATATAATTGTCCAAACCAGAAACCCAAAAAGATTCTTCTCACCCAATTTTTATAATTCATCTTCATAATTCCCATTCCTCTCCTTAACTCTGAGGTCTCTTAGAGTTAACTCTAGTGTATGCGCACTCGCTCTTCTAGATCTGTGAGCCCATTTCGTGAGCTTGTCAAGATTCCAAGAAGGCGTGTCCGTAGACTTTCTGCTCCTTCATCGGATCGAGATCCGACCGCTCACACTACTTCCGTTATCATGGCGGAAGAACGCCTATGTGCGAGCTTCTCCGTGCACCCATCGACGGGTATGGAGATGCTATTGTTGTACCAAACCGCCATTGTAACCTCAAATCAATTCTACGGTTTTGAGCGGATGATCCTCATGCTCATATTCGATGGTTTAACAAGATTGCATCTACCATCAAATACAAGAATGTCCCTACCGATGTTTGTTAAGCTTCTTCCATTCCCATTTTCTCTTGAGGGCAAGCCCGGTTTGGCTTGAAAACAACCCCTTAGTCAATTGAGACATGGGAAGACCCGTGAAGAAATTTGTGAATGAATTCTATCCACCTTCCAAAACCACGAGTCTTAAAATGAAATCATCAAGTTCACTCAAAAGTTTGATGAACCCTTCTGAATCGTGGGATCGTTTCAAGGAATTGCTTCATAAATGTCCTCACCACGGTTTCTCCGAGTTAATGCAACTCGATACTTTCTATAATGGAGTGAGTCAATCGATCAAGATTCTCTCAATTCCTCCGCGGGAGGAAATTTCTTAAGCAAAACTGCCAAAGAAGCTTTAGCGATCATTGAAAACAAGTCTAAAGTCCGCCCGCACGAAGCAAGCCGGTTGTTTCCCAAGTCGGTGTTGGTCCTTCTACTTCATCACCGTGAGTCAATCTAGCACCGATGCTAAGATTGAAAAACTCACGAAGCTATTCAAGCTTTGGTTCTCTCCAACCAAAAGAAAGTCTCTTTTCCACAAACTTCACCTCCTCTGAAGTTAAGAAAGTGGAAGTCTGTTTACTTGCGGTGGCCCCATGCCTATTACAAGCTGTATGGCCACCGATGGTAACCCTTTGAAGCTAATGTCGTGGGCGGATTTCTAATCCAGAGGCAACCAATATCGTGCTCCTATAGACCGAACCACCGTCCTAACCACTACCTGGACCTCCGGTTTCAACCAAAACCGTAATCGAATCGAATAGACCAAACCAAGGTTTTCAAAACCAAGGTAATTTTAATCCAAACAACGGTTTTCAAATCAAAATCAAAATTTCCAACACCAAGGAAATTTCAATAGAAACCAGTCGTGAAATTTCAACCAAGGGTACTTTCATGGCAATAACCAAGGAATTTTCAAAATCAAGGCCCTAATCCTAACAATAGAGGCGAATTTTCCTGCAAACTCAAGCCATTGTTCCAACTGGACCATCATCGATGAGTTGTTGAAACAATTCATGAAATCCCAAGAGGAAATGAACAGGTTGTTGGTTAGCCGATTCGACATTAAGAAGTCTTTAAATGATCGACCCTCGGGCTCGGTACTTTACCTAGCAACATGATCGCTAATCCGAGGGGCGATGCAAAGCGATCACAACCGAAGTGGTGCTTTATGATGGACCCGCTATTCCTACTACCTCTTCTTCTTCTCTCCGAAGGTAGTGGAAAGTGAACCTGAGGCGACAAAGGACAAGGAACTGTTGGAAAATTTAGTGCACTTGTGGGATTAGTTCACACCTTGTAATGGGTTAGGAGGTGCGGAGTGTACACCCATAAGGTCCATGAACACCACGACTCTTATAGTGGTTTGTATTGGTAGTACTTGGTGAAAGTACCGCTTGGTGAAAGTACCGCTTGTGGAAAGTACCGCTTGTGGTTTCCACCGATAAGCGATGTTTCCACCGATAAGCGATGTTTCCACCGAAGTGGTGTATCCACCGATAGGGCTATGAAAGTATCGATAGCGGTGTTTCCATCGATAGGTCAGACTTACACCGCAAGTGAAAGTACCGCTAGTGGAAAGTCTCGCTTATGGAAAGTAATCTTGCTAAATGGCGATTACAACTTCTTTATGACCACGTTTAATTGGTCATGTAACCACTAACGGCTATAATGGGGATAATTATGAGGCTATTAATGGGCCGATTAATACTCATAATTCCATTGGAATAGCTCAAGAGTAACCTCCTATAAATAAGAGGTCTGATCATGCATGAAGGACACACGTAAAACGTAAACACTTACTAGCGAAAGGGTTATAGAATTGTGCCTAATTCTCTAACGCATTTGGTCTTATCCCAAGTAGATATTCGTGATACCCGGCATTGGGTCGAATAGTTTACTTTGGAAAGTGATCACACGATTCCAAGTGATATCCGGTAACCACCTAGTGGTATTGCTATTGTCATTGATTGTCTTAACCTCGCTCGGGAGATAACCCCAACAATCAAAGTAAACTATTTAGTGATAATCAATGGCAATTCTTTGCAATGAAACACATGGCTTCAAACTTTGCTAAAATGGACAAGTTTGAAGGGTGGACTTTAGGAGGTGGCGAAGAAGATGCACTTCTTCATCAAGCATGAGTGTGGTCTATGTCTCGACTACTCCAATTCCCGATGATGGTGATGATGCTACACGTGGATCAAATCGGGAGGAGGAGCAAGTGGGAGAATGATGACTACATATGCGAGGTCTTATTCGAATGGTATGTCCGATTCTTTGTTTGATATTTATCGAACTTGAATCTTCCAAAGAACCTGGATTCCTTGGATGCCAAATATATGGTCGAGGATGCATCAAGTAAGAAGTTCCTTGTTAGTAATTTCACAAATTACAAAATGACCGATTCAAGACCGGTTATGGAACAATACAATGAACTTCTTGGAATACTTGGAAGGTTTACACAACACCAAATGAACATGGATGAGGCTATCAAAGTCTCTTGTGTCATTGACAAACTCCTCCTTCATGGAAAGATTTCAAGCATACCTTGAAACATATGAAGGAGGAGTTAACTCTTGTTGAGTTGGGCGGTCATCGCACATTGAGGAATCTCTCAAGGTGCGGGATAATGACAAGCCAAAGAGTAGCAATCTTCTTTGGACCATCTGTTGTCAATATGGTAGAGCATAACAACTCTACCGGTACAATGACAACAAAGGCAAACGCAAATATCATGACAACACAAGGCGATCCTAACAAGAAGGCTACACCTACTTGTTGAAAATGTGGCAAGACCGGTCACATTAAAAGGGACCGCAAGGGTGTTAAAGTTGGTGGTAAAGCCAATGGATCAAGCACTAATGGTTCGGGGAGTGGTGGTTCACCAACTCACCGAAAGGTCGAAATATGTTTAATAAGTCTTTTCGGTTTATTATGTTACATATGTATCTCAATCTTTTATGTGCGGGATGATGATGTTGCGTGGTGGGTTGACTCGTGCAACAGTTCATGTGTGTAAAGATAGAAGTCGGTTCAAGACTTATGAGTCATCGAATGATGGTTCTATTCTTCACATGGGAAATGAGTCAACAACCTTGGTGCATGGTCATGGTTGTGTAGATCTTAGGTTTAGTTCGGAAAGATTGTAACTTTGTTTAATGTTATTCAGGTTCCTGATATTAGGAAGAACTTGGTTTCAAGTAGTGTTTTGAATAATCATGGATATAAACAAGTTATTGAATCTGATAAATTTGTGCTTTCTAAGCATGGTGTTTTTATTGGTTTTGGTTATTTATGTAATCAAATGTTCAGGCTTAATATTTCTACTGACAATGTTAATTCAGCTTTTGTGACAACCACTGACACTAATTCTAGCCTATGGCATGCAAGACTTGGCAATGTACATTATAAAAGGATGCAAGATATGTCTAGGGATGGTTTAATCCCTGCTTTTGACATGGACACTGAAAAGTGTAAAACTTGCATGTTGACCAAGATAACCAAGAAACCCTTTCAGGGTGTTAGTCGTGAGACTAAGATCTTAGAGCTTATTCACAAGGACACATGTGATTTGCATGCCACTCCTTCTTTGGGGAATAAGAAGTACTTTGTGACATTTATTGATGATGCTTCTAGATTTTGTTATGTCTATCTATTACATACCAAGGATGAAGCATTAGATAAATTCAAAGTATTTAAAACCGAAGTTGAATTAAACTTGGGTCTTTGATCAAAAGATTAAGGACGATAGGGAGGTGAGTACATGGATACTCGGTACTTCGATCTGTTGGAATAATCCATGAAACGATCGCCTTTATACTCCTCAAAAAATGGTATTTTTGAAAGGAAAAACAGGTGTCAAGGAGATGGTTAATTCCATGTTGTCCTATTCGGGATCGAGTCAAGGGTTCGGGGTGAAGCTATGTTAACAACTTGCTATTTATTAAATAGGGTTCCAAACAAAGGAACAAGGTTACCCTTATGAACTCGGACTAAAAGAAACCCAACCTGAATTATCTCAAGGTTTGGGGTTGTAGGTTGTTGTAAGACTCCACGATCCAAAGCAAAGACTTGGGGTGAAAGAGGCATTGATCGCATCTTTGTTGGATATGCCGAGCATTCCAAGGCTTTTAGGTTCTATGTTATTGAACCTAATGAATATGTTTCAATTAACTCCATTATTGAATCAAGGGATGCGGACTTTGATGAGAATAGATTCTCATCGGTTCCTAGACCAAGTCGAGGATTCCTAATGGAACTCATGACACTGGTGTATCGAGGTCCTCGATGATGAACCATCAATGGTCCCCGATGAGGTTGTGGTTCAACAACTCAACTGCGTGCTCGGGAAGAGCAAAAGGGTCGACTCCAAAGTCATTTGGACACGAGTTTCAACTATACTTAGTTGAAGGAACAAGGATGAGGTCTCGGACCAATACTCCTATTGCTTCATTGTTGAGGATGATCCCAAGACATTTGAAGAAGCAATGAAGTCCCGTGATATTGCTTTCGGAAAGAAGCAATCAATGATCGATGGATTCCATCATGGGCAACAACACTTGGTGTTGGTTGATCTACCACCAGTTGCAAACCTCTTGGTTGCAAATGGATTTTCAAAAGGAAAATGAAGGTAGATGGAACTATTGAAAAGTTCAAGGCTAGACTAGTCATTCGTGGCTTTAAACAAAAGTCGGGAATAGACTATTTTGATACTTATGCCCCGTGGCTCGTGACGATTACCATAAGACTGGCGATTGCTATGGCAACTATTCACAATCTGGTTATTCATCGATGGATGTGAAAATGCTTTCTTGAATGGTGAATTGGAAGAGAGGTTTATATGAACCAACCTCGTGGCTTCATCATGCCCGGAAATGAAAACAAGGTGTAAACCGATTAAGTCTCTTTATGGACTTAAGCAGCACCTAACAATGGCATCAAAATTTGATGAAGTGGTTTTGTCTAGTGGTTATGTTCTTAACCAAGTCGACAAATGTGTATATAGCAAATTTGATGAATCGGTAAAGGAGTCATCATTTGTCTATATGTTGATGACATGTTGATCTTTGGCACCGACCAAAATCGGGTTGACTGACAAAGGAATTTTGTCATCAAGGTTCTCCATGAAAGACATGGGGAGGTCGATGTTATCCTTGGTATAAGGATTAAACATGAAAGTAATAGAATTTCTATCTCTCGCCTCATTATATTGAGAAAGTATCGAGGAAATTCAATTACTTTGATTGTACTCCATGAGTACACCTATGTATACTTGTGAGAAGTCGATGCCTAATCATGGCAAGGTCAGATCTCAACTTGAGTATTCTAGGGTAATTGGTCACTGATGTACGCCATGACTTGTACAAGGCCCGATATTGGTTTTGCAAGTGGGAAAATTGAGCGGTATACTAGTAATCCTAGTGCTCATCAACGCAAGCGCTTCGAGAGGGTATCAAGTATTTGAAGAGAACTATGGATTATAGTCTCTCATATCTTGGTTACCCATCGATGTTGGAAGGTTACACCGATGCAAGTTGGATCAAGAACATCAAGACAATTCGCTCTACCGATGGTCGGGTATTCCTACTTGGTGGAGGTGCAATTTCTTGGGCATCCAAGAAGCAAACTTGTATCACCGGTTCAACAATGGAATCAATTTGTGGCTCTAGCATTCGGTAAAGAAGTCGAATGGTTGAAAAACTTGCTTCTTGAGATTCCATTGTGGCCTAAACCTATAGCACCTATTTCTATCCGATGTGATAGTGCGGCTACATTGGCTAAGGCTTATAGCCGGATGTACAATGGTAAGTCTAGACACTTAGGTGTCGGGCATAGCATGATTCGTGAGCTTATCATGAATGGGGTGGTATCTATAGAGTTTGTGACATCTCAATGAACTTAGCCGATCACTTGACGAAGGGTCGGCTAGAGACTTGGTTATAAAGTCTCGCTAAAGGGATGGGTTTAAGTCCAACTTAGTCATCGAATGCTAGGACACCCAACTCCTCCCGAGGAAACTTAGGAGCCGAGTTCAATGTGGAAAGTCGAACATTCGGTGGACTGGAGCACATGTTTTATTTACATCCCAAGGTTGTGCTCGTAACTCGCCGAAAGGAGGATGAAGTCTTTACTTCTTAATGGTTAATTTTCTTTGAAAAAGTGCTTGGCGGGAGCATGACTAAAGAGGAACCACCTATGTAAATGTTGAAGTTTTGCCGCTTGTGAAGCTTTGGACTTTTAGCTTTTACAACATTTATGAATTTGGATATGGACACATGGCTTGTATAGTGTCAGGAGCTATTAAGTGTTTGAAAACTTGTGTGTATTTTATCTTCAGGTATTCAAATGGGTTGAAGGGTTCAATTCTTAGAACACCCTGATTCTCGAATATTTGAACGTGTAATTTACTAAGATGGAAATTCAATCCTCTGGACATTTTCGTTTATGCACATGTTTTGATTGATGTTTATTTTTCATGCAAAGGAAGTGAACTAAATTTGGGGAGGATTGTTGGAAAATTTAGTGCACTTGTGGGATTAGTTCACACCTTGTAATGGGTTAGGAGGTGCGAGTGTACACCCATAAGGTCCATGAACACCTCGACTCTTATAGTGGTTTGTATTGGTAGTACCGTGAAAGTCTTGCTTGGTGAAAGTCTTGCTTGTGGAAAACCGCTTGTGGTTTCCATCGATAAGCGGTGTTTCCACCGATAGGCGTGTTTCCACCGAAGTGGTGTATCCACCGATAGTGCTATGAAATCTCGATAAGCGGTGTTTCCATCGATAGGTCAGTACTTACACCGCAAGTGAAAGCACCGCTAGTGGAAAGTCTCGCTATGGAAAGTCTTGCTAAATGGCGCTTACAACTTCTTTATGACCACGTTTAATTGGTCATGTAACCACTAACGGCTATAATGGGGATAATTATGAGGCTATTAATGGGCCGATTAATACTCATAATTCCATTGGAATAGCTCAAGAGTAACCTCCTATAAATAAGAGGTCTGATCATGCATGAAGGACACACAGAAAACGTAAACACTTACTAGCGAAAGGGTTATAGAATTGTGCCTAATTCTCTAACTGCATTTGGTCTTATCCCAAGTAGATATTCATGATACCCAGGCATTAGGGTCGAATAGTTTACTTTGGAAAGTGATCACACGATTCCAAGTGATATCCGGTAACCACCTAGTGGTATTGCTCTCATCATTGATTGTCTTAACCCTGCTCGGAGATAACCCCAACAGAACTTCCTACTAATAACGGAAGTACCAAAGAATATCCATCCTCGGGTTGTCCCAAAACCCAAGACCAATCTCGGGTTGTTTTGAACCTCCGCTGGTAACCCCAAATCCAAAACTTCTATTCCTTACCCTCACGCTTACATGAGCAAAACTCCGAAAAAGCCGGTCATCAAATGGAAAAATTCTTTCAAATTTTCCAAGAGCTACATTTGACATAAGCTTTATGGATGCTATCATGTTGATGCCCAAGTTTGCATCGACTCTCAAACACATGTTGAGCAACAAGGAAAAGTCGTTTGAAATGGCTAAGACTCCTTTGAACGAGAACATTTCGTAGCTTCATAAAGAAGCTTCCGAGAAGCTAGGAGATCCCGGAAAATTTCTTCTCCCTTGTGTTTTCCGAATGATTGAATGCTTTGCCCTTGCCGATCTTGGTGCAAGCATCAACTGATGCCTTATTCGATGTGGAAGAAACTTTCTCTCCGGAACTTATTCCTACCGCATGACTCTTGAGCTTGCGATCGTTCTATATCGCGTCCTCTTGGCATCGCCGAGGATGTATTCGTGAAAGTAGGAAAGTTCCATTTTCCACCGACTTTGTGGTTGTTGATTTCGATGCGATCCTCGGGTTCCCTCATTGTTGGACGAGGATTCCTAAGAACGGGCCGTGCTCTTATTGATGTATTTGAGCAAGAAATCACGTTACGTGTGGGTAATGAAGTCATACCTTTAACCTTGATCAAACTTCAAGGTACCCTCAAATTATGATATCGAATCAATTAATCGAGTCGATTTAATTGATATTGCTTCGAGGAGTACTCTCAAGAGTTTCTTGGTTATCTTCATAATTACGTGAGTGGAGGTTCCACCACATCTTCTCAACCAATCATTGCCGACTCTTCCCCTCTCTCACTCCGTTTGAGGGAGGTGACTTCCTTCGGAAGAGATCGATGAATTTCTTGTTATCGATGAATCAATTCCGCGGAATTGATGGTGTTTATGATTCGGAGGAGATATTCTTTATCTTGAGCAATTGCTAAATGAAGATCCATTACCTTCACTCCTCCGAAAGAAATCACGATTGAGGAAATCAAATCGGTACAAACATCTCTTGATGAATTTCCGAGGTTGAACTTAAGGACCTACCTCCTCATCTCGAGTATGCATTTTGGAGGGTGATGATAAATTACCGTCATAATTGCTAAAGACTTAACGATGAGGAGAAAGCGCTCTTATAAAGGTCTTGAAGTCACACAAGCAAGCAATTGCTTGGAAACTCTCCGACATTAAGGTATCAACCCCGAGTTTTGCACTCACAAAATCTTAATGGAGGATGACTTCAACCAAAGCAATTCAACATCGAGAGAAGGTGAATCCTAAGATTCACGAGGTTATCAAACAAGAGGTTCTCAAACTTCTTGATGCCGGTTTAATTTACCCGATCTCGATAGTCCTTGGGTCACCCAATTCATTGCGTTCCAAAAAGGGTAGCATTCTTGTTGTCACGAATGAAGATAACGAGTTAATTCCAACTCGATTGGTTACGGGATGGCGTGTGTGTATTGACTATCGCAAGTTAAACGAAGCCACCCGTAAAGACCATTTTCCTCTACCCTTCATGGACCGGATGCTTGAGAGATTAGCGAGGAACGAATACTATTGTTTCCTTGATGGTTTCTCGGGTTACTTTCAGATCCCCATTGATCCGCCGGATCAAGAAAGACCACATTCACCGCCCATACGGAACGTTTGCCTATAGACGTATGCCTTTTGGCTTATGTAATGCTCACCGCACGCTCCAACGATGTATGATGGCAATTTTCCACGACATGATCGGGAAACTATGGAGGTGTTTATGGATGACTTCTCGGTCATTGGGGACTCGTTTCATACATGTCTCTCCCATTTAGACAAAATGCTAAAGCGGTGTGAAGACACCAATCTATGTCTAAATTGGGAGAAGAGCCACTTTATGGTCAAAGAAGGCATAGTCCTTGGCCATAAGATTTCCAAAAGCGGATTGAGGTAGATAGAGCAAAAGTTGATGTTATTGCTAAATTACCTCATCCTACTACCGTCAAAGGTATTAGGAGTTTTCTAGGTCATGCCGGGTTTTATCGTAGATTCATTCAAGATTTCTAAAATCGCTCGCCTATGACCCATCTTCTCGAAAAAGATGCTCCTTTTATCTTTTCTCCGAGTGCATCAAGCTTTTGAAACACTAAAGAAAAAGCTACGGAAGCACCCATTCTAGTTGCCCCGATCGATTTACCCTTTGAGCTCATGTGCGATGCAAGTGATTTTGCTATCGGTGCGGTCTTGGGGCAACGCAAAACCAAGCATTTTCACCTATCCACTACGCAAGCAAAACTATGATCAAGCTCAAACCCATTACACCACTACGAAAAAGAATTATTAGTCATGGTGTATGCGTTTGAAAAGTTTCGCCATACCTTATCTTGACCAAATGCGTGGTGTATACGGATCACTCGGCTCTCAAATATCTCTTTGCAAAACAAGATGCAAAGCCGAGATTGCTCCGTTGGGTTCTCCTCCTACAAGAATTTGATATCATTATACGTGATAAAAAGGAGCGAGAACACGGTCACGATCATCTATCCCGTCTAGAAAACCCTCACGGGATGTGTTCGAGAAAAGGAAATAAATGAAACATTTCCTCTCGAAACAATCAATGTGGTTTCTTTTCGTGGAGACTCTTCCACCCCATGGTTTGTTGACTTTGCAAATTACCATGCGGGTAACTTTGTGGTGAAAGGATGTCGTCCCAACGAAAAACAAATTCTTTAAAGATGTAAAACATTACTACGGGACGACCCTACTTGTTCAAAATTTGCGGGATCAAGTCATCGAGCGATGTGTGTATGGTCGAAGCTATTGACATTCTCAAGGCTTGCCATTCGGACATCTTGGGGACATCATAGCCCCAACTACACCGCCAAGAAGGTGTTTGATTCCGGATTCTATTGGCCCACGATTTATAAGGATGCCCATAAATTTGTCAAAACACGTGACGCTTGTCAACGTCACGGAACATCTCATTAAAGAAATGAAATGCCGCAAAACGCCATTCAAGTGTGTGAGATTTTTGACATCCGGGGCATTGACTTTAGGGGCCATTTCCTTCTCGCGGTAATAAGTACATACTCTTGGCGTTGACTATTTGTCAAAATGGGTTGAAGCGAAAGCTTTACCTACCAACGATGCTCGAGTTGTTGTGAAATTCTTAAAATCCCTATTTGCTAGGTTTGGAACTCCACGAGCTATAATCGGTGATCGTGGTACGCATTTCTGCAATGACCGGTTTGATAGAGTCATGCAAAAGTATGGTGTAACTCACCGTCTCTCTCTGCACCACCCCAAACAAGTGGGCAAGTGGAAGTTTCCAACCGGGATTAAAGAATCTTGGAGAGGACGGTTGGCGAAAACCGTGCCTCTTGGTCGGATAAGCTAGATGACGACTGGGCCTTCAGACGACTTATAAAACACCCATCGGTGTACTCCATACAAGCTTGTATACGGAAGGCATGTCATCTGCGGTTGAGCTTGAGCACAAGGCATACCGGGCCTTGAAACATGCCAACTTCGATATTCAGATACGGGTGATCACCGGAAAGTTCAAATGAATGAATTAAATGAACTCCGTGATCAAGCATACGAGAACTCTTTGATCTATAAACAAAAGACAAAGAAGATTCATGACTCTAAAATCAAGAACCACGTTTTCAACGTTGGTGATCGAGTCCCGTTGGTCTGGACCATTCACCATCACTAAAGTATTTCCATATGGAACCATTGAGTTATCTCAACCCGATGGTCCAAACTTTAAAGTGAATGGTCATCGGTTGAAGCATTATTTTGGAGAGGACATTCCCCCTGTGGTTGTCCCAGATTTACAAACCTTCCCCATGAACCAATGAATGCGGGGATCGAGTCAAGCTAGCGACTCGGGAATCAAAAACAGTAGCATGCCATATGGGTTTTCACCCATATTTCTGACTTCTTTCTATCTTTCTACCACCCTAGTGTGGGGGTTGCCCACATGTTGTATATATATATATCTAAAAAAAAAAAAAAAAAAAAAATCTTTCAAATAATGGCCGTAGTATTTCCCTTTACGTTCTTTGTTTCGGCATAACACGGTACTTTGAATATTGAGGTCAATATTCATTTCTAAGTGTGGGGAATTCTCACGAATTTTATCATGTAATTATACCGCCTAATTCCCTATTTTGGCCCAAAAAAAAAAAAAAAAATTTGGAGTAAGTGTTTTGCACTTACTCATTTGGTTATCATCCGCCTTGTCTAATAAACAAAAGGATTGGCTAATCCAGAGCAAACGGCTCTTGGTAAAGATATCTCAAATCCGTTGACGGCTTGCAATTTGCCCAAAATTGTATGGTATTCATTCACCATATCTTTAATTAGTGAAGAGTTGGCTAGCCCGCAAGTTTATGGCTTGTGGTAAAGGCGATGGAAAAACCATAATTGGTAATCACTCACCAAAGATAATATTGATAATTTATCTAAGAGTTGGCTAGTCCGAAGCAAACGGCTCGGTAAAGACAAATCAAATTCGTTGGAAGTCGGTGGTTTGCTCAAAATCACATGGTTATCGATATACCATAGTTCTTACTTGAACTAAAACATTTGGCTACTCGAGTAATGGCTTTTGGTAAAGAGATTCAAATCCATTAAGTTTTTCTCAAAAGATTGCTAGGGACTAGCAATAGTTTAGTGTGGGGATTGATGAGTGTGTAAATACTCATCATTTTGATTAAACTGAATCGCAAAACGTTTAAAATGCTCGAAATGCATCAAAATATTGAAAATATCTCAAAATTGCATTTTATATGTTTCGGATGCAAAATGTTCAAAATCGGATGAAAATGAGCTAAGTTTGCATAATTGGCAGTTTTAGTCCCCCAAGTTTCAAAAATTGTCAGAAATAGTCCCTGAGCACTTAATTTCAAAAGATAAATCACCAAAGGTCCTTTTAAAATCATAAGTTGTCGAAATTAGTCCTTTGGTGAAAAATGTCAAAAGTTTTGAGAAATTACAAGTTTGGTCCTCCAAGTTTCAAAATTGGCAAAAATGGCCCTTGGAAAATTGGAAAATGTCAAGTTTGGTCCTTGTACTATGGAAGCTTGTCACTTATAGTCCCTTGGAGCAACTTTGATAATATGGCAGCATTGGTCCCTTAATTTTCAGAAATTACAAAAGTAGTCCTTGTTTATTAAAAGAGCTAAACCCAATTGGACCCTTGTCAAAATCCCATGTGACCCCTGCCACTTGAACCTTTTGTACCTTTGACCCCCCTTTAATATATTAATCCCCCCCGGTCAAATGGTCAAAACCCGCCTAATTTAAAATATAAAAAACACCTCACGGGTTGCCTCCTTCATCATCACCCATGCGCCTTGCCTGCAACTTCTGCCCTTTCTCCATCATCACCACCCACCCTTATCACTCCAAACACACAAGGCCAAGATGCATTCAATGAACCTTCAACCTAACACTCAACCTCCCCCCAGCTGTTAAAACAGTTTTGGTGCCAAAATGCATCCAATGGCAAATATCATCCTAAGCCATCCAATGGTCCATATTACTGCTGGGATATGTTCAGAGAAGAGAGAGAAGAAGTTTGGAGTATAAAAGAAGCAAAGAGAAGGAAGAAGCAAGTAGTACTTAGTTAAATTTAAAAATGTATGTCGTTTTTTAATTCTTAAGTCTTAAATAGATCATTAGTTGTTATTTCAAGTTTATTTGTATCAAATTACTTTGTTTAAGTGTATTACAACTCTTTTTTAAGTATCAATTCAAGTTGTGTTAAGATTTCTTGTTTCATGGTTACTGTTGAAAAATTCCATTTCAAATTCTTATGTACAAGCTCTAATTAGCTTATTTATAAGCTCAAACAAGCTTATACAAGCTTATTATAGCTTTCTGTAAGCTTATATTTAAGTTTCAAGTCACTTTGGATATTGGTCAATGAAAGTCAAACTGGAGCAAAAATGGGCATGAAATGGAAATGGTTGATGCAGAAATGGAAATGGGTTGATTCTGAGTTCAATGGGTTGGTTTGTATAGGATAGAGTTCATTGGTTCACTGATTTCAAGCCATTGTGGCTAAGGACCAGTTGTAAGTAATTTTCAAGATTTCTTGCATAATCTGTACTTGTGGTTTAGAGTGATTTTTATTTGTTGAATAAGTTGTATTTAGATTAGTTTAATTCAGTTTTAGTGTCTGCATTAGCTAGATCAGAAGTTAGTTCTTTTAATTTGCAAATCAGTTATAAATAGGTGTGTTTGGATCAGTCGCTTGGTTGAGATTGAGCTATGGTTTGTACTTAATATCTGTTTACTCAGTCTCAAAATCAATCATTTGACTCATTGCATTCATCAAATTGTATCTGTTTTAGTCCTAAGTCAAAATCACCTTTAATCTGTCTTAGATACATGTCTGTTGAGATTTTGTCAAATCAAAAACCTGTTTTGTGTTAAGAAGACATAAACAATGCTTGCATTGAGTTTATTACATCATATTACATCAATATCAGCCCAAAAATTGGTTTCAAATTTCATTTTGGTCAAAGTTTCATAATGTCTTCATAAGTCAAAACGAAAAATCCATTTTTACCCAACCGAGTTGAATTTTCTTGGATTCATTTCTCGAGCCAAACTAAGTGAAATTGTGGGATTTAAAAGTTCAATGGTCTAGTTCATTTATATCATTTTGTGTATTTTGTCAATTTTTAAAAGCTCCAAATGAGCTTGTCATTTGGACCTTATATGCTCAGGCACACACTCAAGATAATCGAGTGTGCACGAACCATTCTGAGTCTTGCAACAAGCTCAGTTGAGCTTGTCCAAGTCTCAGCTTTGGATTATAGATAGCCAACCAGGTCTAGATTAGATTCCAACTCTTGGATTTAAATTTTAGCTTATTGGGGAGCTTGTACTTAAGCTCAAATTTGGTACCTGGAAACTGTTTTTAGCTTATAAGCTCAATACATCAAATCTGTGCAATTAGTATTATAGAGGTTAAGGCTTGTTGTTTTTAGTTGTTTTTAAGTAGTTTTAGCTTATTGTGGCTTCTGTGCAAGTTTGGTCCTTATTTGTGACTTTTGGCTTTTCATAAGTGCTTATTTATAAGCACTTTGCTTGGCAGTTATATTTTCTTGCACACAAGCACCTGTTTTTATATTTTTCTCAGCTTTAGAATATTATTTTAGACTTATCTTGAATTTTTCAGATTTTTCTAGGTCTGTTTGGTATTTTTCTTCAATTTAATTAGTTTTTAAGTCCTTTTAAATAGCATTTAATACAATTAATTCAGAAAAGTTTCAAAAAATAAGTTTTCATTTTTCTTAAGTTAAGATAAATATAAAAGTCAAAAAATATTTTCTAGATTTTTCTTAGTTAAATTTGTATTTTAAGTAATTTAATTAGTTTTAATAGTTTTTAATTCATAGAAAATAGAAAATAATCGAAAAATACAAAAATAGTTTTGAAAATTCTCTTTTGTTATTTTAGATTTTTCCAAGTCATAATTTCATTTTTCTAGCTTTATTTCCTATTTTCTTGTATTTTAGGCTATTATTAATTAGTTAAAAATAGTTTTTAATTAATAATAATTAAGTAAATAGTTTTAAAAATAATTTTATTTTTCTAAAAACTTTCTTTTATCATTAGGTTTGTAAAAATATCATTTTTATATTTTTAGGATTAATATCGTTTAAATTTCACATTTTCTTTTGTACGTCGCGTAGTTTTAATTCTAGTTTTATAAAAGAAAAATCAAAAACATCATTTTACAAATAGTGATAGCATTTATTTAATATATTTTATCTTTTTAATTTTCTTTAATTTGCATTTAAGCCTTTGTAATTATAGGCTATTTTTGTAGTTATAATCATTCAAATCCCTCTTTTCTGTTCAAATCTCTCTATCACTATTCGTTGGGTGATTCATCGCATAGCTCGCTGGGACATAACGACCCGGGGAAACACTATACTCTCCTGATCTTCATTACATTCTGTTTCCGGACTGTTTTAAGTTTGTTACGGTCGGCCATTCACAAGTGGCCGGCTTGAGTGATAAAACTTGACTGTTCGGGAGCGAATCAAAAACAAATACACATGGGTTGCCTCCCGAGAAGCGCTTGTTTTTGTTCGAGTCACAAGCTTGACTCTACCCTTATTTAACGGATAAAGGGAAAGTTTTTCCTACACTTACGCTTAAGTGCGGGTGATAGTAGCGATACACACCCTTATGGTGGAAATTTGCTACGTGAGGAGAGGGTGATGGGTGATTTATATGCTCAAAGGAGTGTGCTCCATTCATTATAACCTTACCTAATTCTATTCGTGTAGCGGGTGAATCAAATCTCTCTCTTAAAAATGGATCATCTTCTATCAACTTCAAAAGATTCTTAGTTAAGGATCCATCTTGACCTAATAAACCCGGTTTAAACCCATAATGTTTCTTGTTATCAACCATGAATGGCTGATATAAGTGTGTAAGGTCATGGGTTACTCATATATTAGCTTCCACTCTACATGGCCTAGAGTCTACCACCTTTATCAAGCAACTACCCAGATTATTTATTTTGATGGGTGGATTGGGGCCTAATTCAATTCCAAGATTCACATCTAAAGATGCAAAATTAGGTAAGGTTTTTGGTTGAGGCTCCGGTTCATCAAAATTAGGAACTTCCCTAGGACTAAGAGAGAGGTCATGACAACAAGCATCTAAACCTACATTCTCTAGTGGCGTTTGGTCCAAAGGTTCTATATCAATGGGGGTTCCTATAGTCTCTTCTACTTCTTCCGGGTAAGTTATAGGCGATGTGTGTTCCTCAAGTGATGGTAGGGCTTGTGGGCTTGGAGTTTCCACCTCATTCTCCATTATATCTAGATCTCCTAAAAGTTCATCATGTGTTTTAGTATGATCTAACCCAAATACACTCCTAAGTATCTCAAATCCTTCTTTAGCCATTTCAAATTCTTGGTCCGATTCATAAGAATTATTCTCAAAAACTTTATCACTATGTTCTATTACCTAAAGGATTCCTCACGCGTGTCATATGTTTTGAAATCTATCCCACGCATGCAACTAGGCAGTTCAACTATAACCATCTCACAATCTTGTTTGGGTTTAGATTCCATGTTCTTAAAAACTAGGTCTTTTTTATCATGATGCCTAACGTTGGATAAATCCTCCTTATCCATTTCCTCAAGTTGTGACAACTGATGGTTTATGCTTACGAGGCTTTTCTCAAAAAATTTCCAGAGGGTCTCACTAAAAGGAGTTGATTCTAACAATGATCGTTGAATAGAAGCCACACAAGCACAAAATTTATCAAATCCATCCAACCTTACACCCGTCTCCTTTTGGATATCTCTAAGATCACTCACAAATTCATTAGAACAATAAAAAGCAATCCAATCTGCGAAATTCAATTATTCCTCATTTGTTAATGATTCAAATGCAACTTCACTTGCCATAGCGACAAATGAAAAGGGTTTCTGAACACAAACACAAAGAAGGGGATAGACTACAAGGAAGCTAAAATGAGAAAATAGCTTACTTGATAGGAATCAAGCAAGGGAACCTAAACGAGGTGGAAATCTAACTAGCTATTCTATTCCCCGGCAGCGGCGCAAAAAACATGATACGCTTACACAGCGCGTTCGGGGTCAAAGGAACTTCCTTTTCGTCGAGCAAGTTTTTCAACACCCTAGGCAATGAACCTAATCGTTGTAGTGTAGTATTAGGGTAAGCCACGGGTTTTGATATCGTTCTCTATGGGAATAGGAATGCTAGTGAGAAGTCACTACGCTAAGGTTGAAAGATTATTTTTTATCTTTTTTATATTTTTTAGGAAATGGAAAGGTACGAATTTTGGGGTTTGGATTTGGGGGTTGGTATTTCTACCGATTACTCTACCTATCTAATTATCTAATTATCTAATTAACTAAGCTAATGGTAGTCTATGTCTATTGTTGTGTGCTCGTATGATGATTAAGAATGTATTTACTTAGGTTTTATTACTCCCTAGTTATCTCCTATTGATGGTTGAATTGTGACGTCCTTATTCTTAACGCGTTGTGTTTCTAAGGTCGTAGGGTATGCGTTTATCCCTAACTCTTTGAAGCTACCAAAGGTTAATGACTACAAAATCTCTAGGATTTATAAACTTAACACTAAGGTATTCTTTAGATGTTTAGCCTACAATAACTCTAGGTGATTATAAACTAAGGTTCAACAAAGAATAATCAAGCATTAATAGCACAACGGATGACCTATCGCAATACTAGGTCAATCACAATTAAGATAAGAGACAACCAATCAATATTCAATAACTAGGTTTCATATTACCTAAGCAAACACACAAATAAATTAGTTGGACATGGAGAACATGCAAGCTTACACATAATCAATTGAAGACATAATTGAATTAAAGAAGTAAAACACTTATCTTGATGTAAGATAGGGTAAGGAACCGTAAAATACTGTACAAGATAGCCTTGGTTCGGTTTAGGTTTTTATTCTACAAAACTACACACTGAAAACTGAAAAATTTGGATTCTATATATAGTGTTACAAACTGCGACGGCGTCACTCTTTAATTGTGACGCCATCGGGTCGCCGTCATTAGGGTTTCGTCTTGGCCACGTTAGCATTGTGACGGCATCACCTTATGTCCGTGATGCCGTCTCCTTCAGTCTTTGACGCCGTCTGGATCAAATCTAGGTCGTGCGAGTCACGACGCCTACTCTTTTAAAATCGATGCCGTCACTTGTAAATAAACAATTTAGCTCTTGAGTCGTCACAAAACTTGTTCCGATGGCGTCATAAGTAGAACTGGACGCGTCCCTTTCAATTCAGCAGCTTGAGTGTCTCGATTCTTGACTTTGGCCAATTTATTCGTATATTCGCGCCTTTTTGTCCGAATAAGTGCCATTCCAGCAATTTGCCTTCAAGAGACCTAAAAAGTGAAAAGGAACGAAATTACGTAGTAACGGATACAAAAGTGATCAATTAAGGGCTTAAATGACCCCTCAAAAAGGTACCTTTTAAATCCTTATCATTGGTTTAGGAGCAAATATGTTCTCAAATGGGGCATCTTCGGGAGTAGCAAAAGGGTTATCTTCATCATAATTTGCAGCCTCATTTCCATGATGTACAGCTAAAGATTGAGGATTTGAGGATGACGATGAGTGATCTGGAGCCGGCGCTTCTTGAGATAGAGTCATTGAAACAAATGGATTATCTGTGTTGATTGGATAAAGCCGCCACTGTTGATGGTGTAGAATGATCAATAACAATAGGTTCATAATATTCATCAAACATTGGATCAAATAGTTTCTTCAAATCTTCTTCAGAAGGAGGTACATATGGAACTGCAAGTGAGGGATTCTGTACAAGAGAGGAACTGATAGGACTACAAGATAAATGTTGAGATGCGGGTCCAGAACTTGATTGTCCTGGAGCCATTTGCTCACACTGCTCATCGAACGTGACGTGAATAGTTTCCATGATATCTCGGGTTCTTTTATTGTAGATTCGGTAACCCTTCCAGTTTGGTGCATAGCCAACAAAAACTCCAATGTCAGCCTTAGCTCTTAACTTTTCTAAGTCTTGACCATCATTCGTTGGATAGCATAAGGCACCGAAAACATGAAGGAAAGATAGATCTGGTTTTTGGTTGTGGACAAGTTCGTAAGGAGTCTTTCCATGAGAGGTGTGAATAAGAGAACGGTTTTGGGTGTAAGCGGTGGCAATGGCTTCACCCGAGAAACATTGGAACCTTTGAGAAAATCAAAGATAGTCCTTGCGGCCGACAAGAGTCCGATTTCGTCTTTCAAATACACCGTTACGTTGAGGAGTCGTGGAACACTTCTTTGATGGTCGATTCCAATGCTTTCACGAATTAACTCGGTTCTTTGTTAACAAACTCGGTTCCATTATCTGCTCGAATAACTCGGCGCTTTATTAAGTCGAACACAGTAGTCGTTTAATAAGTTTGATGATGACATCCGGGTTTCATCTTTTGACCTTAAAAACTTAACCCAAGTAAACCGAGAATAGTCATCAACCACGACTAACACATATTTCTTCCGTTTATAGTTTGCACTCTCATTGGTCTACACAAATCCATGTGAAGTGTATGAAGAACTTTCATTCTTCGAGTTTGCGGGTTTGGGTTTCTGAGCATATTTCTTGCTTTTTCCCAATTGGCATCTTGAACAAAGATGATCCTTTTCATACTTCAATGCAGGAAAACCTTTTACGAGGTCCTTTCTTGACAAATCATTTATGGTTCAAGTTCAAGTGATTGAGGCACGATGCCATAGCCATGACTTTGTTTTAGAGGCCTTCGATAACAAGCGATTGGAAAAGACTTCATCATGTCTTCGATAGAGATGGTGTACAAGTTTGTTCCACGTTTTCCTCTTAAAAGTTCCACACCATCAAGTTCTCTAACGAAACAAGTATGTTTTCTAAAGGCCACTTCTAGATCAGAATCACAGAATTGACCGATGGAAAACAAATTATTACCAAGACCTTCAACATAATATACCCAGGAAATTACACTATCACCAACCACATAATCTCCATAACCCATAATTTCCCCAAAATGGTTGTTCTCGAATCTAACGGTCCGATAAATTTACTCACGAAGTTCATGAGCATGAGCGATCTCCAATATATGCTTGGAACGACTGAGTCCGGTACCACGAACGATTTGAACGACTGCAGTTGAACACAGACAGAATGGATGATCGGACAATTGGGATCCCCATGCGAGAATCGGTTCCATTTGGTTAGTAAATAAGATTGGAACACCCACATCAGAAGCTGAAACAATGATATCTTTAGATGTAGATGCCGGGCTAGTAGTAACAGTAGATCTATTCAAAGTATGTTCACTTCTTAAAGGTATAGTTCTACCAGTAGGCATCCATTTCTTAATGGGCATTGATCTAGATAATTTAGGGCATAACTCATTAAGATTGAATTTACAGCCAATAGGTATCCAATGATAACCTACATTACTAAATTTTCTTCCTGTTGGTTTCTAATGTTTTCTAGCCTTCTTCCACCTTGGTTTTCTGACCTTCTTATCCTGTTTTCTAGGGTTAACATTTATTACCGGAGGTTTGACAGTATTACTCAAATCATTCACAATACATTCATGATTAATACCAGAAATTAAGCATTCATTACAAGTTTTTCAAGTAGTAGCAGAATTTGAATTAATTACGGTACGCTTATAGCTAATACTAGAATCAACATGATTCGTCTTATTCAACACAAACTTATTGTTCCTAGGGTGGTCTTCTACTTTCTTCCATTGATCACTCTTAGCTTGTGAGGTCCTATCTTGCTTTGTATTGCCTGGAGGCTTTGACCCGCTTGCTTTCGTATCACTGATTACTCCTGTAGAGGGAATGATGGGAACATTAGTTGGTTTAGCTACTTTTGCATTCTGATCTAGAAGTGCCGATCCAAGTATTTGCAGGTACATCAAAGTTCACATGCTTGAGTTTCGGCACAGAACAAGGCATATCATGGTTTGCATGCTTAACACTAGGCATAGAGCAAGGCATAACCACTTTATCTTTCTTACAAAAGGATTTGGGGCATGTTTCTCTTAAACATTCTAAAATTTCCTAAGATCGTTTGGCATATAGGCATGCATACTTAACTTCACTATCAAGTGGTTTATTTAAGCTATCCTCTTCGACAATCTCACGGAGACATTCTAGACTCTCCTTAAGGTACGAAAAATATTCTTGAAACACAAGTTCGTTATTTCTAAGATGAGGAGGAATTTACTTTACAGTCAAAGCATACTTAGAATCCACAGATGCCTTTGATAGAACATTCTTATCACAGACAAGTGGCATTTTCCCTTTTACCTGACTCTTCAGATTCTCAATTTCCTTTTGTAAAGAAGTTATTTTTTTATTGTTCTTGTCACGAGTGACTTTCATTGAATCATATAACTCTTTGAAGTGTCGTTTAACCTTTTCATTTTCTTCTAGAAAACACTCATTTTCTTGTTGTAATACATTAATGATGTTTTGAAGATGAAAGTTTTGAGAATACAGAGAATCTAAAGGAGGAGGCATTTGGGAGCCATTCACATTGTTCTTTTCACCCTTTAATTGTGAAATTCGGGTTTTCAACCTTCTGATTGTGTTACGTTGAGCTCGAATCTTCGTCACGTTTGATTATTTCAAAACCGCATCAAACTCAGAACATCCGAGGATGTCTTGATATTTGAGGTTTTAACATTTTCTTTGAGATGTTGATATTTTAGTTGCAAATCAAAATGTTCAACTTCCAGCTTAGAATAATGTTTTACCAAATTATCATGATCATCCTGTTCTATTTTATCATGCAGTTTTGAATTTGTATTTTCAAGCTCAATGACACGATCGTGGAAAACTTTTAGAGCAACAGATAATTCATGAAATTGAGAAGCAGTAATAGAATAATTTGTGACAGTATAAAACATATCTTGAGCAACACAACTAGAGATCAAGTTCTCATTTAGGATGTGTAGATTCTTCCTTTCAATTTCATTATATTTGAGCTCATGTTCATAATCATTTACCTTAATTTCCATTTCATTAAACTCTCTTTTCATGTCCTTAACCTCAATGTCAATTGCTTTTTGAAGAGACTCAAATTGATTTTTTAATTGTTTAAAGAAAGGCATGACTTCAGTTAAATAACACTATTTTGTTTGTTCAAAACCCATTTCCCCTTTTGTAATCCCCGTGGGAGTAATTCTCTTCTTACATGTTTTCTCAAAGTCAATAAATAGTTGGTAAACTACATATAAGCTGACTAAGGTCTTGCTTTATGTGGGAAGAGTTCTAGGCACTAAATGCATAGGCGTATTTGGGGGATACGCAGTGGCAGGAGGCATTTTCCTACAAGGAGGATTCTTCTCAATCAAATTAATGATTTTTTGTTTATCCAAATCTTTCTTCCAGAATACTTGCTCAGGGGTAAGTTGAACTTGGGGTTTAAACATGTTTAAGGAAATCCAGTTTTCCTTAGTGTAATCATGGGGTTTATACGTTATATTATACTTAGTACACTTAGGATCATTTAACTTCTTTGCCATTTTCATTCTAGAGGCTTCTTCAAATTTTCTATCCTCATCAGTGCTTCCTATACATGATGGTGTTTGCCTAGGCTTAAGAATCTCATTACCATCATAGACTACCTTTTGTGCAGCTCTAGCAACTTTTCCATACTCGAGATTGGGTACCTCTACAAGGGGGATGCTATGTTTATCGTTTAAGACTCTATGCTTAGTGATCATGTGAGCAGTCTGAATGGTGTTCCCTTGTATGTACAGTTTGTTTTCAAGTTTGTTTTTCAAAGTTTTTATGTTGGAAAAGTCATTCAAAAGTTTTGATTCCTTAGCATTAAATTCTGTTTAAGCATTTTACATTTTCTTGAAGTTCTTGCTTTTGCTTAATGAGTTTTAGTAAGCTTTTCTTGTAAGGAGTTTAACTCTTGTTTTAACATTTCTTCCTAAAGTTATTTTTTCTAAGGATCGTCGTATTTGGTTATCCATCTCCGCTCACGGGTGGTCAATTAAAACTTAGCACGTTGTTCATAAATGGCAACTTGTTCCTTATAGGCATTGAGTTCGAGAGGTTATGGAATCATCGAGGCATGCATGCGGTGTATTCATCAAAAACATAGTCATCATTGACGCGTAAGATGCATTACTTGGTACATATTCACTTCCATCTTGCTTCACATATTGATCATATGGGACAACATTGCTATTACCCATATTGTTAGGAATTGTAAAATTCTATGTTAAAGTGTCGGTCACCCCAATAATGGTCTAGCATATGTTAGCTCGTAGATTTGTCGTTGTTTACGTTATTTAGCAGTTTATTAGTTAGTTTGTAGCGTAGTATAGTTTAGTGTAACACCGTGGAGGAAGGACGGTTATTTACCCACTGTATCCCTGATCCACAGGCCGATAGGAGGTCGTGTATTGTGTAAGTATAAATACCCCTTCCATCCATGGAAGGGGTGGTGCTTTTCAATCTAATATTCCATAATTTGTGAACCAAGTCTCTAGCTTGAACACCCAACTCTCTAACTTTCTCTTTCTAATGGCAAACATGTATTTTGATCTTCCAAGACCACCCGAATCATCAAACACAATAAATATACGATCCTACAATTGGTATCAAGTGCCAAGGTTCTTGTGTTGTGTTGATTTATGGTGGTTTCGTACCATGGTTTTTTTTGTGTTGTGTGGTTCGTACCAAGTTAACGTGTTATTGATTTATTGTGGTGTTCACTGTTACTGGTTTGGTATATATATGTTTGGTCAAAATATGTCATGTCCAATCAATAGTCATAACTGCTTTTGGTCATCTTTGTCCAAATCATAAATATTGTAATCTAAATGGTTGTTATTCTATGGTCAAACTGACATTGGAAGTGTTGATAGAATCTTGTTTATGTGGTCATTTTCATATAGTCAAAAAAAATGGTCAAGTTTTAGAGGTCAAAACAGATACAGTTTTCTGTTTTTCTGAGTCATTCATCATAGCGACTTGTGCAGCAAAGTTTATGGCGACTTGAGTTGTCTCTGGCCAGATTCAATGTATCAAGTAGCGAGTTGTACTATAAAGGTAGCGACTTGTTTTGACAAGTCGTAGTCGTAGCGACTTGGATAAAAGAATTTGCTAGCGACTTGGATACAAGTAGCGACTTGTACTATAAAGGTAGCGACTTGTTTTGACAAGTCGTGGTCGTAGCGACTTGGATAAAAGAATTTGCTAGCGACTTGGATACAAGTAGCGACTTGACTCAATCTATGCTTTAGCGACTTGTGGATTATTTGACTATTGAGTCAAATAAAGTCAATGGCGACTTAGACATTTGACTTTCGATGGCGACTTGTTAACTCTCTCATGAAAAGATCAGGTAGCGACTTGTATCAAAAGGTCTAGCGACTTGTAATGCATGACACTAAGGTAGCAACTTGACTGACAGAAATGAAGAATGAGAAGACATGACCACAAGACCTCAACCACATCACTAAAATACCATTAACCAAATAACACTCGACTTTAGTTTTTACAACCATCATCGATCAGTATGAGCGGATGTAAGCGAAAGCGAAGAAAGTCAAAACATCTCAACACAATCAAAACCATAAACCAATCCTACTCTAGACTCATCAATTACTCAAAGTCTAAATATGATCTCAGTAAAGTCCAATCTTTTAATCTTGTGAAAATACTTTTGTTGAACTTATGACCTCATAGATCAGACTTAAGACAATACTTCAGAATAATTTTCGAATGTGAAGAAAGAACAAAACCATTATGGGTTTCATACTAGCTTCTTGCTCGGTTAAATGGATAAATATACGGATAATTGAAATCTCAGATTCCTCGTTAATTGATTAATGACCTATAAAGATCTTAACTTTCATCGAAGTATCATCATCGATTATTTAATCTTGGGAAGCATTCACTTTAGTTAATATTCGAACCTATTAAGAAAAGTTTGAGAAATAATGGTGTCTCAAATCTTGTCTTTCGTTCGTTTCAATTACAAGAAAAATAATCGAGATTGACTATACTTACCACTTACCATCCCTGTGGCTCTGAAGATGGACCTCTAGCCATCTCTGTGGTGAGGTCATGACTGTAAATGTACATCCGTTTCATGATCTGTGTTGTGAGATAACTGATTATCGAAGTTTGTTTGTTAAAGGATGGGGTGATGATGTGATTCCTTTAGGCCTTTGATCTATTCTCTGTATTTGAAAGAGGTTGTTAATTCGTTTAAGAGATGGGAGCATAAGTCTAGTGTGAGATTTTTTAGGGTTAAGAGATATGTGTGCTCTCTTAAATATCCTCGTGTATTAGGGTATGGTGGAACCTAAACCGGTTGTGTACATGGGCCAAGGAGTATCAACGGGCTGCAATGGTTTTCATGGGCCGAATGTTTTGATACTCTTTATCTCTTGGGCCGAATGTCAATCTCATGGGCCAAGGACTGTTTTTCAGTTTGGTGGATCAGTTTAGTAACTTGGAATTATTACTTGATGGACCATGTAATTGACTGAATATGGGCCTCGTTCATTTGTATTGACGTGTGATATTCGATTTTGACTTTTAAGGTTTATATTAAGTATTGGTCCGTGAGTGGTGATGTATTTGGACTAGATAACATTTTCACAAGGACTCAAGTTAATCGGATATTAGATGTTATGCTTGAAGTTGTAACAATGGATCGAGGTTAATTTTTGTAATTGAATCGGGTACGTTGAATGGACTTGCACATTTGAATGAATTGAACCAGCATTAATGGATTTTTTGATCGGATGATTATTAATGACAATGAGATTTGACGATGAGAGTTGTGATGACGAGATTGATGATAAGATTTGGTATGATGATGAGATTTGATGGGTTGTGAGGTTTGGTACTTTGGTGTATGCATTTTCACGGAAAATATTATGCCTCAAATTGAGTTAATGGTTGAACAAAGTGGACTTCGGGGTTGTTTGTTCGGTATTTCTTATTTGGATATGAAGTGACGTTTTCCGGGCACGTTTACTTATTTTCGTCTTCTTTGTTTCCATCCTTCAGCGAAGATGACTTGTTTGGGCATTTATAGAGTGTGATAAAGACTTGGCTATTTAATTACGTTTGTGATTCTTTCTCACTTAACCCACAACGTAGCTATCACTTTGGTGTCTCACGCAGTTGAGGATATGTCAAGAGGTTTTGTACATTATGTACACCGTTTCTTTTTCACGAGGATTAGTACAAGTTTAAGTAACAAATATGGGGAATTTTACTTCATGATCAAGCTTGGCATATCGGGTTTACTTCTCAATGTGGTCACTACAATAGCCGACATAATGCGTGAATGATGTGTGTACCAAGGTGTTGATTGGATGGTTGATGATGTTGGATTTTGAACCGTTGATGAACCGCTGCATGTTCCCCTAAAACAGATATTCACCGAAACCAAAGTTGTCATTACACATTCAAGCTGACATTGTTTACGGTTTTGTCTTGATTTTGTAAAATCCCGCGAAAGAATCTATTTCTCGGTTTAAATCATAGACTTGTAAAATCCCGTGACAATGGAAACATCCTGGTAATAGTAAAGTGCATTTCCGGATCTATCTTACGGTTTATTCTTGGTTTTGTAAAATCCATGAAAGAAACTATTTCTCGCTTTAAACCATAGAGTAGTAAATGTCAGATTGATGGAACCATCCCGGAGAAAGGAAAGTGTATTTCGGGATCTCATTTGATGTCGGTGCTACGGTTTCGCTTGAAGAAGGATAAAGGTGTACTTCATGAATTGGATGTGTGTTTGGATATTCGTTATGGCGGTTTGGTTACTTCAAAGTTTTACTGGGTTATGCTCATTAAACCATGGTCGGGATGAAACCATTATCATAGTTCGTTTAAATGTCAAAAAAAAAAAAAAAAAAAAAAAAAAAAAAAAAGGCTAGATTTGAGCTTTTAATCAGAAGATGTGACAACGAAGTTTATTCACTATGACTTATTTGAGGTTGAAGTGAATTATCACGGCCGAGTGTACTTAGTATCTGAAGGTATCGGGGATGGTTGGATGAAGATTCTTCAAGATCCTTGTTCGAGCTTATTATCAAAAATGAAGACTTGGAAATCTAGTTATTGTTGGGTGTCTTTTACCTTTTTCTTTTACCACTTGGGGGAATTGGGCTCATACCACCACAAAAATAACTATCACTTTAAGGAGTTACGTTGTAGTGCCCAGTGTCACATTCAATTGTGGATTTTCAAGAGGTAATGTACGTCTATTACTTGATGGTTGGTTGGTTGAAGAGTATAGAGTACTTAAGAGATTCAGTGGAGCATGCATTCTCGGCACCGCTCTTTGTTACATATGTGCACGTTTAAGTCACGAGTTCGGGTTAGTTTACTTCAGGGTCAAATTCATCATATTGGGTCATCTCCATCAGCTGTCATTGCAAAGGGCCTACTGAATGATAATGGTGATGATTACATGTTTTGCTAAGAGAGTTGAAAAGAGAGAGATTATGACGTATGAACACATCAGTTCATGCCTCGTACTCTAAAGAAAAGAAATGTGTATGTTTCATGCATTATCTTGAAAGAAGAGAAATCTTCTTATGACGTATGAACACTTGGTTCATGCCTCGTACTCAAAGAAAAGAAAAGTGTACGTTTGATGCGCTTTATCTTCCAAAGAAGAGAAATCTTCTTATGACGTATGAACACAACAGTTCATGCCTCGTACTCTAAAGAAAAGAAATGTGTACGCTTCAATGCATTATCTTCCAAGAAGATAAATCTTCTTATGACGTATGAACATAACAGCTCATGCCTCATTCCTCAAAGAAAAGAAAAGTATACGCTTGATGCGCTTTATCTTCCAAGAAGATAAATCTTCTCACTTGACCATTTTCATCAACATGCTTCATACTTTTTCCATGCGCTTCAGTCATCAAGTGAACCGGGCTACCACTGATTGTTTTCTCATTCCACTTGCTCAATTATAATGAAGATGGCAACATCATGTGCTGATTTTGCGGGAGAGAAGTGTGAATAGAACATTTGGATGATTTCACTTATTTAGTCAAGAAGGGCATCTCCGTATGCAATTCTTGAGGGGGAGAAAAAGTGTGAATTTTTTGCATTGTTGATTGACTTTTGAGAATATAAATGGTCATACGGCTCTAAAGTCATGTAAGAACCGAGCTTCTTCTTATCGGGTCATCTTCACATGGAGTTTTTCTCTTCTAAGAGCCGTTGATTGACATCTTCACTCGGATTGATGAGTTTATCGACAAAGTGCTTCCGGTTAATGCTTCACGTATACATCAACATGATGATTCCGAACAATCTCTCTTCTTGTTTGATGTGATTGGTAGTTTGGCATTACCATCTTGTGTGTTCGTTATGGCCTTATTGTCGATTTCCTTGATGAACATCATACTTCTTGTTTGATTGGGAGAGATTTTAGTTAAGGGATTTGCAAGATGTAAGTTAATTGGGATGCTTTTGGTGGGATGCTTTTGGTGTGAGTTGAAGATGTTAACTATCTATTCCCCAACCGAACAATCTTGAAGAAGGTCGAGTCTGATCATTCTACATTTTCGCTACATGTTAGAAGACTAAAGACGAGTTGCATTTAACGATCTAAAGACTTCTTCTTAATCGGGCATCTATCAAACAGATTGTCGGTTTAGGGAGAGCACGAATTGGGAGAGAGTTATAAGTCGATTCAATCCCAATTAGACTTGCTCATATTCTTTAGCGATGACTCCTCGAGACGTTGTTATTGACTATTTCACGTATTGGACATTTGACACAAGTTGATTACTTGAGTTAATCGGTTATCACTTATTTGAGATTGAAGTTGACTTTCACAAAGGCGTGTTCTTATTTGATAACTTGCTCGGGCTTAAGAATTTGAGTTGAAGACTTGGTTTATCTAGTTACCGATAGTCTAGGTGGATGGTTGAAGACCTGGTTAACTATCACTATTAGGAGTTACTTTGTTTTACTCAGTGTCACACGCATATGACGGTGTGGATAATCGCAAGAGGTGTTAATGTCTCATACTTTGTTTGGGTAGTGAGTACTTAGAGATTTGCTTGAAGCATAAATTCTCTGCACCGTTCTTCCATCATTAGGTGCAAGCTTAAGATACAAATGTGGGGATGTTGACTTCAGTTTCAAGTATGTTATATCGGGTGTTCTTCTTCAGTGGTCACTTCAAATTGTCTACATAAGGGTTGATAAAAATAGTCAGAGAGAGTCTTTAGCAAGTTGATTCTCACAAGAGTTCAAGTGTTCTTCTCATAAAGATTTCAAGTATTTGGGCTTATTATGTGTTGCTGATTCTGAATCATCAAAACCAGAAAGGAGGAAGGAGACACGCATCTAAACGCGAGTAAACTTGATGAACTTAATACTTCTAAGTGATTGAAGATATCCCGGGAAGACAAATGTTATTACCGCAGAGAAACTCAAGGTTTGACTCATGACGAGTAAACTTGATGAACTTAATTCTTCTAAGTGATTGAAGATATCCCGGGAAAACAAATATCATGACCGCAGAGAAACTCAAGGTTTTACTCATCAAGGCGTTTAGTGTTAGTATTTCATCTACGTGGGAAGTGATGTTAGAAAGTTTACAAGATAAAAGAGGTACACTAGTGTGTGGTGATTTCGATGGTATCGCAATGATCGGGGAGAGAGATTGTGTACATTGGGGATGCTCAATTGTTTCACTTGAGTGCTTAATCGGTGATTCGAGATATAATCACTTATTCCGAGTTGACATCCGCAGAGATTGTCATCCGCAGAGATAATCGGTGACTTGGCACGCTTCTTCAATGTTATCGCTTATTCCTTCCTTGTGTATTGGTATACTTGGATACTTGAGCTTCATACACGATCATCGGGGAAGAAAAATGTGAACATGGGAGGTGTTTTCATTCCCTCATGATGTGTATTCGGAGAGCTCTTGGGTATTGGTGTACTTGGTTCTTGAGCTTCATACACGATCATCCGGAAGAAAAATGTGAACATGGGAAGGTGTTTTCATTCCCTCATGATGTGTATTCGGAGAGTTCGTGAGCATTATACAAAGAGGTCGACTACATCATTTCATCTACTTGGGGAATTGTTCTCTTGACACCTTTTGGAATGGATCGCTTGGACTTGATGGAAAAGGAAATTTGAGAAGATTATTTTAGTGTGGGATGAAACATTGTTGTTCTTCTATTGGATGATATAACCCGAATGGAGATCCTCGATTATCGTTCTTAAATGGAGCAATGGGATTTATGATAATGGTGTGCTTCCTTGTGAACTCGGCTAAAGCAAGCTTAAAATAGAGCTTGAATCTGCTCATCTTAAGGATTTTCGGTTTGGGGAAGTCGCGAGTCTCACTTTCGGATGGTTCAATTTCTCACAATTCAGAGCCTCGAAAGCTTTGGCGGTGAATGTTTAGAGATGATGACATCCATCTTCTACAACGGGTCATTCGATATCCTTATCTCGGTACTCGTATCATCATCTTCTTTTACTATATCATCTTCTCTATCTTTGTATATACTTATCAGAAAACCAAATACAAAAATATAAAACCAACAAAAAGAAAATAGAAAAATAGAAAATTTCAAAGACCCATAAAAATCTGAAAAATTTGAAAAATACCAAAAATATGTTTTCCAAGACATGTCTTCTGGTATCGATAACATCTACGGTCTTAGAAATGTCATTCAATAATGGCACGGGACTTCAGATGAAGTTCGAGCAGGAGGTGTAAATATTTCTTTCTAAACATGTCACAAATCTATGGCTTACTGATTATTTGATCAGAACCAGCGTCAAATTATGGCTTACGATTATTTCGATCAGTAACCCGTGATTAAAACTATGGCTTGCTATTATTTGAGATAGCAACCCGTTCTTTTAAAGGAAGGAAAGTGTTGCGCTAAACCTTTTTACAAAATATTTCGTGCACTTATCCTAAAAAACAAAACAAGGAAAGTATGTCGAAGGATCATTGCTCCTACACAAATGTTTTTCCGTCTAAAATTCTTGAGAAAAATATTTGGTGTTTTTCAAAATGGTGGTAAATGAGTGCTTTAAAACAATCATTCGAGTTTTGTAAAATTGAAAACTCAATCAATGACTTCAGCGCTTTTAAATCTTTTATAAAATGAGTTAGTGGTTGAGGGGGAAAAATGTTTTCAAATCTATATCTTCTAACGAGCTTTCTTAATTATCCTAATATGCTTAATTAAAAATGATGTTAACTTATGTTGAAGGACTAGGTGCCAAGGATATGATTGCTAGGATTAGATAATTAGAGTTTGATGAACACATTTTCCCATACATTTAAATGATCGATTGATATGTTGCATAGACTTTTATTAGTCGACATCGTTTGGGTGAGGTCGACCACCATATATCTCAGATGTGTGTTCACTAACGTATGCGGTATATTGGTTATAAGAATGTTCCCGATCCGGATCCCAGATTAATATGATTGGATGCCGAAAGGAAAGGGTAACTATATCTTGGGTTGACAAATGAAGAAACGGAGCTTAATTGGACTTCTATGGAGAGTTGGCATAAATGCAACGTAAGAGGTCTCAATGCATCTGCAGATGGTTTTCTTCCAAGTGATTGAAGAAACGAGCTTAATTTGACCTCGGTTGGCATTCAAAATGCAACGTGAAGAAGTCTCACTTGCATCAACAGACGGTTTTCTTCCAAACCCTACAAAGAACAACAACAAAAGCTTCTCAACCACCTAACGTATCTTTGTGCGGATACCATTTTTAAACAATTTTGAATAATTTGATTAAATTGTTTTGAAAATGGAAAATATTGTTTTGAAAATATATTGGACTAATTTTTTGAAAATCACCGGACTTCTTTTTATCAAAACCTAAGTCACTCAATTATCGACTTCGGTCATCGATTGAGGGGGAGAGTGATTTAAAATAAAATATTTTCAAACAATATTTCATCATAAGTCCGTTTGTACGCTAAAATGTGGTGATCTAAAGATTTAATGTTATGTCATGGTATGGTTTTCTTTAAAACTCAAAGATCATCAAAATGAAATTTTTACATTCTTGTTTGATTGTGAAATTATTTTATTTTACTTAAAAGGTCTCTTAAAACTATCATACGACACTAACAATCTTTAATGTCGAAATAAATGTTCCTTATCATCATTTTCAAAATTAAATCTTGCCACGTCTTTCCCCAAACTTTCTAAATGATTTAAATCGGATGGGATCACAAATCTCAAATGGTTTGATCGGGGGAGAGATCGTGATTTAAATCTCAAATCTGTTTTAATGGAATTGGTTTTAGTCCTTTATAGGCACTCCTGCCTCCATGTGCCAAACGATTTCAATATACATAATGCACATGTTGAGGAGGAGGATTTATCCAAAAACCAGATGAGTATTTAAACAAGGCCACATTTTCTCCCATGTTTTCTAAACCTAATTAAATCACTTGGGATCCAAATCTTAAAGGGTTTGATATTTTTGATCGGGGGAGAATTTGTGATTTAATAATGAAATTTGATAAATGGTGATCATTTTGATTTAATTGTGCAGGCTGCTCTCTCATATGTGCTAAACGCCTTCGAATCTCGAAGCATATATTGAGGGGGAGCATTTTAAAAGAAAAGAAACTATCGAGGTACAAAAACTTTTTTAAAGTTATTTATAAAGTACCTTGATTGTGTTATCAAATGGTTTCTTAATGGATTGTGTGATCGTAAATGTGCTTCAAAAGAACTATTGCCTCTATGTGATAAAAAGATTTCAAATATCCTACGCACATATTGAGGGGGGGAATTTTACCATGAAAATCAAATGGCTTTTTCGTATGAAAATTGTGATCAAAGAAAATATTTCAAAGTCCTCTTGCCTCCTTGTGCTAAACAATTTCTAAATCATACGCACATGTTGAGGGGGAGGTTTTCTAAATGATCAAAACTATTAAGGTACAAAATGCTTTGATCTCGTATCACAAGTACCTTGATTTGTTTTCCAAATGATTTTTCAATTGGTTTCATGAAGGAAAGAACAATACCAAAAGACCGACCAATTTACCTTATGCATGGTGTTATAAGGATGGTTAGGTTAGGTATTAGTTCCCACGATCCGCCCGAGCAGGAGGGATCTACCGAGGACAATCCACTAGATAGTGTAGAGTCCTTAGGTATGATGAAAAAGGAGAAAATGAGAAATGGGAAGAGTGCGGATGAGGCGAGCTAATCTTGGAATAAACCCAACAAGGTTCTAGTTATGAAGTCTCGGTAAGCATCAAGGGGTTGAAGAATGAAAAGAAATGAATGAGAAAGGGTGAAAAGAAATAGCCCTCCATCTATTCAACCTTAGGGCGAAACCGGGTTCAATACATATACTCTTGGTGGTTACTAAGGTAACACGGTATTGAAGACAAGGCGTCATGGACCCGATGGACGCCTTGCACTAAACTTCCCAAGCTACTCAAGTTCCTCTTAAAAGGGCTTGTTTCATTCTCACGGGAACCGACATAATCTATCGACTTTCTCTTAGAGATTGTTGATATTGAAGAAGGAGACCCTCTCCTAGTCTCCGACACAGGAACCAAAAATGCACAATTGAGTCTAGAGCCAAGAGATCATCCACAATATCTCATTAGGACAATAAATTAATGAAGACTTGTTTGTTTCACACAATGTGGAAAGTAAGAATATATTAAGAGTCCTCACGCATTATCCTTGTGGTATTGCGAAACATCCGAGTGATATGTAAAAATATTCACAATGAAGATGGAAATCCTTCAGAGCCAACATCAAACAAGCTCTTGGTGGGTGACATGTGAGATCTTTTCAAAAGATTAAGCTTGTGACAACTGGATAGAAAGCGATAGGAGATTCAATCTTGAATCAACCTTGGTCGAGAATGGAATTGACGAATACTTTTGGAAAAACCATTCGATGTGCAAACCTTCTTTTCTCTAGCACGTCGAATGTGTACTTATGTTTTCAAATTCAAAAGTATCTCGATTGAAATATACTTTTAGAAAAACCGTTCGATGTGCGAATCCTTCTTTTCGCCGCACGTCGAATGTGTACTCATTCTCTAATACAAAAGTATTTTGATTGAAAATTGATCTTTCTCATAAAACCTTCGTCGTATTGCAAAACTCTTTCTTCAAGCAATACGCGATTGTTTTCAAATCAATGTTTCATCAATCGGTGAATCTCAATTTGTTGGTTCACTCACTCCGTGTTGTCTTCTTTGAGGCGTTCGGTTTGAGAACAGCTAGAACAATTGCGAAACCACGTCAAGGAGATTCTTGAATTATACGATCACGAGCGGTATTTATCTTGATCAGCGGGAACCGTGGGCGTTTACCTCAATTCAACGAAAGTGGTCAAAGACACTTTCGTGTGTTTATTGCTAACTGTTGTTTGCGGTACATTTGGACGGTTGCGGTGATCGAATTGAGCGTCAATCCAAAGCCACATGCTCACATCCATACTTAATTGAAGAAATCATGGTGGTGCATATCTACATAACCCGGTTACGATATTTTTATACTATGCTTCGCTACTGCTGCGCAAATATCATGAACGATAAGGCTTCCGCTACTACGATGGAAAGATGTCATGATTCAAAAGTGTGAGCATATTGGTCCGAAAGTCACAACTTCACATGATGGCAACACAATAAAGGGTAATCCAGAGATTTACTGTGGCTAATGATCTCAATGAAAGCTCGAAGATCATCAAAGATGTGGATCAGTTCAAAGACCTCCACTGAAAGTACTAAACTATGCGGACTTTGAAGATTCGCTACTAAAGCACAAAGATTGTGGAAATGAAGAATTCAAGTCTACGAGCTCAAGAACGGAGTCAAAGATAGAATGCTAGGAAGCATATTTGTATTTCATGGGGTGACCTCCCTTAGGGGGAGATTGTTAGGAATTGGAAAATTCTATGTTAAAGTGTCGGTCACCCCAATAATGGTCTAGCATATGTTAGCTCGTAGATTTGTCGTTGTTTACGTTATTTAGCAGTTTATTAGTTAGTTTGTAGCGTAGTATAGTTTAGTGTAACACCGTGGAGGAAGGACGGGTCTTTACCCACTGTATCCCTGATCCACAGGCCGATAGGAGGCCGTGTATTGTGTAAGTATAAATACCCCTTCCATCCATGGAAAGGGTGGTGCTTTTCAATCTAATATTCCATAATTTGTGAACCAAGTCTCTAGCTTGAACACCCAACTCTCTAACTTTCTCTCTCTAATGAAAAACATGTATTTTGATCTTCCAAGACCACCTGAATCATCAAACACAATAAATATACGATCCTACACATATTTTCAATATCTGATTCAATAATTTCAGTTGATTGTACTTTGTCATGCATCTTTTGCACATCAACCTCATCGTATAGTTTAATACCTCTAAGATGATAGATTCCCTGGAAGGATTGGCCTGTTTTGGTGAAGAAGCCCTTAGAGTGACAATTGGTGAGATACTAGCCATGAAGATGGTCTAGGCAGTTAGTTCATCATCAACATCTGAATCAAATGCATCACAGTCTGCAACTTGAAATGCGTTGGGATTGTTCTGACCCATACCATGCACTGGCTGTTCATCCACATCAGCATCATAAGTTCAGGCATTTCCCTCAGGAAGGAATAGCAATTCTTCCTCATTCAACATAGCTCCACTGTCTTAAGATTTCACCAGCAGCATCTTGTCTCTGAAGTACTTTGCGTTTTGTGGACTTTTTGGAAGAGTGAAATTTCTTGCGATGTGACCTTCTCCACCACAGTTGTAACACTTGATAGGCTTTACTTGACCCTGAGCCATGTTCCTTCCACGATTCTGATTAGCCGCATATCCACCACAACCGCCAGCATTCCCATATCCAGCACCAACATTCCCATATCCAGCACCAACATTCCCATATCCAGCACCAACATTCCCTTGCTCATTATGTGGAAGGTATGCATCATGTCTTCCTTGCACATTTTGCACCACTATCTTTCCGTCTTTAACCGTAGCCTGATTGTGAAGATTGGATGCAGTAATAAGGTGATTGTTGGTGTGTTGTGAAGTTCAAGTTCTGATTGACCATTAAAACCAGTTGATTGACAAGCTATTCCATGAATGTGTTTGATTCTGGAGGCTTATACCATGGATCCGGAATGAGTTTGTGATTACCATTTCTAGTAGGTATTGTTAATACAAATAAACCATAAAAATGTTTATTAATATTTTGCGATCTCTTTGTGTTTTGTTGATACAAATATAATGTTGTCTTAAGTATAATTATAAGGATACATGTTATTTTTGTAAAGCATTTACATATAGTCATTTGAATACAAAAATGTAGTAATTAAGCATTTGTTGTAATATTTTATTAGGATGGGTAAAAACCATAACCCATGGATCTTAACCCATACCCAAGTAGACTAGATGCAATGTATACTTAGATACATTGAATCTAAAGAAAACCCATGGACCAACCCATAACCCATGACCCATAACCAAAAACCCATGGGCAAGAGGGCGTTCCACGGATCCCTAGGTTTACACTAGACGGATCCCAGTGGAAGGATCCGTGGGATCCGAGGAACAGTGAAGAATTTTGCCTATAAATAGAGAGCCATTTCTTCATTCTAACTCACCCTCTTCTTACTAAATCTCTCATACACTCTCATTCTCTTCTAACATATAGATCACTTGATCCGAGAGTTGTTCTTCTTTCTTTCTCTTTGTGATCCTCATATAGGTCCTTCTAAGGCGAGATCACAAGCATTCTACAAGTCTTCCAAGCAAGGGGTCCTTGATTGATTTGTCACTCCATAAGATTTACATGCGAAGATCTTGTATTTGATATTTCACATATTTGTTGTGCAATAGTCGTGTTGGTTTGGTCCACCGTGTTACGGACTCGGTATCTAGCTTTGTCTGGGAAAAAGTGTAAGCAACGTTGTGAAGGCTTCTCCGCCAAGTGAAGGAGTTTGTTGACATAGTGCTTGAACTCTCGAGTAGGTGACTCGGGGGTGGAGTAGGGCAAGGAAGGTGTCCTTGTAGCGAACCACTATAAATCGGTTGTGTCATTTCTATCCCTTAACTTTATTTATTTTCTTGCATTATCATTAGATCTATACGTTCTCAACATCCATACAATTTCACATAATATCGGATCTAAAGTTTTTGAAATCAACTTAAAATCGGCAAAACTATTCAACCCCCCCTTCTAGTTTTCCACAATTGGCATCAAGAGCTAAGTTTATAAAAGTTTTAAAGTAAAATTGTATTTTAAAAACTTTTCGATCACTATGGGTTCTGAAAATTATAAGGAAGGGCAATCTATGCAAAGACCACCACTACTTGAAACTAATGGTTTTATATATTGGAAAAATAGTGAAGCAGAAATGGTTTTATATAATGCTTTACCGAAAAATGAATTCGAAAGAATTTCTATGCTTAAAACCTCTAAAAAAATTTGGACTTCTTTAGTTGTAACTCATCAAGGCAACCAACAAGTTAAGAATAATAAAATTGATTTATTTGTTCAACAATATGAACAATTTTCAATATCGGATGAGGAAACTATAGATCATTCTTTTGCTAACTTTAATACTATTATTACATCATTACAAGCACTTGATGAATCTTTTCTAGCCGTAACCATGTTAGGAGATATCTAAGGCACTTCCATCGAAGTGGAGATCCAAGGTGACGGCAATTGAAGAGTCAAAAGATTTGACAATCCTCACCTCGATGAACTCATAGGCAACCTAAAGTCTACGAGCTTGTCCTTGCCAAAGACTCCAAAACCTCAAAGGTAAAGAAAACACAAATCTCTTGCCCTTAAAGCCAAAAAGGGTTCAAGCGATGAAGAAAACTCCTCTTGAGTAGTGACGACGAGGAGTACGCTATGGCGGTGAGGGACTTTAAAAGTTCTTTAGAAGAAAGGAAGATCGTCAAACAACCATATGGCGATAATAAAGGCTTTCGGAAAAGCAAAGAGGACGAGAAGCCAAAGGATGATCGTACTTGCTTTAAATGTGGGGACCCAAACCACTTTATTAGTAAGTGTCCCAAAAGGGGTGATCATAAAGCATTCGTGAGCGGCACGTGGGGAATGAGTGACGAGGAGGACGAAGAAATTTGTCTCATGGCAAATGACGAGGTATGTCGCGAATACTATAGTAGTTCATCACTTGATGACGACTCTTTACATAATGAATATGACAAACTATGCAACATTAGCTTAAAACTAATTAACAAAAATAAGCTTTTAAAGAGTCAAAACCAACGTTTAGATAAAGAAGTCATAGAGTTAAAAGCAAAACTAAAACGTTTAGAAAAAGGTAAAATAGCAAGTGGTGAATGTGAACTTTGCATTCAACTTCAAACACTAGTTGATCATCTAGATTCTAAAATTGCTAGAATGAGTACGAACACCTTAGATACAATACTAGATGGTGTTAAAACTGGTAACAACCTAAAAGGCTTAGGTATTCAACAACTTGATCCATCAACTAGTGAAAGTAAAGAAACAAAATTTGTTAAAGCGCTAGAAAAACCGCCACTTTGTTGTGGCGGATCCTGGATCCCTTAAAAGGGAACCGGCTAGTGTCTGACGAGGGATCCGTGGATCTGCTTTGTAACAAGCAGTAGTAATAATGTAGCGTCTTCATCTAGAACTGATTTTGTTATCGTTAATAGGAAGAAACCAACTCACGTAACCACTAGACAACCACCTCTAAAATATAATCCTACTTTTGCAAGAAACAAAGCTCCATCTTTTTCAAAACCTAATTCATTTAGGAGACCTAATAACGTTTATCCAAGAAGTAACCATCAAATGGGATGGAACCCAAATATGCAAAACGGTTTTCCTTTTCAAAACTTTGCTCCATGGAATGCATATTCATCTTATCCATACATGTCTAACATGAATAGAATGTTTAACACTAATGGACCCATTAACAAATGGGGACCAAACTTTTGAGTTTATTATTGTTTTAGGTGTACTTAAAGGTCGATCTAGACCCCGATGAATGGGTCAAGGATAGCGGGTGCACGAGGCACATGACCGGCAATAGGGATCTATTCTCCGCATATGAATCCGTAAATGGAGGTAATGTGGTGTTTGGAAATAGCAAAGTAGAATCATCGGTAAAGGTGCGATTTCTAACAAATCTCTAACCATTAACGATGTGTGTCACGTAGAAAACCTAAACTTTAACCTCTTAAGTATAGGAAAAATATGTGATAAAAAGTGCAATGTACTCTTTACCGAAACCGGTAGTAAGATACTTAAAAATGGCATAACCATAGGAAGAGGAATTAGGAAACATGGAGTCTATGTCATTAAAATTGGTAATGAACCCAAAGACAAACTATGTCTTACCTCTATGGATGATATGTTAGGAATTAGAAATTCCAGGTATTAAAGAGTCGGTCACCTCAAGTATATGTAATCGTTAGAAAGCTCGTAGTCGTAGTGATTCTTAAGTTAAGTAGTATTTAGTTAAGTAACACCGTGGAGGACGGACGGGTCTTTACCCACTGTATGCCTGATCCACAGCCCGATGTGTGGCATTTTATGTAAGACTATAAATACTCTCTACCTTCCAAGGTAGAGTTGGAGCTCATAATAATATCTTTCACTTTCTCTCACTAAGTTCCTAAACCTCTAACTTTCTCTCTAGAATTCCATCTATATGCTACTTTGTGTTATGGTTTGATGTGTATGTGAAAAGTTATAACTAACAATTGGTATCGAGCCATGGTTAGATCATATCTTGCACATCTTTGGATTTCTAGTGGTTTTAGGTGGTTTTGAGTTTGAAAAAGTTTAGTGGTTTTGCATCATTTGGTTGATTTCTTGTGTTAAAGTTTGAATTTTGTTAGTACTTTCATGTTTAGAATCATCACAAGTGTTTAGGTTTTCATTTGGTTAGCTTGAATCATCTTGGTTGGGTTGTTTTGGATTGAAAAGTGATGTTTATATGGTTTTTCTTGCTAGCGACTTAGCTCACGGTTTATTTTCTTCATAGCGACTTGCTTTACAAAATTGTAGCGAGTTACGGTTTTAGACCTAGCGAGTTAGATCTAGTGAGTTAAAGTACAAGTAGTGGACTCTCCACTACAGTGGCGACTTGTGGTAGCGACTTGATGCATGGCGAGTTGCTCTTTAGCTACTTGTATCTCTAGCGACTTGTGTGGCAATTCTTGCCAAAATTTTGCTAGCGACTTGAGGGTTAGCGAGTTACTACTTAGCGACTTGCTTTTGTCTAGCGACTCGGGACTCTAGCGACTTAGTTGTCTAGCGAATTAGCGTTAGCGACTTAGTGCATTATCTTCAGCGACTTAGTGCATTATCTTCAGCGACTTAGTGCATTATCTTCTAGCGACTTGAGTGATTGTTTACGGTTTTCTCTTGATTTAGTAAAATCCGTGAAAGAATCTATTTCCGGTTTAATCATAGAGTTATAAAATCCGTATAATCATTAACATGTCTACCAACGTCCTACTATCATCTCCATTGTTGTCGAGGATGTACAAGCGGTGGCTCGATTACTCGTCCACCCATGCTTGCAGGCCGACTACGATTCTTGGGCTCAACGAATCAGTTGTATTGCCTTGGAAAGGAAAATGGTGTCAACATTCTCAAATCCATTGATGAAGGACCATATCGAGTTGAGGCGACTAGAGACATACTTGATACTAATGAAGATGGTACTCCGGTTTACGGAATGGACGGACCTAAGATGTATGATGAGCTTGATGATAAGGATAAAAGAGATTTGATCACGAGATATCGGGGCTTCAAACATTGTTCTTCAAGGTCTTCCTAAAGACATCTACAAGTGATCAATCATAACACCTTGAAGCAAAGGCGGTTTGGGATAATGTTAAGATGCTTCTCTCGGGTTCGAAATTAACTATGGAAGGCAGAGAATCCCAACTCTATGAAATTTGAGCACTTCAAGATGAAACCGGATGAGAGTGTCTATGAGTACTATGTGAGATTTCATAAGTTAGTGAATGACATGAGGAACATCGAATGACTATGCCTAACATTCAATTGAACTCAAAATTTGTGAACAACATGAATCCGGATGGCACAAGTTTGTCATATTTGTGAAGCTCACTAAAGGATTGAAGAATACAAACTATGAGCAACTCTATGCCTTCCTCCTTGAGAATGAGAGACATGCTATGTTTGAAAAATTGATTCTCAATCGGTTCAAAACCAACCGAGGGAGAGACAAGCTCGTCTAATGACTCAACGACTTTCTACTCAAACATTGGAATCTCAACCAAAGCATCACAAGTCATACCTTTGGGTAATGGTAATCACAAACTCATTCACGATCCTATGTTCAAACAAGGCGATCTTGATGCTCACGTGGGTAACTTCATTAATCAACTAGCTCTTCTCATTAGTCAAAACATGAATTCTCTCCCACAAACCAACAACCTCGAGCGCATCTAACCCACACAATCAAGCCATTTGTTAAAGATGGAAAAATCGTGGTGCAACCCGATTCGGAAAGACAGTATGATCGGGGAAGAGGTGGGCGGGAGAGGTTATGTGGGCAACGAAATCGAGGAAGAAATGGTACCCAAGGTCAAGCTAAGCCAATCAAATGTTACAAGCGTGGGGGTGAAGGACACATTGCAAGGAACGCACATCTCCAAAGCGTCCACGAATCTTGATTACTTGAGAGATAAGATGTTCTTGGCTCGGGACAATGCTTTGGATGAAGAGGAATTGTTTGTTTCTTCTTGAGGGCAATGCCAAGACCTATGATGCGAGATGTGGATGAGCGACTATTCAGGAGATAGGTCACAATCATCGAAATGCCTTTCAAGTCGTTGACCGTGATGCATATGACTACGATGTAGATGATGGACCTCTGCACACACAATTTTTATGGCTAGCATTTCTCCAATGGTTTCTCCCAAGGTCTCTTCTTCACCACAAGGTGGCCCATCCAAGGACAAACTCGTCTCGGAGGTATTAAAACTATACGATGATCTTTGATGTACAGCGGATGCATGACAAAGTACAATCAATGAAACTATTAAATCAAATGTTGAAAATATGGGTAATAACAATATTGTCCCATACGATCAATACGTGAAACAAAGTGAAAGTGAAGTTGTACCAAGTGATGCATCTTCTGCGATCAACAATGACTATGTCTTTGATGAATACACTTGCATGTGCTCTGATGATTCCATAATTTACGAACTAAATGCCTATAAGGAGCGTGTTGCTATTTATGAACAACGTGCAAAATTTGAGTTGACCACTAAGTGAGCGGAAATGGATGACCAAGTGAGTACATTAATTTGAAAAAGTAAGTTTAGAAAGAAGTATTGAAACAAGAATTAAATTCCTTGCAAGAAAAACTTTCTAAAACATTAAACAAAACAAGAACTTCAAGAAAATGTGAAAATGCTTAAGCAAGAATTTAATGCAAAGGAATCAAAACTCTTGAGAGATTTTCTAATCGAAAACTTTGAAAAACAAACTTGAAAACAAGTTGTACATACAAGAAAACACCATTCAGATTGCTCACATGGTCACTAAACATCGAGTCTTAAGCGATAAGCATAGCATTCCCTTGTTGAGGAACCAAATCCGAGGTAATTAAAAGGCTAGAAATGCTCATAAGGTGCTTTATGATGGTAATGAAATCCTTAAGCCTAGCGCGAAACCTAGTTGCGTTGAGTGCCTTTGAGGAAGATAAGAAATCAAATGAAATCACTAGGTAAAGATGAATAAGAAACAAAATGATCCCAAATGCAAAGAAAAACATAATTATCACTCCTCATGATTACAAGAAGGAAAACTGGATTTCCTTGAACAATTTTAAGCCTCGACATTGTTGACTCCGAACAAGTCTTACGGAAAAAGGATTTAGATAAGCGAGAAGCGGAAAATATTGTTGAAACAAACCCTCCCTTTGGAAAATGCCTAGAAGCGTGTGTATCCTCCTAATACACCAATGCATCTTGTACCTAGAACAATTGCCACTAAAAGCAAGACATTAATTAGCCAATACGTTATATTTCAACTATTTGTTGATTTTGAGAAAACTTGCAAGAAAAGGATCACACCCATTGGTATAACGAAGGAGAAAGGGTTTTGAACAAATGAAAGAATGTTATTTAAGCGAGGTCATGCCCTTCTTTAAACTTCTAAAGATCACTTTGAGAGTCTTAAAAGGGATAGAAAGCGATATTAAGGGAATGGAAAGGAATTTGATGCAATGGTTGTTGAAGTTAGTGACTATGGCGTGCACTTGAAATATAATGAGATTGAGAGAAAGAACTTGCATACATTAAATGAGAATCTTATTCTTGAATGTGTTGCTCAAGATGTGTTTTCAACGCTTCAAATTGCTCTATTAATGCTTCCAAATTTCATGAACTATCCGTGGCCACGAAAGTCTCCCATGATCGTGTCATTGAGCTTGAAAAACTAATTCTAAACTAAATGAGAAAATTGAACGGATTATCACGACAATTTCGTTAAACATTTTCTAAACTAGAAGTTGAGCATTTTAATTTACAACTAAAATATCAACATCTTAAAGAAAATGTCAAAACTTCAAATGTCAAGACATCTTGGATGCTCGAGTTTGATGCGATTTTCAAATTAACAAAGCGTGATGAGCAGATTCAAGCTACATGCAACACGATCGAGAAAGTTGAAAGCCCAAATCTCTCAATTAAAGGGTCAAGCGAACAATATGACGGGCTCCCAAATGCCTCCTCCTTTAGATTCTCGAAATTCTCAAGCGTTTCATCTTCAAAACCTAGTAAATGCTTTACAAAGGAAAGCGAAAGTTTTCTAGAAGAAAATGAAAAGGTTAAGCGTCATTTCAATGAGTTATTTGAATCAATTAAAGTCACTCGTAACAAAACAACGAACAAATAGCTTCATTGCAAAGGAAATTGAGAATCGAAGAGTCGGGTAAAAGGAAAATGCCAATGACCAATGGGGAGAATGGTGTATCAAAGGTTCACTCTTGTAATAAATATATTTTATGCGTGACTTATGTCCCTCCTCATCTAAGGAACAACAAACTTGCTATTCAAACATACTTCTCATCCCTTAAGGATTGCCTAGAATGTGCGTGAGATTGTTGAAGAGGATAAGTTAGAGAAACCTCATGATAATGCAATTGGACATGCATGCTTATATGCCAAACGATCTCAAGAAATCTTAGAATGCTTGATCACAATATGCCCAAAGTCATTAGGTGAGAGAGTTAATCCTTTGATTCCATGCTCGATGCCTAATGCCAAGTATGATATGCACTCGATTCCCAATGTTTTGAATGTGAACCGTAGTGTGCCTTTAAGGGGTTGATTCTAGATTTGTCAATGCTAAGAAAGAGAACTCAAGTGTGCCTTCTAGGAGTACAAATCTCGGTACCTCTAGTGTTAAGAATGTGAAACTTAGTGCACTGCATGTAGTTGGATCGACACATCTAAGCGGGTGGTGCAAAGAGTAATAAAACAAACTAATGTTCCCATTCCTCTACAGAGAATGTCGGTGACATTAAAGGGAGCGGTCAAAGTCTCAAGACAATACAAGGAATGATAGGACCTCATGAAGCTAAGAATGTGCCTTTGGAAAAAAGTAGAAGAACAATCTAGGAACTTTAAGTTTGAATCGAATAAAGCGAATCGTGTTGATTCTAGTATTAGCCATAGGCGTCTTGTAATTAATTCGAATTCGATACTATTTGCAAACCTTGTCTTGATGTCCGCTTGAATTACATTTCTAATCATGAATGTGGTGTTAATGTTACGCCTAATGATGTTAATTGTCCGACTCATATTGTTAATGCTAAAATTCATGCTAAGAAGGCTAAAAGGCAAAAAGCGAAAGAAAGTTAGAAAACAATGGAAACCCACGGGAAGAACATTCGATAAAATAGGCTTCTATTGGATACACGTTGGTCATAAGACTAATCGAGATAATGCCCACTAGAAAATGGATGCCAACTAGTAGAACTATTCCTTTAAGTGATCACACCGTGAGCAGGCTATCTGAGACACTAGTATTGCATCTATTCACAATGATTCCATTGCCTCACTTTCGATATGAATGCTTCTATTTACGATGTGGGTGTTCCAACCATTGTAACTAACCAAATGGAACCCATTCTTGCATGGGGATCCCAATTATCCGATTATCCACTCTTATGCGTGTTCAACTGCGGATCGTTCAAATCGATTACGTGGTACACGGACTCAGTTTGTTCCAAGTATATATTGGAGACCGGTCGCGACTCATGAACTTCGTGAGCAAATTCATCGGGACTATTAGATTTGGTAATGATCATTTCGGTGCTATTATGGGTTATGGAGATTATGTTGTTGGTGATAGTGTCATCTCTAGAGTGTATTATGTGGAAGGTTTAGGTCATAATCATTCTCTGTTGGTCAATTCGTGATTACGATCTAGAAGTAGCCTTGAAAAACATACCGCTTTGTTAGAGATCTTAATGGTGAAGGAACTGTTAAAAGGAACTCGTGGCTCAAATATTTACACCATCTCTATCGATGACATGATGAGGGCCTCACCAATCTACTTGTTATCAAAGGCTTCAAAACAAAGTCATGGTTATGGCATCGTCGTCTCAATCACTTGAACTTGGCACCATCAGCGATCTTTCGAGAAAGGACTTAGTTGTAGGTTTACCTAGACTAAAGTATGAAAAGGATCATCTTTGTTCGATTATGTCAATTGGGAAAAAGCAAGAAGTCCGCCCATAAACCCAAACCTACTAACTCATCACGAAGTTCTTCATATGATTCATATGGATTTATGTGGACCAATGAGGGTGCGAGAATATCTTTGGGAAGAAATATGTGTTAGTTGTGGTTGATGATTACTCTAGATTCACAGGTCAAGTTCTTAAGGACAAAGGATGAAACTCGATATCATCATCAAACTCATCAAACAATGCGAGTTCGACTAAACAAAACCGTCGAATTATCGAATAGACAATGGGCCGAGTTTGTCAACAAACAACTTAGTGAATTCTATGAAAGCGTTGGAATCGACCATCAAAGAAGTGTTCCACGAACCCCTCAGCGAGCGGTGTAGTTGAAAGGCGAAATCGTACTCTTGTTGAAGCCGCTAGAACAATCTTGATCTACTCAAAGGTTCCAATGTTTCTCCGGTGAAGCAATTGCCACTTGCATGCTACACACAAAATCGTTCCCGATTCACACTATTCATGGAAAACTCCATATGAACTCGTCCACAACAGAAAACCTAATCTATCTTTCCTTCGTGTGTTTGGTGCCTTGTGCTATCCAACTAATGAGGTCAAGACTTGGGCAAACTCGGGGCTAAAGTCGACATTGGAGTATTTGTAGGATATGCACCAAACAAAAGGGATACGAATCTACAACAAAAGAACCCGAAATATCATGGAAACAATTCACGTTACGTTTGATGGTGACCGGTCAAATGGCTCTGGACACTCCATTCGGGACCCGCACATCAAAACAGTCCCATTGGTTCATCACTTGTTCCAAACTCCTCTCAAGAAACTCCATATGTACCTCCATCCGAAGATGATGTAAAGAAATTGTTTGATCCTATGTTTGATGAACTGTATGATTCAATTACTAATGAGGTCTTGATCCCTACAACAGAGGTTGCTCATATTCCGATGAATGAAGTCAATCCCTCGGTCTCAATATCTTTAAGTCATGAAGCACCATTCTTTGATCCTTGATCTCATCAACAAATCATCATTCTTCAAATATACATCATGGAAATGTTTCGGCATCAATGATGAAGTTAATCCCTTTGCGACTCTCAAGATGCTCCATTTGAAAACATATTTGCTACTCACGAATCATCATCGAACCATCTTCTTGGAGACATCGACTCGACTACCTCGGTTCCTCAACAAGCGCCACATGAACACCTCGGAAAATGGACTCACGATCACCCCTTAGACAACATCATTGGAAATCCTCTCATCCTGTATCAACCGGAAACAACTTGCAACCGATGCCTTATGGTGCTTCTTCAACTCCGTACTATCTAAGATCGAACCAAAAGATGTTAAAACCGCCATGAATGAAGATAGGCGGTTCAATGCCATGCAAGATGAAATTCATGAGTTTGATCGTCTTGATGTATGGGAGTTAGTACTGCTCCGAGGCGTGCTATGATCATAGCTCTCAAATGGATCTTCAAAGTAAAACTTGATGAGCATGGTGATGTGTTGAAGAACAAGGCTCGATTAGTTGCTAAAGGATATCGTCAAGAGGAGGTATAGACTTTGAAGAATCTTTTGCTCCAGGTTGCTCGAATCGAGGCAATCGAATCTTCGGCTAATCTTTGCTAGTAAGAACATGATAGTATATCGATGGATGTAAAGACGGCATTTACGAGCGGAGATCTTAAAGAAGTCGTCTCGTCGACCAACTGAAGGATTTGTGAATCAAGAGCATCCTACTCACGTTTATCGTTTGAAGAAGGCTCTTTACGGTTTAAAGCAAGCTCCAAGGGCATGGTATGATACATCATGTCAAAGTTTCTTCTATCAACCGGATTCATCAAAGGAGCGATTGATCCTACATTGTTCACCGTAAAGTCGAGCAAACATTTAATTCATGTTCAAATTTATGTTGATGATATTATTTTTGCCTCGGCGGACCCAATGGAATGTGATCGTTTTCAAATGAAATGAGTTCAAAGTTTCAAATGTCAATGATGGGACAAATGTCATTTTCTTGGGATTACAAATTTCACAAAGTCCGGAGGCATTTTCATAAATCAATCTAAATATGCAAGAGATTTTAAAGAAATTTGGATTTGATTCATGTGACCTGTTGACACCCCATGATTGACCGAACCAAACTAGATGAGGACCTCTCGGGGATCATGATTGACCAAACGAAATATCGGAGTATGATTGGATCCCGATGTATCTCGATGCTAGTAGACTTGACATCTTGTTCATTTGTTTGCATGTGTGCTAGATACCGAGCTAAGCCTACTAAAAAGCACCTTGAAGCGATTAAGCGGGTCTTCGGTATCTCCAAGGAACCATCAATATGGGTCTTTGGTACCGAAGAACACCGGTATGTCACTAACGGCCTATCGAATCTTGATCATGCGAGTTGTCAAGATACACGTCAAATACGTCGGAGGTGCTCGATTTTGGGTGATAAGCTTGTGAGTGGTCTTCAAAGAAGCAAATGAGTACTTCTATTTCCTCTCAGAGGTGAATACATAGCCATGTCATCTTGTTATGCTCAAATCTTATGGATGAGATCTCAATTATCGACTATGGCTTTGAATTCAACAAAATCCCTCTCTCTTGTGATAATAAAGTGCTATTGCTCTCTCATGCAACAACGTTCAACACTCAAGAGCAAAGCATATCGACATTCGACATCATTTTATCGAGGAACAAGTGGAAAAAGGTGTGGTGGAACTATATTTTGTGAGGTCCGAATATCGGTTAGCGGACATCTTCACCAAAGCTCTTCCAAGAGAACGTTTGAGTTTATTCTTCCACGACTTGGCTTGAAAAGCCTTCAACCGAAACTCTCAAACGTCTTGGGAGGAAGACGAGGAGTAAAGGTCTATCTTCATCTATCTCTTGTATATATCTATTCGAAAAACAAAATACAAAATTATAAAACCTTCAAAAATCAAATAGAAAAATATAAAACTCTCAAAATCCATAAAAATTTAAAAAAAAAAAAAAAAAAAAAAAAAAATCGAAAAATCTTCAAAAATTATTGTCAATTTGTCATGTTTTTCTCGATTCGATAATATCTACGGTCTTTGTCTTTGTCATTCAAAGAATGACACGGGACTTTAGATGTTGTTCAATTCTTAAAAAAAAAAAAAAAAAAAAAAAAAAAAAAAAAAAAAAAATATTTGGGAGAAAGAGAATAAATGGTTTATTGTCTTTTCAGCAATAACCGCTTTTAAAAGAAAGAACGAGCCATGTTTTAACATGTTTTCAAATTCCATGCTCGATTCTATAAACATTTATCTCTTGAAAACCAAATGCTTTGAAAAATAACTCGGTTTCTATTTTTGATAATCATCGGGACTTATTTGTCAAAATCTCTATCTCTCAATCAACAACCTATGTCATTGATTGAGGGGAGAATGATTTCAATTAAATTAAAAAGTTATTTGGCATTAAATTGTTTTCAAAAGATATACATGCATGTTTTATCAATGGAGTTTAAAGTCTTAAAATCCGATCCTTATCGGTTCAAACGCTTTCACAATCAAGTCACAATTCTCCTTAAAAGCTTTCAAAATCAATTTAAATCTATACGAGATCACAAATCTCAAATGTTTTGATAATTGTGATCGGGAGAATGTGTGATTTAAATTGGATTTAAACGATAATTGGTAAATGGTTTCATAAGAATGTACATCTTGTCCTTCCCACATGTGACAAACGATTTCAAATTTTCAATGCACATGTTGAGGGGAGCATCTATCTTAAACCTTTGATTTGAATCGTGATCATTCATCCCATGTGCGGGTTCCCTCTAGTATGTGCAAAACTCTTTTCAAACCTCGAGGCACATATTGAGGGGAGCAAATTATGGAAACCTCATCCTTCCGGAAATGCTATATCTACTTGATTTGATGTGGGAAGTGATGTTGATATCTTTAGAAAATGTTAATCAAAGAAGGTAATTCTTTCTCTTGCCTCCGTGTGCAAAACATTTTCAAATACTTGATGCACATGTTGAGGGGAGTTCTCGTTCTAAAAATATCAAAACAATTCGGTACAAAATCTTGATAATATATCACAAGTATCCGAATTGAGTTTCAAATGGTTTTCAATTGGTTCCAATGGCGGATGAACAATACCAAATAGACCGACCAACTCTACTTTATGTACGGTGATATAAGGATGATAAGGTTAGGTATGTGTTCCCATGATCCGCCGAACCGGAGGGATCTACCGAGGATAATCCACTAGTTAGTGTAGAAGTCCTTAGGTATGATGATAAAAGGAGAAAATGAGATATGGAAAGAGTGCGGACTAAGGCGAGCTAGTCTTGGAATAAACCCAACAAGGTTCTAGCTATGAAGTCTCGGTAAGCTTGAAGGGTTGAAGAATTAAAAGAATTGAATGAGAAAGGGTGAAAACAAATAGCCTCCATTTATTCAACCTTAGGGCGAAACCGGGTTCACTTCATATGCTCTTGATGGTAACATCGGTATTGAAGACAAGGCGTCATGGACCCGATGGCGCATCGCACTTCACCTTTCCAAACCACTCAAGTTCCTCTTAAAAGGACTTGTTTCATTCTCACGGGGAACCGACATTATCTATCGACTTTCTCTTAGAGATGGTTGATATTGAAGAAGGAGACCCTCTCCCTAGTCTCCGTTATAGGATCCAAATATGCACAAATTGAGTCTAGGATCCAAATACGCATTATCCTTGTGGTATTGCCAGAACATCTGAGTGATGCGTTTACATATTCACAATGAAGATGGAAAGCCTTCTGGAGCCAACATCTAACAAGCTCCTGGTAGGTGGCATGTGAGATCTATTATATAGATCAACCATATGACAACTGAATAGAAACAATGGGGTGATTCAATCTCTTGAATCAATCCTGGTTCAGGTTATGGATTGACGGATACCTTTGAAAAACCGGTCTTTGTGCTTAAAACTCTTTTCTTTAGCACATCGACCGTGCACTCATTTTCAAACCAAAAGGTGTTTTATGATTGATAATTGATTTTCAATAAAACCTTCGTTGTATTGCAAAAACAATTTCTATTGAGCAATACACGATTGTTTTCAAATCTCTTTTCATCAATCGGTGGACTTAAAATTATTTGGTTCACTCACTCCGTGTTGTCATCTTTGAGATGTTCGGTTTGAGAATAGCTAGAGCATTGCGAAACCATCAAGGAAATTCTTGAATTATACACGATCACGAGCGGTACATGTCTTGATCAACGGGGAACCGTGGGCCATGTACCTCAATTCAACGAGTGATCAAAGACACTTTCGTGCGATTTATTGCTAATCTGTTGTATGTAGGTACACCCGGCGTTTGCGGTGATCGAATGAAGCGGTCAATCCATAGCCGCATGCTCACCTAACACATTCATCTTAAAAGAAATCATGATTAGTGCATCAATGACTCGATATTTTCACTCCATGCTTACGCTATCTTCTTGCAAATATCATGTTTCAACAAATGCTTCCGCTACTACGATGAGAAGATATCATGATCCGAATGTGAGCATGTCGGTCCTAAAGTCACAACATCACATAATACCATCACCACAAAGGATGTCTCGAGATTTTTATTGTGATGATCTCAAAGATGGCACAAAATTATTATCACGTGGATCGGTGAAAGACCTCCACTTGAAGTAACCAAACATGCAATGTGAAGAATCAATGTCTACGAGCTTAGGAGCAAAGGACTACATCAAGAATGCAAGATCAATTGTTAATGTAATATCTATTTGTATTCAATGTATGTTTGGTACATGATTGAGGTGACCTCCTTAGGGAGATTGTTAGGAATTAGAAATTCCGGTATTAAAGAGTCGGTCACCTCAAGTATATGTAATCGTTAAAAGCTCGTAGTCGTAGTGATTCTTAAGTTAAGTAGTATTTAGTTAAGTAACACCGTGGAGGACGGACGGGTCTTTACCCATTGTATGCACGATCCACACCCGATGTGTGGCGTTTATGTAAGACTATAAATACTCTCTACCTTCCAAGGTAGAGAGTTGGAGCTCATAATAATATCTTTCACTTTCTCTCACTAAGTTCCATAAACCTCTAACTTTCTCTCTCTAGAATTCCATCTATATGCTACTTTGTGTTATGGTTTGATGTGTATGTGAAAAGTTATAACTAACATGATACTTCGACCTTATGGCATCAAAAGATTGGGTCACGCCAACATGCGACTTCTTCAATCGCTATCATTCAAAGATCTAGTAAGAGATCTACCTAAGTTAAAATATGAACATCATTTTTGTGATGCTTGTAATGTAGGAAAACAAGCTCATTCAAGTCATAAAGCTAAAAACATGGTGTCCACAACTAGGTGTCTAGAACTACTACATATGGATCTATTTAGTCCATCCGCTATCCAAAGTTATGGAGGCAACTACTACACTTTGGTAATAGTGGATGACTACTCTAGGTATACATGGACAAAATTTTTAAAGAACAAAACGGAAACCTTTAATTATTTTGAAATATTAAGCAAAAAGATTCAAAGACAACTAGGAAGTCCTATAGTATCCATTAGGACGGATCATGGTAGGGAGCCTTTTGTGACGCTAATGGTATTACTCACAACTTTTCGGCTCCACGCACCCCACAATCGAATGGGGTAGTAGAAAGAAAGAATAGAACCCTTCAAGAAATGAGTCTAACCATGCTTAATGAACAATCCATACCTCAAAAGTTTTGGTGTAATGCCGTTGATACTTCAACGTATATACTCAATCGAGTATTAATAAGACCAATCTTAGGTAAAACTCCATATGAGTTACTCCGAGGAAAAAAGCCTACGTTAAATCACCTTAGAGTCTTTGGAAGCAAATGTTTTATTCTTAACACTAAAGATTACCTTACAAAATTTGATCCTAAATCAACCGAAGGTATCTTTCTAGGTTATTCGCCAAATAGCAAAGCGTACGTCATACTAAACAAAGAAACAATGAAGGTAGAAGAGTCATTAAATATAAAATTTGATGAAATTCCACCCAAACCCTCTCCACCTCTTGTCGATGACGAGATCATAGAAAGTGATGCTATATTAATAAAGAAAAAGATAAATGAAGAAGAAGAACCTTTAAATAATGAAATCATAAACATTAAAGAGTCCAAAGATCACCCCGTAGATAAAGTCATAGGAAAGCTAAACGAACGAACATTAAGGTCACAAGTTCAAAACCAAAGTAGCTTGTTTTGTTTCGTTTCAACCATAGAACCTAGGAATACACAAGAAGCCATAAAAGATGAGAGTTGGGTAATAGCTATGAAAGAAGAACTAAATCAATTCGTCTCTAATGATGTTTGGATGCTTGTCCCTCCGCCTAGTAATCAAACCACAATAGGAACCAAATGGGTTTATAAAAAACAAATTAGATGCAAACGGAGTAGTGTCTAGGAACAAGGCTAGACTCGTTGCCCAAGGGTATAACCAACAAGAAGGAATAGACTTTGATGAGACCTATGCCCCCGTGGCTAGATTAGAGTTTATAAGAATACTTCTTGTGTATGCTTGTGCTAATGATCTAAAGCTTTATCAAATGGATGTCAAAAGCGCTTTTCTAAATGGTTTCATTAATGAAGAAGTATACGTAGCTCAACCTCCGGGCTTCATCGATTTTGAAAAACCCAAACATGTATATAAATTAAAGAAAGCCCTTTACGGTCTTAAATAAGCTCCAAAATCTTGGTATGATAGACTCAAGTCATTTTTAATTAAACACAAATATACCATGGGGTTAGTTGACAACACACTTTTTACTAAGAAAAGAGAGTCACATATAATTATAGTAGAAATATATGTAGATGATATTATATTTGGATCCACTTTTCAAGACATGTGTGATGATTTCTCTAAAATCATGCATGACGAGTTCGAGATGAGTATGATGGGAGAACTTAGTTTCTTTCTTGGTCTACAAATTAAACAAGTAGAAGATGGTATCTTCTTTAATCAATCTAAATACATAAAGGAGATGTTAAAGAAATTCGGTCTAGAAGAGTCGAAACCAATTAGGACACCAATGTCATCCGACACCAAACTCACAAAAAATGAAGACGGCGAATCCGTAGATAATACAAAATATCGTGGCATGATAGGTAGTCTTCTCTACCTCACGGCAAGTAGGCCGGATATCATGTTTAGTGTTTGCTTATGTGCTAGATTTTAAGAAGACCCTAAAACATCACACCTAGAAGCCGTAAAATGATATTTAGATACATTAAGGGTACAACACAATTAGGATTATGGTATCCAAAGGGCACGGGAGTAGAAACAATTGTATATGCAGATTCTAACCATGCAGGTGATTACGTTGATAGAAAAAGTACAAGTGGGGTGTGTACTTTCATGGGATGTTTTTTAACGTCTTGGTTTTCTAAGAAACAAACGGCACTAGCTATATCAACAACCGAAGCCGATGCGTCTCCGCGGCAAAGCATGCCAACAAGCACTATGGATGAAACAAGCATTAGTCGACTCGACATTCATCTAAGCGACATAGCCATCCTATGTGACAACAAAGGTGCCATCGACTTAAGCAAGAATCCGGTATTGCATTCTCGCACAAAGCATATAGAGATTCGACATCACTTCTTAAGAGACAATGTTCAAAGGGAACATCTCTATTGAGAAGGTAGCATCCGAAGACAACATATCCGACGTCCTCACCAAACCGTTGAAGCGGAAACAATTCAACCTACTTCGTCTTGGTCTTGGTCTAATGGAACAAACGTCATAACTTATTTGACTCTACAAGGTATGTAAACACTAGCCTTCTTCTTTCTGAGTCTAGGATCTCTATTTCACGCACAACTCACAAACAATACGGGAATTTTCAAAACCCAAGATAAGTTTTCAACTTATAGCTTTCTTATTTTTTATTCTCAAACACTTACACATTTTCAAAGAAAAACTCTTTTCAAAATGTTTTTTAAAAGAATGATACCTTCCCGTATCGATTTCACAAAAGCAATTTCTCACGTCTAGGACAAATCGCTTTTTCATTATTAATACAAAGTAAAAACCCGTTTTCATTGCATCTCATGTCTTTTGAAATCTAAAGGGGACACATAACTAATATGTGTTTTCGGGTACATTCATTTAAGCAACAATGAATTAGGAGCATTGATAACACTCAATTACGTACTTGTGTACTAAATATGTGTTTTCGGGTTATCTCAATAGGATGCTTTTTCTACTTCTAGTTTATTTTTCTTTTTCCTTTTAGAGGTCGAGATAAACGCAACTCCAAATAGTTTGCATATAGGCACACAATAGGCAAAAATATTTTCAAAAGAAAATTTTGTGCTGCCTGAATCACCAGACCCACGGATCCCAGCCTTCATGCTGGACAGATCCCTCAAGGGAAGGATCCGTGGGATCCGTGAGACAGTCGCTTTTACCTTCTATTCTTCTCACTTTGGATGAAAAATCCACATTTGTTTTATTTTTTGGAGTATGTTCTTTAATACTTGTGTTCTCATGATCGCATGCCTTAAATTCATATCTAATCATTAGATTTTAATCCACATTTTGAGTCAAGCATTCATTACAATGCTTTGTTTTTTTAGAACTCCCAAAATGCTTGCATAATCCATCTCATCCTCACAAACACAATACACCATGTCCTCCACAAACCCTTTAGATGAATCACCTAATACAAACAATCATCTTCATGATACCCAAACCTTTGTCCTACCACCATCCAAAATACCACAATCAAACTCTAGGATATCCGTACGGATTAGTATCCGATCTTGTTGCCTAGCAAAACCAACCTCAAATGATTCTTCCTCAACAAACAACTCACCACAAGATGCTTCCTTTATAGCACCTCCTCATCACCAACAAGTACACCAACTTCATAACCACCTAAAGTCACTCTTTGGAACTCCTTAAGACTCCAACAAGATCTAACCAACCTAAAGAAAAATAATTAGTCTTTTCAACACCCCCTACATCTCCAAATACTATTTTTCAAGATCTTGAAACATTACCACCATTAGCTCCCATCACATTATAAGAACATCTAGGTTCCTTTCCACCAACACTTACAAACATTCCGGATGTTGATTCATATTTTCCTATTTTTCCACCACAACTTCCGCATAACTCAAATCAAAACAACCCGGAAAACATCCGCACTCATTACCCACATCACTTGCATTGTGAACATTGCCAATCCACTAGGGAAATTGCAATAGAAGTTAGGGAAGAAATGCGTTTCATACTCAACCTCATCCTTGATCGCATTAATACCATTACTCATCAAAACCTCCATCCATAACCTTATGCAAGCATGGAAGGAATCACTACTACTATTTTCTACTTTTAGTCATTTTCAAGAACAAGTCTTGTTCTTATTTTTACATGCTTGTAAGTGGCATAAATACCACTACAATTTGTTGTTTTATTACAAGGCCTTGTTTACATACCTTGGCTCCCAATCTTGATTCTCGGTAACACAAGATTATTTAAGCATGTTACTAACCTTTCTTCTTGTAGGATTTTATTTTTCTTCACTTGGCGCCCCAAGCTAGGGGAGCTACCGTCAAGGGGAGTAAAAATCGTGGACTACTTTTCCACATTTTATTGTTTATTTCTTCCAAGGGTTAACTTTTTGTTTCGACAAAAAGGGGGAGAAGAAGTAAAACTTAGGGCCTTTCAAAACTTACATCTATTCTTAAAGTTTTACTCATCATAACATTATGTTTTGTCATCAACAAAAAGGGGGAGATTGTTAATACAAATAAACCGTAAAAACTTTTATTAATATTTTGCGATCTCTTTGTGTTTTGTTGATAACAAATATAATTTTGTCTTAAGTATAATTATAAGGATACATGTTATTTTATAAAGCATTTACATATAGCCATTTAAATACAAAATGTAGTAATTAAGCATTTGTTATAATAGTTTATTAGGATGGGTAAAACCATAACCCATGGATCTTAACCCATACCAAGTAGACTAGATGCAATGTATACTTAGATACATTGAATCTAAAGAAAACCATGGACCAACCCATAACCCATGACCCATAACCAAAAACCCATGGGCAAGAGGGCGTTCCACGGATCCCTAGGTTTACACTAGACGGATCCCAAATGGAAGGGATCCGTGAGATCCGGGGAACAGTGAAGAATTTTGCCTATAAATAGAGTGCCATTTCTTCATTCTAACTCACCCCTCTTCTTACTAAATCTCTCATACACTCTCATTCTCTTCTAACATATAGATAACTTGATTTAGAGAGTTGTTCTTTCTTTCTCTTTGTGATCCTCATATAGGTCCTTCTCTAAGGCGAGATCACAAGCATTCTACAAGTCATCCAAGCAAGGGTCCTTGATTGATTTGTCACTCCATAAGATTTACATGGCGAAGATCTTGTATTTGATATTTCACATATTTGTTGTGTAATAGTCGTGTTGGTTTGGTCCACCGTGTTACGGACTCGGTATCTAGCTTTGTACCGGAAAAAGTGTAAGCAACGTTGTGAAGGCTTCTCCGCCAAGTGAAGGAGTTTGTTGACATAGTGCTTGAACTCTCGAGTAGGTGACTCGGGGAGTGGAGTAGGGCAAGGAAGGTGTCCTTGTAGCCGAACCAATATAAATCGGTTGTGTCATTTCTATCCCTTAACTTTATTTATTTGCTTGCATTATCATTAGATCTATACGTTCTCAACATCCATACGATTTCACATAATATCGGATCTAAAGTTTTTGAAATCAACTTAAAATCGGCAAAACTATTCAACCCCCCCTTCTAGTTTTCCACAGGTATGACTTGAGATGCTTTGGTAGTTATTCCTACATTAGTGTAGAATGCAGTTGAATCATTTGAAGAGCTTGCATTTCCAGCATTGTTGTTGAACTTTTCAAGGATCATCCGTTCAAACACAACATGCTTCTCATTTTGGAGCAAATATGCATACAATTGCTCATAATTAGTGTTCCTCAAACCTTTGTTTAGCTTGACTGCAGTGACAAATTTGTGCCATTCGGGATTCATGTTGTTCACAAACTTTGAATTGAGCTGAATATTTGGCATTGTCATTTTGATATTCCTCATATCATTCACAAGTTTGTGGAATCTTACATGATATTCAGTAACACTTTCCCCTGGATTCATCTTAAAGTTCTCAAAGTCATCATACAGCTGAGACTCCCTGTCTTCTTTAGTCAATTTAGAACCAGAGAGAAGTATCTTAACATTGTCCTATACTACCTTAGCTTTAGTGTTGTGATTGAGCAGTTTGTAAATGTCCTTAGGTAAACCCTGAAGTATGATGTTTGAAGCCCTGATATCTGCATCGTATCTCTTCTTCTTCTTATCAGTAAGTTCATCATACGTATTTTGTCTATCCAATCCTAATTGGGGAAAACCCCCAATTTGTAAAAATTATCCAATTCAAACAAAACCCTAATTAAAAAAAGGGAAAATTAGTCAAATAGACCAAGCGCCCTGAGGCTTATCAGTTTCCGGACCACGCCTTTTTTTTAATTTGAAAATAGACCGGTTGCCCACCGATTTTCTTGGACCCAACCAGGGGCTGCCATGTGTCCGACAACTTATGACACAAGTACTTATTTTGAAGGTATATGTCATGTATTGTAACGTATTGTTTTTTAGCCAACTTGTATTGTTATTTGAGCATCTTTATATTTTTTGGGCAACTTGTATTTATACACGAGGATAGTTTGGTCATTTTACATTTTAAATTAAAAAAAAAATAAATCAAACACCCACACAAAACACAGATTCACACAGTCACACACCTCTCGTCCTCCACATAAACCATCACAACTAACACCACCACAACCACCCAACAACCCGACGCTACCACCATCCGGCCGCACCTCCACACACGCCACCACCATCCGGCGGCACCACCATATAATTGAACCTTCTTCTGCAGTGGCATGTTCTTGTTACAGGTAATTCAAATCACCTGAAGAAATCTTTTGTTATTATCTACTTAAGTGTTAAAAAGGAATCCTCTCAAAATTGCTCGTATCCAAACACAATCTTTTATTATTATTTACTTAATGTGTTTTATCTTCGATTTAATCTGTAATTTTAGTTAAATTTGCATTTGTGGTTGTTCCCTTGATGAAAGTCAAAATTAGGGTTATCACCCCTAAACCGAAATTCAGGTTTTGTAAATTTCTTAATTTGATGCAATTATGTTCTGCTAAAAAACATGTGAATCAGGCTTGGTATTGATTATTGTATCTAACTTATTATATCTTCTTTTATACTCTAGATTCAAGCTCGGTATTGATTATTGTATCTAAATTATTATATCTTTTTTTATACTCTAGATATATTTAGGAGGAATGATTTTCTGAATGTGAGACATTGATTTGCAAATGGAGCAACTATAGCTTGTTAGTACTTCTTTTCTATGATATTTAAGGTATTGTTTGAATTGATTTTCTCTAGCATACAAGTACTTCTAACCTTTAAGCTTTTATATCTTATCTTAAGCTTTTCAAGTAGTTGTTGAAGTTTATATCTACTATTTTCAGTCTAAAAGGGGCGTTTGGACGTACTTTTTATATGTTCGACACTTGGATGTATGGGTTGATTTGATGTGGTTGTTTAGACCACCGATGCAGATTGGGCTTTAGCTTACCGTGAGCGGATGCTTGAATATACGGAACCACAAGGTTGAATACACAAATTGATAGCCGTCTTTCAAGGTACGATCCTTAATGTCCATTTGACCCATAATTATTGTCAAATGTTCACTTGTGAAGTCTTTTTCTTTCAACTTTTACTATATGTATTTTTACTTGTGTTATATATTAGTCGATTATTATATATTTTTTTTAAATCAACAGCATTTCTTTTATAAATACCTGTGCACATATACAAAAACGGCTATGGTTTGCAAACCACTTCTATATTGGTTATGTATACTTTATTAATATTTTTTGTATAGCAGAATATAATATTTGGTTGCCCAAAAGTACATCACGGTACATGTCCTTTAATGTCTTATATTCCCAATCACTTTCTTCAATACAAATATTTCTTATTTTGTTTAACAAAATCTTTCTTTCTTCTTTTGGTCTATTGACTTCATATCTTTATCCCAATGTTTCTGCTTTTGTTTAAAAAATATGTCTGACAATATCCCACTGGATGTTCAACTAAATATCATCCATAGGCTACCTCCTAAGTCTATGCTCCAGCTACGTAGTTTTTGCAAGTTATAGAAGGCTAGTATAGATTGTGGAAGCTTCATCTTTAATTACAGTGTTCGTCGTAATGATGAGTGTTTATTTACGCTAACATTTAGTATGGGTGATCAAGGTTTTATGTTAGCTTTAGATGAACAGCTAATCGCTACGCCACTTAATGCAGATTTAATGCTTTCATCTATGATTACAGTTGGCAATTCGAATGGTCTTTCGTGTTTTGTCTATGGTTCTAATCTAAAATCTGTTATTTGATACCCGGCAATCAAAAAATCACTTGCAGTATTTGTCCCGCTTTACACGCATCAAATCGAATGTCAAAAGATTTGTTTTGGTTTTGCCATCCGTCCGGACACTCTTGACCCGACGATTGTGAAGGTATCCTATCCTGTTTTCCAAAGTGGTTTCTGGTATGTGTCTGTCTTTTCTTTGAACTCGTTAAGGTGTACACGCCTTTCCACCCCCTCGTGAATCTATCAAATTGAAACATAAAAGTCATGCAGTTGTAAGTCGTTTTATCTATTGGACTGGGAGTGAAAAGTTAACTAATGAGGACGGTGTTATTTACAAGATTTATATGTTGATTTCTTTTGATTTGGTAACCAGCCAATTTAAAGTTATAGACCTATCGCAGATTTTAAAAAATGAACTCCCAGTTCCATTCAATGTTTTCGATCTTGGAACCTCTCTAGTGATTTTTGGGAAGATCATTGGTGAAGATATTCCATTGTTTTGTGGATGGTTGTTGGACGTGAATGGTTCTTCCATAACATCATTTAGAAGCCTATTCGCCATCCCTACCCTATTTTCCCATTCGTGTTTTTGGGTTTACAGCGGCAATCATTTGGGTCACTCGATATTTGTGTACAACAAAAACTTGAATTATTTGTCTGCATGGGAATGTTAGGAGATTCGGGATCTTTCTACATCGCCCCATACAAAGAATCTCTTCTTTTGTTAAATCAGCCAGACCGTGCTGTTTATTGTTAGGAATTGGAAATTCCATGTTAAAGTTTCGGTCACCCCAATTATGTTCTAGCATATGTTAGCTTGTATACGTGTCGTTATTTACGTTATTCAGTAGTTAATTAGTTAGTTAGTAGCGTAGATTAGTTTAGAGCAACACCGTGGAGGAAGGACGGGTCTTTACCCACTGTATACCTAATCCACAGGCCGTCAGGAGGTCGATTAGTTTGTAACTATAAATACCCTTCCCTCTAAGGGAAGGGTGGTGCTTCTTTAATCTAACCTTTCATTTTTTTTAACTCTCTCTCTCTCTAAAATATCACCCTCTCTACTCTTTCTCTCTCTAAGATGGAATACTTGTTTAATCATCTCCCTAGACCACCCGAATCATCAAACAACATTAAATATACGATCCTACAAATGGTACCAGAGCCAAGGTTGGGTTGTTTTGATGATTTTCATGGTTTTTGAAGCAGGTTTTGTATGCGGTTTGTATTGCTTTGATGCGGTTTGATACGGGTCGTGTTTGTTAATTGTTTTTTGGGTTCGAATCATGTGTCAAAACTGTTTGTTACCATGTTTTATGAAACTGAAAGTTTCTCTTTTGTCACTTGTGGTATTCAGTTTTACCTATTTGTGAGTATCAATGGTCAAAATTGAAAATTAAGTCTATTTGTGGTATAAAGTTTAATGCTTTTGGTCAATCAGTCTTATGGTTTATTGGTCAATCTGTTATTTTGAGGTCAAGTTGGGTATGTTACATCATTTTTCTGGATTTGAAGCTATTTAAAATATATTGTCAGTTCAGTCTTGGAAGCGGTTTGAAGAATGAGTAATAACATGTTCTTGTTTCTCAGTGAGTACCTGCTGCTTTTTGTCTTTCTTTTTGGCAGCGGTTTGATATGTCAAGGACATGTTCTACCAAGCGGTTTGTCAAGTTTTTTTAGGGTGCAGTTTGTGTCAAACCAATGAAGCGACTTGTTATAAATCTTTGAGTTTTGACTCAACATACCTATCTTTGGATGTGGTTTGTGTCAAACCAATGAAGCGACTTGTTATAAATCTTTGAGTTTTGACTCAAGATACAATATGTGAAGCGACTTGACTAAACCGTTTGACGATCAAAAGCGTTTTGTTGACCATGAAAACCAAATACCACAACATCACATGTGACCTCAGGTTGATAAACCATCATCAGTCCATAGTCAATACTGTTAATGAAAACAAAAAGACTCTAAGCTGAAACATCAAAACCAACACAAATTATCCAACTCCATCAATAAATCCCAAACCTAACTCATCCTCCATCTCATCTACAATCTAACTAAACTCTAAACATTAAACATAAACGAAACGACAACATCTCAGATAGATTCAGTTTTCTTTAATCTTTTAAAGATCTTTTACTTGAATCATTATCATCATCGACCCATGTGAAGTAGACCTTTTTTAAATTTCCGAATACAACATAAGAAAGACCAAGACCTCTGTCTCAAACGTTTTCTTTATTCGGTTTTAAACAACAAAATCGAATGACATAACAAAATTAACCTACCCGAGACCATCGTATTGATCTTGAAGACGTTTTCTTTAAGCTGAGTCATGTGGGGATTGAGCACGCATGATACAGGTTGTGACTGTCATGATATCTTGTTGGGTTTGTGTCATTATTGATATAAAGATTGAAGGAGACTATTGCTTGTATTTTGATAACCAGATCTATGATTAGATGTATGTTGATTGATGTTGATGATAGGAGATGAGAGAGAAACGTATTCAAGGGGGGCGGATTTTTGTGAGGAGATTAGGTTTCACTGTGAGTATTATTAGGGTAGTGAAACTTATTTGTGGAGTTAAATACCCAGGATATTAAGGCAATGAATTGGACGGGCATATTGACTGTTTATGGGCCAGCATGTGTCCTATGTGGGTGGACCAAAAAGTTGTGTTAAACGTGGGCTTTGGGCTGTGAACGAGATATCTTAGATCATGTAAGTAAGAGTTTGTGTATGCGGTTGGTCGAATGGTTACATGAGCTGTAATATTACAAGCATTTAATCGGGTACCATGGTATTTCTTCTTTCATGCATTTTTGTGATAACACGAGACTTAATTGAGTAAGGTTCTATGAGATTTGGATGATTGACTTAGGCAAATTTTTTAATTCTTGGATAATATACATGTTGGACTTGTCGGTTTGATTTTCTAATGGGCCATGTGATTCCGTGATTTATGTGATGTTTTGTATATGGTGTGTTTGAATCCGGTGTACGTGTTTGTAAGTTGAACCAAGTGGGACTTTCATTTTGATCACGTGATCCCTATTGATAAAAGTAATTGGACCAAGCTTGAGTAGGATATGTGATAACGAGAATTTGGATAATGGTCATAATGGACTTCTCAAAATTGGATCACGAATATGAGTTTTGACAATATAAGACTTGGATAAATGGAGATTTGACGAGGATGAGATTTGAAATGTGTGAGTTGAAATTTGAGTTATGATATTTGATGTTAAGAGTTATTAAGTTATGTGAATTGGTACTTTGGTTTATACATTCTCACAATGGATGCTATGTCACGGCTTGAATTATTTACTGAAGAAAGTTGACTATGGGGTGTTTGTACGATACTTCTTATTTGGATTTGAAGTGAGGTTTTCCGGACGTGTTTACTTATTTCATATTCTTTCTTTCTACCCTTCCGCGAATATGACTTGTTTGGGCGTTTATTGAGTGTGATAAAGACTTGGCTATTTAGTTACGGTTGTGATTATTTCTCGCTTAACCCACAACGTAGCTATCACTTCGGTGTCTCACGCAGTTGAGGATATGTCAATAGGTTTTGTACATTGGGTACACCGTTTCTTTTTCACAATGATTAGTACAAGCTTAAGTAACAAATCTGAGGAACTCTTCTTCAGGTTCAAGTTTGGTATATCAGGCTTAATTCACCATGTGGTCACCATAATAGCCGACTGTATAAGTTGATGATGTGTTAACCAAAGTGTTGAATGGATGTAATGTGATCTGATCAGCAATTCCCATTGAATATTCGATGCCACTGAATGCTAATGATACTTCACAGTCTAAGCAAAATCTTTCAATAATCTTCAGCGTCAGTCATGACTCTTCAAAATGTTTGCTTATGACAAGAACTTTTCGTGCAAATGGTCGTACACGTGAATGATGCTTCCGAACGTTCAAAACCATCATGGGGGAGAAACGTGTACTTTGATGTTACGGTCAACCTTCAAGGGGAAGTAGTGTATACTACTTGACTTTGTATGGTTTGTGAAGTTTTCTACATATATGGGTAAATAATTGTTGATGATGGAGAATGAACCGTTGATGAACCGCTGCATGTTCCCCTAAAACAGACATTCACCGAAACCAAAGTTGTCTTAACACATTCAAACTGACATTGTTTACAGTTTAGTCTTGACTTTGTAAAATCCCGTGAAAGAATCTATTTCTCGGTTTAAATCATAGACTTGTAAATTCCTGTGAAAATGGAAAACATCCTTATAAATTGCAAAGTGCATTTCTGGACCTATCTTACGGTTTATTCTTGGTCTTGTAAAATCCCGCAAAAGAAACTATTTCTCGGTTTAAACCATAGAATTGTAAAATCCAGTGATGATGGAACCATCATGGAGAAAGGAAAGTATATTTCGAGGTCTTATCGATCTTTGGTGCTACGCTTTCTACTTGAAGAAGGATAAAAGGTGTACTTCATAAATTGGATGTGTTTTGGATATTCATCATGGCGGTTTGGTTATTACATGGTTTTACGGGTTATGTGCTTTTAACCGTGGTCGGGATGAAACCATTATCATAGTTTACTTAAAATGTCAAAGGAGGCTAGATTTGAGCTTTTAACCGGATGTGACAACGCGTTAATTGAAGATTATCTATTTGAGGTTGAAGTGAAATTTCACGGTGAGTGTACTTAGTATCCGAAGGTATCGGGATGGTTGGATGAAGATTCTTCAAGATCCTTGTTCGAGCTTTTTATCAAAAAACGAAGACTTGGAAATCTAGTTATTGTTGGGTGACTTTTTCCTTTTCTTTTACCACTTGGGGAATTGGGCTCTTACCACCACAAAATAACTGGCACTTTAAGGAGTTACGTTGTAGTGCTCAAAGTGTCACATTCAATTGTGGATTTTCAAGAGGTGATGTCGTCTTATACTTGATGGTTGGTTGGTTGAAGAGTATAGAGTACTTAGAGAGTACTTAGAGATTCTAATGGAAATCAGCACCGCTCTTTGTTACATATGTGCAAGTTTAAGTAACGAGTTCGAGGTAGTTTACTTCAGGGTCAAATTCATCATATTGGGTTTTTCTCCATCAGCTGTCACGACAAAGAGCCTACTGAATGATAATGGGGTTGATTATAAGTTTGCCAAGAGAGGTTGAAAAGAGAGAGATTATGACGTTTGAACACAATAGTTCAAGCCTCGTACTCTAAAGAAAATAAATGTATACGCTTCAGTGCGCATTATCATCGGAAGAAGAGAAATCTTCTTATTATGACCAATCTCATCAACATGCTTCATACTTTTTCCATGCGCTTTCAGTTATCAAGTAAACCGGAATATCATTGCTAGTTCTCCTATTCCACTTGCTCAATTAAAATGGCGATGGCGACATAATGTTCTAATTTTGCGGGGGAGAAGTGTGAATAGAATACATTTAGATGATAATCACTTGTTTAATCAAGAATGGCATCTCCGTATGCAATTCTTGAGGGGGAGAAGAAGTGTGAAACTACTGCATGTTGATTGATATTAGATAATAAATGGTCAAACGGCTCCAAACTCATGTAAGAACCGAGCTTCTTCTTATCGGGTCATTTCTACATGGAGTTTCTTCTAAGAGCCGTTGGTTGACATCTTCACACGGGCCGATTTGATTAATGACAAAGTGCTTCCAGCTTGGAGTGATTTCCTTAATGAACATCTTTCATTCTTGTTTGATTGGGAGAGATTTGAGTTAAGGGATTTGCTATTTGTAAGTTAACGGAATGCTTTTGGTGAGATGAAGATGTTAACTATCTATTCCCAACCGGACAATCTTGAAGAAGGTCGAGTCTGATCATTTCTACATTTTCATTGCATGTTAGAAGACTAAAACGAATTGCATTTAACGATCTAAAGACTTCTTCTTATTTCGGCATTCATCATAAAGATTGTTAGTTTAGGGAGAGCACTAATTGGGGAGAGTGAAATGTCGATTTAATCCCAATTAGACTTGCTCACACTCTTCACAAGTTGATTCTCATAAAGATTAAATGTGGTCTTCTCAAAAGATTTCAAGTATTTGGGCTTATAATATGTTGCTGATTTTGAAGTGTCAAAACTAGCAAGGGGGAAGGAGACACACATCTAAACACAAAGCAAGTAAACTTGATGAACTTAATTATTCTAAGTGATTGAACATATCCCGGGAAGACAAATGTAATGATCGCAGAGAAACTCAAGGTTTTACTCATCAAGGCTTTTAATGTTATTATTCCAACTAGTGGGGGAAGTGATGTAAGAGAAAGTTTCTAAAGATAAAATAGGTACACAAGTGTGTGATGATTTCGATGTTATCGCAATCATCATGGGAGAGAGAATTGTGTACATTGAGGGCGCTCAGTTGTTTCACTTGAGTGCTTAATCAGTGATTCAGAGATATAATCACTTATTTCGGAGTTGACATCCGCAGAGATAGTCATCCGCAGAGATAATCGATGATTCGCCCGCTTCTTCAATGTTATCGGTTATTCTCTCTTGGGCATTCGGGTACTTGGTTCTTGAGCTTCATACACTATCATTAGGGAGAAAAAGTATACATCGGGTTATTCTTTGGCTATCGGACTTAATCTGCTACTTGATGGTATAAGTTTCTCCGCCTTCTGTATATGTGTGTTCGGGTTCGTGAGCTCTAGTCTAAGAGACCGATCGCATCAATTCATCTACTTGGGGAAGTGGTCTCTTCACACCTTTTAGGATGCATCGCTTGACTTCAATGGTAATGAAATATGAGAAGAAATTTAAAGAGTGGGATGATACGTTCTCGTTCTTGTTGATGATATAACCTCGAGCGAAGAATCTCGACTATCGTTCTTAAAAGGAGCAGCGGATTTATGATAATGGTGTGCTTCTCTGTGCACCGGCTAAGGCAAGCTAGAAATAGAGCTTGAATATGCTCATCTAATGGATTTTCATTTTGGGGAAGTCGCCAAAGTCTCTCTTTCTCAAAGGCTCATGTTCTATCTTCTATTCGAGCCTCTAAGCTTTGGTGGTGGAAGTTTAAGAGATGACGAATTCTATCTTCTACGACGTGCTGCTCGATATCCTTATCTCGGTACTCGTATCATCATCTTCTTAAACTATATCATCTTCTCTATTTTTGTATATATTTATCAAAAAGAAAAATAGAAAAATATAAAATCAACAAAAATCCATAAAAATCAGAAAATTTGAAAAATTCCAAAAAAAAATGTTTTTCTCAAGACATGTCTTCTGGTATCGATAACATCTACGGTCTTAGAAATGTCATTTAATAATGGCACGGGACTTTAGATGAAGTTCGAGCAGAGGTGTAAATATTCTTTTCCAAAACATGTCTAAAAATATGGCTTACGCTACTTCAGATCAGTAACCCAAGGCCAAATAATGGCTTGCGCTTACTTCAGATCAGAACCCGCTTAAAACCATGGCTTGCTATTATTTCGAGATAGCGGCCTGTTCAAAGAAGGAAAGTGCTACGCTTAAACGATTTTCACAAAATTGCACTTATCCTAAAACAAATTGAGGAAAGTATGTCAAGGACTATCGTTCCTACACAAATGTTTTTCCTTCTATAAATTCGCCGAAAAATATTTGTTGTTTTAAAAATGGTGGTAAATGAGTTGCTTGTAAATCAATCGATTCATAGTTTTCGTAAAATTGAAAACTCAATAAATGACTTCAGCTTTTAAACTTTTCGTAAAATAAGTCATTGATTGAGGGAGAATGTTTTCAAATCTATATCATCTAACGAGCTTATCTAATTATCCTATATACTTAAATGTAAAACATGTTAACCTACGTTGAAGGACTAGGTGCCTAGGATATGATTATCAGGATTAGATGATTAGAGTTTGATTAACATATAATTCCCATGCCTTTGTATGATCTGATTGATATGTTGGATTGCCTTTTATTAGTCGATTGCTGTTTGGGTGACATCGACCACCATATATCTGTTTGTGTCTACTAACATATCCAGGTATCATGGTTTAAAAGAATGTTCCCGATCCGGATCCCACAATTGAAGATGATTGGATGCCGAAAGAAAAGGGTAATTATATCTTGGGTTGACAAATGAAGAAACGGAGCTTAATTTGACCTCTACGGAGAGTTGGAATGAAAAAATACAACGTAAGAGGTCTCATTGCATCAGCAGATGGTTTTCTTCATCATCAAATGAAGAAACGGAGCTTAATTTGACCTCTATGGAGAGTTGGCATGAAAATGCAACGTAAGAGGTCTCACTGCATCAGCCAATGGTTTCTTCCAAACCTCCAGCACCAACAACAAAAGCAGCTCAACCACCTAACGTATCTTTGTGCGGGATAATAGTGATGATACCATTTTTAAATAATTTTGAATAATATTGTGTTGAAAAATGGAAAATATTGGTTTTGAAAATAAATTGGACTTAATTTTGGAAATCACGGACTTCATTTATCAAAACTTAAGTCACTCAATCATCGACTACGGTCATCGATCGAGGGGAGAGTGATTTAAAATAAAATATTTTCAAATAATATTTCATCAATCAAGTCCGTTTGTACAAAATAAGTCTTGATCTAAAGATTTAATGTTATGTCATGGTATGATTTTCTTTAAAACCCAAAGATCTTTCAAAATGAAATTTTTCTCATTCTTGTTTGATTGTGAAATTGTTTTATTTTTCTTAAATATCTCTTAAAAACTATCATACCTGACACTAACAATCTTTAATGTCTATAATTGGTCCTCATCAGTCAATTTCAAAAATTAAATCTTGCCACATCTTTCCCCAAAATTTTCTAAATGATTTAAATCAATTGGGATCACAAATCTCAATTGGTTTGAAATTTTTGATCGGGGGAGAGATCGTAATTTAAATCTCAAAACGGTTTTAAAAGGGTGATTGTTTCTAAAGCACTCCTTCCTTCATGTGCCAAACGATTTTGAAATACATAATGCACATGATTGTGGAGGAGCATTTAACCATAAACCAGAAGAGCTTTTAAATTAGGCACATATTCTCCCATGTTTTCCAAACCTTATTAAATCACTTGGGATCCAAAATCTCAAAGGGTTTGATATTTTTGATCGGGGGAGAATTTGTGATTTAATATGAAATTTGATAAAGATGATCGTTTTGATTCAAAGTGCAAGTTCTCTCTAATATGTGCTAAACTCTTTCGTATATCGATGCACATATTGAGAGGGAGCGAATGGTTTCTATTGGCAATCGTGAAAAGTACTTCAAAAAACTCTTGCCTCTATGTGCAAAATGACTTTTAAATATCCAACGCACATATTGAGGGGGAGAATTTACCAAGAAAATCAAATGGCTTTTTCTATGGAAATTGTGATCAAGAAATTATTTCAAAGAACTCTTGCCTCCATGTGCTAAACAATTTCAAAATCATATGCACATGTTGAGGGGGAGCATTTCTAAATGATCAAAACAATTAAGGTACCAAATGTTTTGATATTATAGCACAAGTACCTTGATTGATTTTCCAAATGATTTTTCAAGTGGTTTCGAGAGGGAAAGAACAATACCAAAAGACCGACCAATTTACTTTATGCATGGTGTTATAAGGATGGTTAGGTTAGGTATTTGTTCCCACGATCCCGCCAGAGCCGGAGGGATCTACCCAGGGACAATCCACTAGATAGTGTAGAGTCCTTAGGTATGATGAAAAAAGGAGAAAAATGATAATATGGGAAGAGTGCCAACTGAGACAGAGCTAGTACTGGAACAAACCCAACAAGGTTCTAGTAATGAAGTCTCGGTAAGCATTGAAGGGGTTGAAGAATATAAAAGAATTGAATGAGAAAAGGGTGAAAAGAAATAGCCCTCCAATAATTCAACCTTAGGGCAGAAACCAGGTTCAATACATATGCTACTGGTGTGTTAGGAATTAGAAAATTCAGTCGTTAAAGAGTCGGTCACCTCAAGTATATGTATTCGCTAGAAAGCTCATAGTCGTAGTCAAGTTATGTTAGAAAGTAGTTTGTTATGTAACACCGTGGAGGACGGATGGGTCTTTACCCACTGTATGCCTGATCCACAGCCCGTAGGTGGCGTTTATTTGTAAGATACTATAAATACCCTCTACCTCCCAAGGTAGAGGGTTGGAGCTTCAATACCATTTTTCTTTGTTTCACATAGTTCCCAACTCTCTTCCATTTCTCTCTCTAGAACTTTCTCTCTCTAAACATATTTAACGCCTTATGTGATTATGGTTTAGTGTAATTGTGAAATCCAATATCTAACAATTGGTATCAAGAGCCATGGTTTGATCACTCATCTTTCATGCTCTTTGTTTTAGTGGATTTCATAAGGTTTTTGGGGTATTAAGTGTTTAGGAGAGTTTGAATCATTTGGACAAATTCTAGTGTTAAAGTTTGAATTTTTCTTGTACTTTTGTGTTTAGGATCATCATATGTGTTTATGTTTTGAATTGGAAGGCTTAAATCATTGTGGTTTGGTTGTTTTTGATTGATAAAGTGGTTATTTGTGAACTTTGTACAAAGCGATTTGAGCCTCGGACTTTTGTTTCTTCGAGCGAGTTGCTTTGTTCATCGGATGCGAGTTGGTATATGCGACTTGGCTATTTAGCGAGTTTACTTTTTATGCGACTTGGGTTCTAAGCGAGTTGTTTCTTTAAGCGACTTGAGTTCTAAAGCGACTTGGCTATTAAGCGAGTTGTATAGCTAGCGAGTTAGTTTAAGCGACTTGGTGGTTAAGCGAGTTGTGTCTGTTTGCGACTTGCTATTAAGCGAGTTGTCTCTATATGCGACTTGGCTATTAAGCGAGTTGATTCCTTAAGCGACGTGTTTCTTTAAGCGAGTTGGTTGGTTTGCGAGTTGATAACTAAGCGAGTTGATTGTTTAGCTACTTGTCTATTAAGTCTTGTTACTTCTTCGTGCTACATTCTTACGGTTGTTCTTTTGGTTTAGTAAAATCCCGTGAAAGAATCAATTTCCCGGTTTAATCAAGGAATAGTAAAATACCGTAGAACTTGTAATCATGTCAAACATCGCACCTACTATCGCTTTCTTCCAGTAGTCGAGGACGCTCAGCACCGGATCGATACTCGCCCACCAATGCTTGATAGAACCGATTATGACATGGGCTCATCCAATTGTACTGCCTTGGAAAGGAAAATGGGGTCAACATTCTCAAATCCATTGATGAAGGACCTTTTCGAGTTGAGACTACAAGAGACTTAATTGATATCACTGCAGATGGAACAATAATCTATGGAATGGATGCACCAAAGATGTATGATGAGCTCAATGATAAGGAGAAAAGAGATTCGATGTCGATATCGTGGCTTCTAACATTATTCTTCGTGGTCTTCCAAAAGATATCTACAAGCTTATCAATCACAACACCAAAGCCAAGGCGGTGTGGGATAATGTCAAGATGCTCCTCTCGTGTTCAATTAACTATTGAAGACAGAGAATCACAATTGTATGATGAATTTGAACACTTCAAGATGAAACCGATGAGAGTGTCTATGAGTACTACGTGAGATTCCATAAGCTTGTGAATGACATGAGGAACATCAAAATGACCATGCCAAACATTCAAATTGAACTCAAAATTTGTGAACAACATGAATCCCGAATGGCACAAGTTTGTCACCTCCGTGAAGCTAACCAAAGGATTGAAGAATACAAACTATGAGCAACTCTATGCATTCCTTCTTCGAATGAGAGACATGCTATGTTTGAAAAAGGATTCTTGATCGCTTCAAAACCATCCGTGGAGAGACAAGCTCATCAAATGATTCAACCGCTTTTTATACAAATGTTGGAATTACCACCAAAGCTTCTCAAGTTATACCCATGGGTAATGGTAATCACAAACTCATTCCCGATCCAATGTTCAAACAAGCCGATGTCGATGCACGCGTGGGACACTTCATTAATCAACTGGCTCTCATGATTAGTCAAAACATGAACTCTCTCCACACACCAACAACAACCTCGTAACATCATCCAATCCACACAATCAAGCCACAATCATGCGAGATGGGAAGGTTATGGTGCAACCAGTTCAAGAAATGCAATACGAACAAGGAAGAGGTGGAGTTGGTAGAGGATATGTGGCAAATCGAATCGTGGAAGGAATCCAAATCAAGGACAAGCAAAGCCGGTCAAATGCTACAACCGTGGTGGTGAGGGACACATTGCTAGGAACCGCACATCTCCAAAACGTCCACGTAATGCGAGATACTTGAGAGACAAGATGTTGCTCGTGCAAGCTCGGGATAATGGTGCACTTTGGATGAAGAGGAGTTGTTGTTTCTTCTCGAGGACAATGCCAAGACATATGATGCGATGTGGATGATCACCAATTCGGAGATAGGTCACAATCATCATAATGCCTTTCAAGTCGCCGATCGTGATGCATACGACTCGACATCGATTATGAACCTACTGCACAAACAATTTTCATGGCTAGCATTTCTCCAATGGTCTCTCCTAAGTCTCATCATCACAGCAAGCTAGTCTATCCAAAGAATCAATCATCTCAGAGGTATTAAAACTATATGATGATGTTGATGAGCGAAAGATGCATACTGAAGTACAATCTCTTGAGACTTATGAATCAGATATTGATGATGAGGGTAATAGCAATATTGTCCCAAATGATCAATATGTGAAGCAAAATGAAAGTGAGGTTGTACCAAGTAATGCATCTTCCGCAGTCAATGATGACTATGTTTTTAATGAATACACCGCATGTTCCCTCGATGATTCTCGTTGTCTCGAACTTAATGCCTATAAAGAACGTGTTGCTATTTATGAACAACGTGCTAAGTTTGAGTTAACCACCCGTGAGCGTGAAATGGATGACCAAATGCGCATAAACTATTAGAAAAGTAAGTTTAGAGAAGAAGTATTAAAAAAGAGTTAAACTCCTTACAAGAAAAGCTCTTCTAAACGCTAAGCAAAACAAGAACTTCAAGAAAATGTTAAAATGCTTAAGCAAGAATTCAATGCTAAGGAATCAAAACTTTTGAATGATTTTTCTAATCTAAAACCTTGAAAACAAGCAAGCTTGAAAATAAGTTGTATGCATAAGGGAATACCATTCAGATCGCTCACATGATCACTAAGCATAGAGTTCTCAATGATAAGCATAGTATCCCCATTATAAAGGAATCCAACCCCGAGTATGGTAAGATAGCAAAAGTCGCTCAAAATGTAATCTATGATGGCAATGAGATTCTTAAACCTAGACGAAACCTAGTTGCATTGAGTGCACCGAGGAAGATAGAAAACTAGATGATGCATCTAGGAGAAAATGAATAAGAAGCTTAACGATCCTGCGTGTAAAGATAAAAACATAACGATCAAACCCCATGATTACACTAAGTAAAATTGGATATCCTTGAACATGTTTAAGCCTCAAACTCAATTAACCCCGAATGATCTTTTGGAAGAAAGACATGGATAAGTTAAAAGTTAATGTACTTGTTGAAACAAACACTCCCTTAGGAAAATGCCTCAGTAGCTACTGTGTATCCTCCAAATACACCAATGCATCTAGTTCCTAGATCTATTGCCACTAATAGCAAGACCTTAATCAGCAATATGTTGTTTATCAATTGTTTGTTGATTTTGAGAAAACTTGTAAAAGAGAATCACACCCACCGGATAACGAGGGGAAAGGGTTTTGAGCAAACTAAAGAATGTTATTTAACCGAGGTCATGCCTTTCTTTAAACAATTAAAAGGTCAATTTAAAAGTCTTCAAAAGGGATAAATTCGGATATTAAAGAAATGGAAAAGGAATTTGATGCTATGATTGTTGAGGTCAATGATTATGAGCAGAACTCAAATATAATGAAGTTGAAAGGAAGAACTTGCATATCTTAAATGAGAATTTGATTTCGAGTTGTGTTACTCAAGATGTGTTTTATATCGTTACTAAGCACTCTATTACTGCTTCTCGATTTCATGAATTATCTATTGCATTGAAAGTTTCCCATGATCGTGTCATTGAGCTTGAAAACAAAAACTCGAAACTGAATGAGAAAATTGATCGGATGATCACGATAATTTGGTAAAACATCTTTCTAAACTAGAAGTTGAACATTTTGATTTACAACTAAAATATCAACATCTTAAAGAAAATGTCAAAACCTCAAATATCAAGACATCCTCGGATGTTCCGAGTTTGATGCGCTTTTCGATAAATAAACGTGACGAACAGATTCAAGCTCATTGTTGCACGATCGAAAAGTTGAAAGCCCAAATCTCTCAATTAAAGGGTGAAAAGAACAATGTGATGGCTCCCAAATGCCTCCTCCTTTAGATTCTCAAGATTCTCAAACTTTTCATCTTCAAAACTTAGTTAATGTTTTACAAAAGAAAACGAGAGTTTTCTAGAAGAAAATGAAAAGTTAAACGACACTTTAAAGAGTTATATGATTCAATGAAAGTCACTCGTGACAAAAACAACGAAAAATAACGTCTTTACAAAAGAAATTGAGAATCGAGGAGTCGGGAAAAGGAAACCGCCACTTATTTTTAATGAGAATGTTGCTTCAAAGTCATCCTCGATCGCAAATATATCTGTGATCATAAATACATTCCTCCTCATCTTAGGAATAATGAACTTGTGTTTCATAACTATTGTGCTCACCTTAAGGATAGTCTAGAATGTCTCCGTGAGATTGTGGAAGAGGATTTCATAAATAAACCTCTTGATAGAGAAATTAGGTTTGCGTGCATTCAAGCCAAACGATCTCGGGAGTCGCTAGAATGTCTAATTGCAACATGTCCTAAATCCTTAGGTGCGAAAGGTAAAGTCATGATGCCTTGTTCTATGCCTAGTGCCAAGCATACAAACCATTCCATGCCCGACTTTAAGAAAGTGAACACTAATGTGCCTTCTAGTAGTTCGGATCCTTGCACATCTAGTTCAGAATGCAAAAGTAGATCAACCAACTAATGTTCCCATAATTCCCTCTACAGAGTAATCGGTGACATTAAAGCAAGCGGTCAAAGCCTCCGTGCAATACCAAGCAAGATAGGACCTCGCAAGCTAAGAATGTGCATTGGAAGAGAGTAGAAGACCATCCTAGGAACTTTAAGTTTGAGTTGAATAAGACGAATCGTGTTGATTCTAGTATTAGCCATAAGCGTCTCGTAATTAATTCGATTCGATACTATCTGCAAACCATGTAATGATGATTGCTTGAATTCATTACTAATCATGAATGTGGTGTGAATGTTTTGTCTAATGTTGTCAAATGCCCAAATAAAATTGTTAATGCTAATAATCATGCTAAGAAGGCTAAAAGGTAAAGGCGAAAGAAAGTTAGAAAACAAAGGAAACCCACAGGAAGAACATTTAGTAAGATAGGTTATCAATGGATACCTTTTGGCCATAAGGATAATCGCTTCACCTCAATTTGCTAAGACAATGCCCACTAGAAAATGGATGCCTCACTGTAGAACTATTCCTTTAAGAAGTGAACATACTTTGAATAGGTCAAATACGGACACTAGCATAGCATCTATTCCTAATGATTCCATTGCTTATATTTCGATATGGGCGGTGGGTGTTCCAATCATCACACTAACCAAATGGAACCCATTCTTGCATGGGGTTCCCAATTATCCGCTTATCCATTCTTGTCGGTGTTCAACCGCAGATCGCTCAAATCGCTTTGTGGTACCGGACTCAGTCGTTCCAAGCATATGACTGGAGACCGGTCTCGGCTCATGAACTTCGTGAGCAAATTCATCGAAACTGTTATATTTGGGAGCGATCATTTTGGTGCTATTATGGGTTATGGAGATTATGTTGTCGGTGATAGTGTTATCTCCCGAGTATATTACGTAGAAGGTCTTGGTCATAACTTATTTTCTGTCGGTCAATTCTGTGATTTTGATCTAGAAGTGGCCTTCAGAAAACATACTTGTTTCGTTAGAGAACTTGATGGTAAAGAGCTTTTAAGAGGAACACGTGGTTCAAATCTATACACCATCTCTATCGAAGATATGATGAAGTCTTCTCCAATTTGCTTGTTGTCAAAGGCTTCGAAAACAAAGTCATGGTTATGGCATCGTCGTCTCAATCACTTGAACTTTGGCACCATCAATGATCTCTCCAGAAAGGACTTAGTTGTAGGTTTACCTAGACTAAAGTATGAAAAGGATCATCTTTGTTCAGCATGCCAATTAGGAAAAAGCAAGAAATATGCCCACAAACCCAAACCTACAAACTCGCCACGAAGTTCTTCATACAATTCACATGGATTTATGTGGACCCATGAGAGTGCGAATATCTTTGGGAAGAAATATGTGTTAGTCGTGGTTGATGATTACTCTCGATTCACCGGGTTAAGTTCTTAAGGACAAAGGATGAAACTCGGATATCATCATCAAACTTATCAAACAATGCAGTTCGACTTAACAAAACCGCCGAATCATCCGAACCGACAATGGAACCGAGTTTGTTAATAAACAACTTAGTGAGTTTTATGAAAGTATTGGAATCACCATCAAAGAAGTGTTCCACGAACTCCTCAACATAACGGTGTAGTTGAAAGACGAAATCGAACTCTTGTGGAAGCCGCAAGAACAATGTTGATTTACTCAAAGGTTCCAATGTTTCTCGGGTCAAGCCATTGCCACCGCATGCTACACAAAAATCGATCCCTAATTCACACCGCTCATGGAAAACTCCATATGAACTTGTCCACAATAGAAAACCTAATCTCTCATTCCTTCGTGTGTTTGGTGCATTGTGCTATCCAACTAATGAGGGCCAAGACTTAGGCAAGCTTAAAGCTAAAGCAGACATTGGAGTATTTGTAGGATATGCACCAAACAAAAGGGATACCGAATCTACAACAAAAGAACCCGAAATATCATGGAAACAATTCACGTTACATTCGATGAGTCGACCGGTCAAATGGCTCCAGGACAACCCGCCTGGACCCGCTTCATCATGTAGTCCCATCGGTTCTACTCTTGTTTACGACTCCGCCAAAGAACTCCTTATGTACCTCCTTCAAGATGACTTGAAGAAACTGTTTGATCCAATGTTTGATGAACACTATGAGCCAACCGCTAATGATCATCAATCCCATCATCGAGGCTTCTACCATCCCCGCCAATGAAGCTAACCCTTCGCTTTCTATGACGCTAAGTCAAGAAGCGCTGCTCACGATCACTCTGTCTCATCAACAAATCATCAATCATCGAGTGTACATCATGGAAGTATTTCGCACCCTGATGATGAAAACCCTTTGCTCCTCCGAAGATGAACCCTTTGAAAACATATTTGCTCTTGAATCATCATCGAACCATCATCATCGGAGATATAGACTCGCTACTTGACTCCTCATCAACAACCACATGAACATCTTAGGAAATGGACACATGATCATCCATTGGACAACATCATTGGAAACCTTCTCGTCCAAGATCCACACGGAAACAACTTGCAACCGATGCCTTATGGTGCTTCTTCAACTCCGTACTCTCTAAGATCGAACCAAAAGACGTGAAAACGCCATGAATGAAGACACCGGTTCAATGCCATGCAAGAAGAAATTCATGAGTTTGATCGACTAGATGTATGGGAATTAGTACCTGCTCCAGATTGTGCAATGATCATTGCTCTAAAGTGGATCTTCAAAGTGAAGCTTGATGAGCATGGCGATGTATTAAAGAACAAGGCTAGGTTGGTTGCAAAAGGATACCGTCGGAGGAAGGTATTGACTTTGAAGAATCATTTGCTCCAGTTGCTCGTGTCGAGGCGATCGTAATCTTCTTGGCTAATGCTTGCAAGTAAGAACATGATTGTCTATCGATGGATGTAAAGACGGCGTTTCTTAACGGAGATCTTAAAGAAGTCGTACGCCGGCCAACCGAAGGCTTTGTGAATCCGAGCATCCTACTCATGTCTATTGTTTGAAGAAGGCTCTATACGGTTTGAAGCAAGCTCCAAGGGCATGGTATGATACACTATCAAAGTTTCTTCTATCTACCGGATTCAAAGAAAGGAGCAGTTGATCCGACATTGTTCACCGTGAAGTCGTGCAAACATTTAATTCACGTTCAAATATATGTTGATGATATCATCTTTGCCTCGACCGACCCCAATGAATGTGATCATTTTCAAATGAAATGGGTTCCAAATTTCAAATGTCAATGATGGGACAAATGTCATTTTCTTGGGATTACAAATTTCACAAAGTCCCGGAGGCATTTTATAAATCAATCTAAATATGCAAATGAGATTTTAAAGAAATTTGGATTTGATTCTAGTGACCTGTTGACACTCCCATGATATAGTGTACTAAACCGGATGAGGACCACTCGGGATCATGGTAGACCAAACGAAATATCGTAGTATGATTGGATCCTCGATGTACCTCACACCCAAGAGACCGTACATTTTGTTCGTTGTTTGCATGTGTGCTAGATATCGTGCTAAGCCTACCAAAAACACCTTGAAGCGGTTAAACGGGTCTTCGGTATCTCCAAGGAACCATCAATATGGGACTTTGGTACCAAAGGACACCGGTATGTCACTAACGACCTATGCGAAGATGTTGATCATGCAAGGTGTCAAGATACACGTCAAGCACGTATGGAGGTGCTCGCTTTTGGGTGATAAGCTTGTGAGTGGGTCTTCAAAGAAGCAAATGAGTACTTCTATTTCCTCTACAGAGGTGAATACATAGCCATGTCATCTTGTTGTGCTCAAATCCTATGGATGAGATCTCAACTATCGACTATGGCTTTGAATTCAACAAAATCCTCTCATCGTGATAATAAAAGTGCTATTGCTCTCTCATGCAACAACGCACAACACTCAAGAGCCAAGCACATCGACATTCGACATCATTTCATCAGGGAACAAGTGGAAAAAGGTGTGGTGGAACTCTATTTTGTGAGGACTGAATACCAATTAGCAGACATCTTCACCAAAGCTCTTCCTAGAGAACGCTTTGAGTTTATCCTTCCACGTCTTGGTCTAAAGAGTCTTCAACCGGAAACACTCAAGCGTCTTCAAGAGGAAGACGAGGAGTAAAGGTCTTTATTCTTCTATCTCTTGTATATATTTATTCAAAAAGCAAAATACAAAATTTAAAAACCCTCAAAAGAAAATATAAAAATATAAAATTCTCTAAAATCCATAAAAATTTGAAAAATCTTGAAAAATTCCAAAAATATTCTTATTTTGTCATGTTTTTCCTTATTCGATATCATCTACGGACTTTGTGTTGACATTCAAAGAATGTCACGGGTCTTTAGATGTTCTTTGAATGTACATAGTTTTTAAAAAAAATGAGGCGGAGAAAAATGGTGGTTTATTGTCATTTCAGGCAGTAACCCGTTTTAAAAGTAAAGAACAGAGCCATGCTTTAACTTATTTTTCAAATCTCATGCTCTGATTCTTAACACAAATGTTTGTCATCAAAAAGACAAATGTTTCTCTTTCCAAATATTTTTCCGTCTAATGATTCTTCTGAAAAATATTTGCCATCTAATGAAAACTCAATTGCTTTGTAAAATAACTCGGACTCTATTTTTGAAAATCATCCGGACTTATTGTTTGTCAAAATATCTATCTCTCAATCAACAACTTATGTCATTGATTGAGGGGAGAATGATTTCAATTAAATCAAAAAGTTATTTGTCATACAATTGTTTTCAAAAGATAATCATGCATGTTTAATCAATGGAGTTTAAAGTCTCAAAATCCGATCCTTATCAGTTAAAACGTTTTCATAATCAAGTCACAATTCTCCTTAAAAGCTTTCAAAATCAATTTAAATCTACAGAGATCACAAATCTCAAATGATTTGATAATTGTGATCGGGGGAGAATTTGTGATTTAAATTGGATTAAAACTGATAATTCGGTAAATGGTTTTATAAGGATGCACAAGCTCTCCTTCCCACATGTGCCAAACGATTTCAAATTTTCCATGCACATGTTGAGGGGGAGCATCTATCTTAAACCACAAAGATTTGAAATGTGATCAATTTATTTCAATGTGCAGTCTTTTCCCAATATGTTCAAAACATTTTCAAATATCTATGCACATATTGAGGGGGAGCAACTATTTTGAAAACCACAGTCTTTATATAACTACTCTTAGATGCAAGCCAACCCCTCAAAACATGAAAATTATTTCCATTACAATATGATGCTTGATGCAAATGTTGAGGGGGAGCTCTTGTTCTAAAAATATCAAAAATAATCCAGGTACAAAATGCTTTGATAATATATCACAAGTATCTGGATTGATTTACAAATGGTTTTCAATTGGTTCCAATGGCAGATGAACAATACCAAATAGACCGACCAAATTTACTTTATGTATGGTGATATAAGGATGATAAGGTTAGGTATTTGTTCCCATGATCCGCCAAACCGAGGGATCTACCTAGGGACAATCCACTAGATAGTGTAGAAGTCTTTAGGTATGATGAAAAAAAAAGGAGAAAGTGAGATATGGGAAGAGTGCGGACTGAGATAGAGCTAGAACTGGAATAAACCCAACAAGGTTCTAGTAATGAAGTCTCGGTAAGCACTGAAAGGGTTGAAGAATGAAAAAGAAATGAATATGAAAAGGGTGAAAAGAAATAGCCCCCCAAAAATTCAATTGTAGGGCAGAAACCGCGTTCAATTCATATACTACTGGTGGTTACCAAGGTAACATCGGTATTAAAGACAAGACGTCATGGACCCAGTGACGCACTGCACTACATCTTCCCAAGCTACTCAAGTTTCTCTTAAAAGGACTTGTTTCATTCTCACGGGAACCGACATTATCTATCGACTTTCTCTTAGAGTTTGTTGATATTGAAGAAGGAGACCTCTCCCTAGTCTCCCACATAGGAACCAAATATGCACAATTGAGTCTAGAGCCACGAGATCATCAATAAATCTCATTAGGACACTTTCAATGAAGACTCTCTGCTTCACACAATGTGGAAAGAGAGATTATATCTTGAGTCCCACGCATTATCCTTGTGGTATTGCGAACATCCGAGTGATATGTATACATATTCACAATGAAGATGGAAAGCCTTCGAGCCAACATCAAACAAGCTCTGGTGGGTGGCATGTGAGATCTATCCAATAGATCAACCATGTGACAACCGAATGAAACAATGGGCGATTCAATCTTTTGAATCAATCCGGTTCGAGTTATGGATTGACGGATACCTTTGAAAACCGGTCGTTGTGCTTAAAACTCTTTTCTTTAGCACATCGATCGTACTAATATTTCAAAATAAAAGGTGTTTATGATTGATAATTGATTTTCATTAAAACCTTCGTTGTATTGCAAAAACAATTTCTATTGAGCGATACACGATTGTTTTTCAAATCTCTTTTATCAATCGGTGAATCTCAATTTGTGGTTCACTCACTCCATGTTGTCTTCTTTGAGACGTTCGGTTTGAGAACAACTAGAGCAACAAGCGAAACCCATCAAGGAAATTCTTGAATTTTACCGATCACAGTAAGTACTTGTATCGATCAACGGGAACCGTGGGCGTGTACCTCAATTCAACGAAGTGATCAAAGACACTTTTGTGCACTTTATTGCTAATCGTTGTATGCAGTACGCCCGACGCTTTTGCGGTGATCGTAATGATGCGGTCAATCCATAGCCGCATGCTCACACTACACATTCATCTCTAAAGATATCATGATAAATGCTTCAATGACTCGATATTTTCACTCCATGCTTCGCTTCTCCGCCAATATCATGAATCAACGAAAGCTTCCGCTACTCGATGAGAATATATCATGATCTAGAATGTGAGCATGTCGGTCCAATTGTCACAACATCACATAATACCAACACCACAAAGGAAGAGTCGAGATTTATGTTAGTGATGATCTCAATGCCGGCTCAAAACTCTTCATCACGTGGATCGCTTAAAGACCTCCACTTGTAATTATCCAAACATGCAGAAAATGAAGAATCAAAGACTACGAGCTACTGAGCAAAGAACTTGATCAAGAATCCTAGAACAATCTAATGTAATATCTGTCTATATTCATTATAAATTGAGGTGACCTCCCTTAGGGGGAGATTGTTAAGAATTAGAAAATTCAGTCATTAAAGAGTCGGTCACCTCAAGTATATGTATTCGCTAGAAAGCTCGTAGTCGTAGTCAAGTTATGTTAGCAAGTAGTTCGTTATGTAACACCGTGGAGGACAGACGGGTCTTTACCCACTGTATGCCTGATCCACATCCCGTAGGTGGCGTTTATTTGTAAGATACTATAAATACCCTCTACCTCCCAAAGTAGAGGGTTGGAGCTTCAATACCATTTTTCTTTGTTTCACATAGTTCCCAACTCTCTTCCATTTCTCTCTCTAAACATATTTAACGCCTCATGTGATTATGGTTTAGTGTGATTGCTAAATCCAATATCTAACATGGTGTTTACTAAGGTAACACTGGTATTGAAGACAAGACGTCATGGACCCAGTGACGCACTGCATCTAACTTCCCAAGCCACTCAAGTTCCTCTTAAAAGGACTTGTTTCATTCTCACATGGTACCTACATAATCTATAGACTTTCTCTTAGAGATTGTTGATATTGAAGAAGGAGACCCTCTCCCTAGTCTCCAGCATAGGAACCAAATGTGCACAATTGAGTCTAGAGCCAAGAGATCATCCACAATATCTCATTAGGACACAAAATTAATGAAGACTTGTTGTTTCACACAATGTGGAAAGTGAGTATATATTAAGAGTCCTACGCATTATCCTTGTGGTATTGCCAGAACATCCGAGTGATATGTAAAGTATTCACGATGAAGATGGAAATCCTTCTAGAGCCAATATCAAACAAGCTCTTGGTGGGTAACATGTGAGATCTATCCAATAGATCAAACTTGTGACAACTGGATAGAAACGATGGGGTGATTCAATATTGAATCAACCTTGGTCGAGGAAATGAATTGACGAATACTTTTGGAAAAACCGTTCGATGTGCAAATCTTCTTTTCTCTAGCACATCGAATGTGTATTCATGTTTTCAAACACAAAAAGTATCTTTGATTGAAAAAATACTTTTGGAAAAACCGTTCGATGTGCGAATCTCTTCTTTTCTCTAGCACATCGAACGTGTACTCTTTTCAAATACAAAAAGTATTTTTGATTGAAAATTGATCCTTCTCATAAAACCTTCGTCGTATTGCAAAACTCTTTCTTCTAAGCAATACGCGATTATTTTCAAATCAATTTTCATCAATCGGTGAATCTCAATTACCGTTCACTCACTCCGTGTTGTCTTCTTTGAGACGATCCGGTTTGAGAACAACTAGAACAGATTGCGAAACCCCGTCAAGGAGATTCTTTGGAATTATACCGATCACAGCAAGATTTGTCTCGATCAACGGGAACCGTGGGCGTGTACCTCAATTCAACGAAAGTGATCAAAGACACTTTCGTGTGTTTTATTGCTAACTGTTGTCTGCAGGTACATTTGGACGATTGCAGCTGCAGTTGTTTCCAAAACTGCTAGCTGGGTAAATAACGTAAATAACTGAGGTACACGGCCTGTGGAACTAGCAGTAAAACTGCTAGTAAAACTGGGTAAATAACGTAAATAGCTCAATTCTGATCAGCTGCAATCGTAAGTATACAACTAGCAGTTGTAAGTATACAACCAATTCAGTTTTACTAGCGGTAGTAAAAATAACTATAGCGGTAGTAAAAATAACTAGCAGTTGAAAGTATACAACCAATTCAATTTTACTAGCGGTAGTAAAAATAACTAGCAGTTGTAAGTATACAACCAATTCATTTTATAATTTGAGATATTTAATTTAAGTGATCGTGCATAAAAGTAGTGTAGCATTTTTTTACGTTTAGAAATGTCGCATATAGCTCAAAATAATCAATTCAAACGAATGTAACTCTACACATCTGATAACATGATGTCGTTATGTGCTTACGTCAAAGTGAAGACGTCGACCTTTTTAGAATAAGTGATGGTCTATAAAATAGTTTCGTACGTTGATATATAAATGTAGTCGAAGGTATTAACAATTAGGCAATTATATTGACTTAATTATAAACAGTTTGCGTTTATCGTTTTATTAACATACTTGTGTTAAATTGGACCTGACCCGGCTTGACACGTCACAGCACATTGATTGTGTAATAGGTCCGCCGTATTACCATGGCTTACTAAAATATACCATTTCGTAATATTTTACGGACCAAATTTGAAAAGCTTGTATCTTGGGTGCGCGAATCAATGAACCAACCCAACAACCACATTTAATGATCATAATAACACACCCTCGTTCTGACCATCAATTGCAAATCAAAAACCCTCATCCAAAGACTCCTGTCGAGAATTCAAAAAACCAACAAAATTTCCTTGAAAACCATGTCTTTTTGAGCAAATGTTATCACCAATATGAGAGATAATATTAGCAACATGCCAGATACAGTGATCGGTAATATTTTGAATCGGTTGCCAATAAAAGAAGCGGTGAGCACCTCTATTTTATCTACAAATTGGAGGTTTAAGTGGACCTTGCTCACCGAAGTCATAATTGATGAGTATTTCTTTTATTATTTAACATATAAGTTTGATGAGAGACATGTTACTAGACTTTTAAATCAGCTTACGGGTCCCATAAAAAAATTTGTCTTCTCTGTAGATCCCAAACCGTTGTATGGAATGGAAGACTTGAATTATGAAGAGATTCGTGATTGGCTTATGTTTTTGGCACTGCAAGGAATTGAGGACCTGACAATTAGAAACTGATATGGACAACCAGTTACATTGCCAACCCAACTTTACTCGCGTATGGAATTGAAACATCTTGAAATTCATTGTTGTGATTTTCCTAGTTTGGTGTTTTTTACTACTTTTCCAAATTTACTGAGCTTAGAATTGTGTTTAGTCAAATTTCTAACCGGTACAGGTTAGGATGTAATTGTTGGTTGTCACTTACTTGAGTCTCTTAGATTGGACGTTGAGAGTACAAACGGGATGAAACTATGGAATCTTGCAAGTCTTAGGAATTTGAAGAAGTTACATTTGTCATTCGGTATTTCGAATGCTGTCACGACAATCATAGCATCCAATATCTTTCACCTGACAAGGCTTCCATCTCTTGAGACCCTTACATTGGATTTTGACTATTGCATGGTAAGACCATTTTGAGATTTACACTTCTAATTTTACAATGTTAAAGATATGTGTAACTCTAACGACATTTAATCTTTGAAACTAACCCAAAAGTCGACCTGTTGTAGTTGATGCGTGATGGTAATTCCAGGATGAATGTCCCTTTGCCGTTTGTATCCCTCGTTAATCTGAATCTAAAAGGAGTTGATTTTGGCTATACTGTTATCGTGTCATTCATCGTCCAAATGATTCGCGGATCTCCAAACTTGAAAATGTTGGAAACCAAAGTAAGTGTAATACTTTATTTCATACGTATCAAATAAACATCCGTAAATTGGCATGTTTTTGTATCTCAATACTATTTGATTTTCTAGGTTGCACACATGCTTAGTGTTTTACCTTTGGAACAACTTTCGTTACATTCAGCCACAACCACATTCAGCCATGGGCAGATTCAGACTGTGATTTTTCAATCCTTTCCTAGATCACAGAATGAATTACACATAATAAAGTTTATACTTGATTGTTCCACGTCGCTAAAGAAAATGTATATCAGGGACATCGATTTGATGGACGATGGTTATGATAATATCAAGAAGAATTGGGAGTTCACTAGGAAGCTGTTGAAACTCCCCCGATCTTCCGTCACAGCCGTTGTAAAATTGTTCTAGTGGTTGTAGTTTTATGTATGGGTTGAATACCCTGTGTCAATTAAATTTTTGTGCAGAAAGTTTGGTGTGTCTGTATATCAAGTGGTTATATAATATGTAACCATTAAACTTATAATTATGTAGTAATTGTAATATGTAGTAGGTTGTCGTCTGTATGAAATGTTGTATGTCAACGTATTTAGTATTTCCTCTGTTGTGTAATCCCATTATCCATTTTTATTTCATTTGGGCAACTAGAAGTTGTTTCTAAATATCAATTTGGCAACTAACTGTTGTACGTAGGGAAACTTCTTTTCCCTGTGGACTACTTTTATAAACCAATGAGTCCTTCTAGTCGTACAAGTCGTATTCTACAATCTACTAATAACTACCAACGAGTGACTATTCACAATTACAAAAAATAGCTTTATCATTCACCAATAGTACAATTTAACTGGGAATTATAAGTTAACTACCAGCAGCAGTAAACGACTATGTGCCTATTCATGCCCAGAATAGTAATACCAGCACCTACCCAAGGGCACCAGAAACACGGCCATACACAACAGCACTAACAACTGTTTCATCATTTCATTGTGGTATCCTATCATCGCGAGTAAAATTAAGTAGTAGTTGTGAGTATACTACTAGCAGCTGTAAACCAGCATGGGGCTATTCGGTCCGATAATGGTAACAACACCACCTACACACGGTCAGCAGAAAAACAGCCATAAACAACAGCATCAACGACTGGCATAATTTCGTCGATGTCTTCTATCACTAGCAGTTGTGCGTATAATACTAGCAGTTGTAAGTATACAACCTATTCAGTTTACTAGCAGTAGTCAGAATAACTACCAGTAGTAAAAAAATAACTAGCAATTGTAAGTATACAACCAATTCATTTTATAATTTGAGATATTTAATTTAAGTAATTAAGCATAAAAGCATTGTAGCATTTCTTTACGTTTAGAAATGTCGCATAAACCTCAAAATAATCAACTCAAATGAATGTAACTCTACACATCTAATAACCTGAAGCGTTATCTGCTTACGTCAAAGTGAAGATGTTGATGTTTTTACAATAAGTTATGGTCTATAAAATAGTTTCGTACATTGAGTCTGACGAAACGATCTAGTATAGAAGGTGACTGAACGAACACAAGCTATTAAACACTATGCGGAATCTAGTGCTTATCCTTAAGAAGAATAATAAGTAACGAACAATTATTCTGACTAAACACCTGGATATATTATTAATACACGAATACTCTGAATAGTATTAGCGATTACAACCTTGAAGTGTATTGAGTCTAAATATGACCAAAAGTTATATCAAACTCTAGCCTAGGACCTCCTTTTATAGGCTAAGGAGTCCTTTACAATATACAGTATTGACTCTACAGGATAATTATACTTACGATACTTATATAATACAAAACATCCTACCCAAGAAATTCTAGAATGTTACATATTAAACCGACACAATCATACTAGCAGTGATAAACTACATTAGCAGTGGTACACGACTTCTACTACCACTGGTTTGTCTTTTGCTGAAATTGTCATTTTCCGCTAGATTTCACGGTCGGTATTTTGCCTTTCTCTTGTGAGGCGGAATCCTTCTTGTTTGCTATCATTTTCTTGAAGGATTTCCGTGGCTTGATTCCTCGTGGGCGGCCGATTTTTCCATGGGATTCCCCGAGAAGTTCGATAGGCCTTTCAAGTGGTTTCCGTGTAAATCTGCCCTCTGCTGTGATCGGAAGAGCTTTTGGTGAGGTAGCTTTTCCATCCGCGCAGCTTTTATTTTAGAGAAATGCTAGAACCACATAAAGAATTCACAAAACAATCCACACGCGACGTGTCGTGGTGATAGGTTTAATTAGAGTGAGAAGAGAACTATCACAAAATACACCAATCATCCACTACACGTCGGCATGTGATTTTTTTGTGAATTCTTTATGTGGTTTGCTCTTTATTTTATCCCGACGCCCGCAAGCTCGCTATTTTACCTTTAACCCGCTTTATCCAACCCGATCCGCCAGATTGGTAGACGACACTTGCTTGGGGGTCGGGCTGCAATCAACAGAGGACTGAGACCATAATTTTCAGCCATGTTGTTTGCCTCTCTTTGCACATTCTATCACTCCTTCGACCCAATACCCATGATATACTTCCTTCTTCCGCTCAGGAACGGCGAGGTTAAGAAGGAACTGCCTGAACTTTGAAGATCCCAAATAGCTAATGTGAGTCTAATCAGTTTAAACTCCCACCTTTGGTACGCCATATGGTTTGGGCAGGCTTCAACAAACCTCAAAGGACACGGGTTTTGGTTGAAGGAATGTTGTGAATGGTCGTGGAGATAGGTTATTAGTCGTCATTTTAAAACGACTAATTGTTATTAGTAGTCATTTAAGAACATGTTTCAGTTGTCGCAACATCTGCTTTACGCTTATGTTTTTCTTTTGGGGGGTAAAGGTTTAGGCTATGTATGGGCTTTTTGGAAACGACCGTGCGTGGGCAACGCGTTGTTGTTGACGGACGGATGTATTCTTTTTGTACTGTGTACCATCTTGTTATTTTTCTGAATAACATCTTCAACTTCCCTTTGGTGTTTCTAAAATTTGTCTATTGCCTAATGTACAGGTCGAACTATTTTTGTTGGTGGAGGAATGGTTGTTTTTTGTTTTTTTTTATGTGTGTCTCCCTTTATTTACCTCGCGTATTTATAGCAAGGATTTTACTGTTCTTGCACGCGGTATCATTATTTTTCATTTACTGTTTTGTGGGTAGGCACGTGCCTAGGCTCCTACCCTGAGCATCTATTTTTCCTGCTGGATTTATCATAAAATTTCTAGGGAAGGAACGTGAATATTTACTTGCAGATTTTCTCTCCTTTTTTGGTATTTGGATAAGCCTTATCCATAATTATAAACAGTTTGAATTTATCGGTTTATTATCCTCTTTTGTACTGAAATTTTGCTATGTCTATATATATTTTTTTTTGGAAAAATGTAGCTTCCACATCTGTTGTTGCTTTTGGAAATGTTGCTTATGCACGTTTGACAAACTGAAGTAAAACATTCATATCGGCGCTTTAAATTTCACTTTTAAAATTTGAACTGCAACTAGTCAACCTTTTAATTCGAAAAAACCATTTTGTACTTTAGACTTTTTAATTATAAATGATTTGGAAAACACAAACAAAGTTGATATTTGCATCGACACTAGCGGTGGTTTCAGCGACACTAGCAGTGGTTGCGTATACTGTAGCAGTGGTTACGTATTTACATATGCACGTACTTGAGAATTTGTTCAAACCCTGTAGCCTCCTTTGGTTTTTCCAAAAACGCAACCATGTTGTGAGTTGCAGCAGAAGAGTTGGACACCATTGATGTTTATTTCGAAATTGATTGCAACAGATTGTTAGGTATTGCGAATTATGCTGTGTGTGGGTCTAAACTATGTTTTGCGCTAGCAGTTGTAACTCTTTTTTTTATCCCCAATTGAATCGAAATTAATTTGTACTTTCAAAGCAATAGTTTTAACTCTTGTAGCAGTTGTTAGTATTTTTTAGCGTATTTATCCCCAATTGTGCTATTCTAATCAGCAAACGCAACCGTTATCGTCATCTACTATCTAGACACGAAAATTCTGAAAATCTAGTTTATGTTATTGGGCAATTTTATTTGTACCTCGGGCCACCGTCCAATTTGCAATATGGGTAACTAAATGCCATAATTGGGAAATACTTGTTGTACGCTCAGGCAACCATAATTCTTAACCATATGATCATAAATGATAGACTTAACAAAGATAAACCTAATAAAGACTAAGTTGGCCATAGAAGCACTATCGCATGGTTGGCAGCATAAACTCATATTTTTTTAAAGGCAACAAACATTCATAACAGGTGCAACCATGCATCTAAGGCATGTGTTGTGTTGTGTTGCGATATGATTGGTTGTAACCTTATTGTTATTGGCTAAAAGAAATGTTTGAGTGATTTTGTTGCAACAGTCTTTCATTTCCTTGTGCACTACCCCCTTTTTTCTATGATCTCGAACCCTCTTTCAGTTTTTGTGATAGAAACACGCTTTGTTAGCTTCCTTCTTTTGAAAGGTGTTGCACTACCTCACCGCATGCCAGCGTCCTCTTCCTGCCATACCATGTTTTTGAAATAAAATTGGGATAAAGCATGTAGCTTGTGCACAATGTAGACGTCCATGGATCCGTTCTCATCCGCAAGGTCATACATTCGTCGAACGTCATTGTCTGTGTGCAACAATGTTAAACCATCTTCGAGTGCCTTATCTGGTGCACCATAAAATAAAGGGCAAATAGCTAAAAAAAAGTACTAAACTTGACACCCTTTCCTCTTCAGGGTAGCGAACAAAAATTTTTATTTTTCAAAATAATCTACTACTGGATATTGGCCTATGTGGGTAATTTTTGCCCATGTCACCCGGTTACCGGTTGTTAGTGATGATATCACTTGCCACATAGATTTCCCGCCCTTCCCACAACCCACATCATCTCCCTCCCAAAACACACAGCGGATTTTCCTCAACCCACTCTACCAACTCTATCTAAACCTGTACCTTTTAATATTATCCAAGTACAAGTCTTTTTGATTATATAACCCACACCACTCACTCACTGAAAAGTCATTTTCAGTTAAAAAAAAAGTTGTCGAACCCTAATTTCTCCCCCACATTGAATGCTTCAAATTGATTGTTTTTTTCCATTATTGTTAATGTGAAAAGGTAATTTATGTCATTTAATTATTGTTTTATTACCCCATTTGTATTAATTTATTGGAATATTGAATTATTAAATATTTAGGGTTTCAAAAAATTTGGGTTTTCCTAATTTAAAGTTTTTGTTTGTTTGTATAGGTCGATGGATGTACACGAAGACGTTGTCTTCAAAATACACCATGGTGGTGTATTTTTGTATGATCCTCTAAGGTATGAACAAGGCCAAATTACTATCATGAACTCTTGCTCAACAAATAGGGTCATGTTTAACGAATTGTGCAACATTTTAGTTGATAAGTTTAATGATAAAATTTGGGCTTTGTTTTGTTGCGTTCCTGACTTAGATATAGATAGTGGAGGGTTGAAAATAATTGAAAGGGATTCAGATCTACAAATAGTTTATGAACTAGCGTAAAAGCATGAGTCAAGAGAGTCAGATGTAGCCCATGAACCACAAAACTTAGCCGAGTACTACTATAATAACTTATGTTTAGAAGGTTCGGATGAAGAAGTAACTTCACTAGGAAAGAACATGAAATTAGAAAGAAACATGCCGGTAATATGTCCATTGAGGAGCTCATTGCATGGGCCGAGGAAGAAGCAAAATCTCCTTATTTAAGGTCTCCCTCTAACAAGTCTAGACCACTAAGAAACGTTTCTAAAGGCAAGGTTTTGTTCACTGGAACCTATGATGAGTATGATACAGGATTAGATTATGGCGTAATGTTAGCTGACAATGAGGTAGGTCATGAAGATCTTGTAGCTAAGTCCAAGGAGGTAGGTCAGGAAGATGTTGTACGTAACTCCAATGAGTTGGATAATGACGGTCAGTCTTTGCCTAAGGATAATGTAGTAGTTGATAAGGTTGATAATAATGTTGAGAATGTGGATGTGGTTGAGGAGCCTAGTAATGGTGAGAATGTGGGGTTCTGACCTAGTCTCGAGGATGAAGTTCTTGCGAGACAAAAGAAACTAGACAAAGGTAAAGGTGTCATGACTAAAGAAGATATGCTTAAGAATAAGAAACGAAAGAGTGTCCCTAGGGGTAATGGTATCTCAATTAGAGAAAATGAATGGCCTTTATCTTGAGACAAATGGATGATGATGAGTATGAAGAATGTGTTGATTATGGCCAATATTCTTCGAAAGCGGCGGTTATGGGACGAAAAAGTCTTTTGATTATCTAAGTGATGTTGAGGATGAAGTAATAGAGCTTAGAAAAGAAAGATTGACTCTAAAAATAGGTGAAGATCATGACGATCTCGAACCGAGAGGTTTATCTTGACATAGCACCTTCACTTGATTATATTGGTGACACTTTTGGTGAGACAGTTAGAGAGCATGAACATTATATGGAATCTTTAATGCGTAAGATCAAAGGTAATGGAGAGGGAATCTCAGACCCTTTTGTCATGGTGGAGAAGCAAGATGAAAAATATCCAATACATGATGATCAAACACATTGGAGACTCAAGAAACCAGTGGTAATGAATTCAAGTATTTCTAAATATTTGTGTTTAATTATTATTAACTGCTTTGTTAATGAATTCACTTATTTTCTTGACAGCTTGGAGAAAAGTATGTTAACCATGAGCAGTTTAGAGAAGCTCTCACCTATTATGCATTGGCACATGGGTTTTCATTGTGGTTTGAGAAGAGTACAACAAAAATGGTTATCGCTAGGTGTGGTAGAAGGAAAGAGGTTGTAAAGGATCCAAGTAAGGGAAAACAAAGGGTCACATGTATACCCATCCGGTGAACAGTGAATCACCGCAATCGGAGATGCTATGGGAAGACGTTGAAAGGTCGGTACTTTTCGTGTTATTTCATTGATAGATGAGCATACATGTGTACGAGACTACAGTTATGGAAGGCTTGTAACTTTCAAATGGATTGGAAGAAACTTTGGTGATAAAATCAGGATGAACCCAAAAATAACAATAGCTGCAATACAAGAATTGGTTATGAAGAAATACGCATGCAAAGTTAGTGCTACTCAGTGTGTGAATGCAAAGAAGTATGCATTGAGTGAAGGTGAAGCTGCTATTCAAGATCATTATGGATTGTTGAGGTCATACGCAAAGGCAATTTCAGAATCAAATGTGGGTTCAACTGTCAAAGTAGGTGTCACAGTTAACCCAGATGACAAGACCTATTTTGACAGGTTCTATGTATGTTTCCATGGGCTCAAAGAGGGTTGGAAAAAGGGTTGTAGAAGGATACTTGCATTGGATGGGTGTTTCTTGAAAAAACCAAACTGTGGTGAAATCTTGACAGCTGTCGGGAGAGACGGAAACAACCACATATTCCCTGTGGCTTGGGCTTTGGTGACAGTTGAAAACAAAGAGAATTGGAGTTGGTTTCTTCAATTGTTAGCTGATGATTTGATGATTCCACTTGGTTTTGATGTGACATTGATGTCTGATCAGCATAAGGTTAGAAGTATTTTACATTCTTATAATTTGTGTATTTTTGTGTGACATTGCTATTCCTAACTGTCTTCATTTTTATTCAAGGGTCTCATCGAAGCTGTGAAAGAAGTAATGCCTCAGGCAGAGCATCGACAGTGTGCACGGCATATCTATGAAGGCTTCAGAAAGCAATTCAGTGGAGTTAAGTTTCGCGGACTCTTCTGGGCTGCATCGAAAGCTTCATACCCACAGCTCTTTAAGAAGGTTATGTTGAAGATCAAGTCTGCTAATCCTAGAGCACATGAGTACTTGGAGAAAAAAGACCCAAAGACTTGGTCAAGAGCTTTTTTTAAAGAAGGTGTTTGTTGCGAGGCGATTGAAAATGGTTTCAGCGAATGTTTTAACTCAGTTTTGTGTACTGTGAGGGATAAACCAATCATAACTTTATTGAGTCAATAAGAGTAATGATCATGGAACGGATGAACACTATGAGACTCAAGTGAAAATGGACTGGTGACATTTGTCCAAACATCCAAAAGGTCTTAGAAATTTCCAAGGATAGCCAAAGGTACTTTCTAACCTCATAATACTAAATGGTATCAGCGAAAGTTTTAATTAAGTATTGCCATACCCACAGCTCATTAACATTATATTTTTTTTAACTACTTACCAGGTTCTGGTATGTCATTCCATGTGGTGGGAATCTATTTGAAGTCAGAAAGGGATATGACGCTTTTAAAGTTGATGAGCCAAAGAGGACATGTTCTTGTAGGATGTGGCAATTGTCAGGTTTGCCATGTTCACATGCAATTGCTTGTATTTTTAAACTTGGTAAGATGGTAGAGGATTATGTCCCTGACTACTTTAGAAAGGATAAGTATATGCAAGCCTATAGTGAGTACATTAAACCTGTTGATGGCATACACTTCTGGCCTGACTGTAGTAACTTATCTAGGATATTGGGTCCCTTACCAAAGAAAATGCACTGTAGCCTAAGAAAAAAGGGTTAGGGCCTCACATGAACCAAAATCGTAATAAGATTTCTAGAGCGAGGGTAGTTATGACTTGCCATAACTGTGGGAAGTTGGCCATAATAAGAAGGGTGTAAGAAAGAACCGATACCAAAACCACCCAAAGAGAAAGGGAAAATAAGCGCACCCAAAAGGTGATACCCACGAACAACCATTGGTTGATGAAAGTGATATGCTGTATTTGTAAACAATAGCATAGATGAATTTGAAATGGGTGAAACAAATAGAAATTCGTGTTCACATTTTCGGACGGGAGGAGAGTTCACTTGCGAAAACTTTGCAAATAGGAAGAAAGGTTCTCGTGGACATGTTAAGATGAGAGGTGGCAAGAGCAAGTCCGGTGGACTATTACCCACACAGAGAATAAGTAGGATGGGAGCATGGTTAGAATGAATTCTCAAACTTCGACACAATTGAGTCATGTGAACCTCTCCATGGAGCGCACACATCGTGTACCATAACATCCATTGTTTTAGAAGCCTCTTTACATGCCGCAAAGAAACTTACATGATTATTATGCGTGCTCAAAGAATAGATCAACCCAAGGTGAAAACATTCTGTGACACAAAGAATCACAACTTGTTGGGACATCCCATGAAGTCAAAGTAGACACGGAAGAGGTGGGACATCATCCAAAAGAGGTAAAACGAAAAGAAAAAGCTTCACACAGTCAAGATTTGGTGAACCAAAAGAAACAGAAGAAAGAAGAAGGGCTGCATCTGCTGAGCCACAACCAAGGCAATTAAATGCAAGACGACAACATGAACCTCTTCCTCTAAGAATGAAGAGTCAAAGAATTCTCCATAAGAAACTTTCTGATCCAGTTACCGGTCCAGGATCAAGTTTGGAGAATGAAATAGTCTTGGATTAAATTCCAAGACTTTGTTAGCACATCTTTGTGAAATCAGATCTTGTGCTAAAACTTGTAAGTAGTATGATCCGAACTAGGTATGTAAGTAGTAAGAAACCGATATAGTGTCGCACTTTATGCCACTATGGTGCCCTATTTTGTACAATCAAGGGCCTAGGTTAGTTAACGTAAACACTTGGTAGGAACCCGATATGGTGCTGCACTTGATGCCACTATATATGCTTGCCTATTTTGTCTATGGAAAAGGCATATACAGGTTGTAGTGTTCTGCTTCTAACAATGTAGTCTGCTAGTAACAATGTAATGTGTAATGTGCTTATGCAGAAACAATTGTTATCAATGAACACTAGTAGTTCAATGAAGCTCCCTTTTTTCATTGTTTTAGTTTGTAATTGTATTGTCAAATGTAGTGATGTTCAAATAGTTAGAACTTGAGTTTTATTGAATATTTCAGTATACCAATTCAGCCATCGCAGAATTTCATCAAATATGTAACATTAAAGTGCATTCAGATATAAGATGGAGTGTTTGGTTAAGTTGGTTTTGAGGTCTTGTTTTATGTTTCTAGGCACTGCAGTTGTTAATTTAGTTTACATAAGTCTAGTATAGGCTAGTTGTAGCATGATAATAATAGGTCTTACAATAAAAGTCAAATAATCAATATAAATCTCATTTTCATGCATAAAAATGTAACTGTAGCTTCTCAAATCAGCAATATAGATGCATTTTTAGTTAATATAGTTTAAATAAGTCCAATTACAGCTTATAATATCATTTTTAGTCAGTAGGAATCAATTAAAGTTCATGTTAGTCAACTATTAAGTTTTTACAAAAAAGTCAAAACCACTCACTTATGGGATCTTAGTATTTGGAAGCTTGTCATATTAATCCATATTTTTACTGATTTTTATGATTTTTTCTTCATAGCTTTTGAATAGCTTCAAGTTGTTGGTTTCGTTCCTTATCTCCCCTGCACATCGGTTATAAGGTTTGATCTCTGCTTCTTCAGATATTCAATAGTATTGTTTCTAGTTGTTCATGCTTTTACATGTTAAATTGCACCACAATATACAACCAAATTTGATGCTTTCATTTCCAAAACAAAGTTAACCCACATACATCCTGATGAACACAAAATACATGAAAATAACCTATATCAAACCTTCTACACCTACTTTTTTAAGGATACAACAATGAGGGATACAATCAACATAATTATCAAACCAAATACAATCAACAACACATCATTGTCATACGCTTTTGCCTTAGACTTGAAACCATTCAATTCTTGGTAAATTAGTTCCAATGAAACGCCTTCAGTAGCCGTATTAACTGTCATAGGATTAGCAGCTTGTCTAGATACTAGCACCTCCAATTGTTTGTTCTCCTCATGTAGATTGTATAACAGCTCTTTGTAGTACTGAGAAGGTAATTCTTCATCAAGAAAACCATACACCTCACATTTCTAAAGACGAATAACACAAAAACAATTAGAGTGGAGCAACCCTTGATTCTTCGACTGAAAAACAAAACCTTAACAAATTTTTATAAATACTGTTAATACTAACTTACCCGAGTGGGGCAACCCTTGAATCTTCGACCCGGATTCGTGGGGGTCCATGAAACTTGGTCATAAATTGGAATCTTACAATGACAATGACTTTTAAGACGGATTTCTTCTGGAGTATAATATCTTCGTTTGGAACGGATTGAAGAACTTGATGAATGCATAATTGAACAAAGGGGGATTTCTGCTTTGGGACTTTATGGATTTAGGGTTTATGTTAATTGGGGTTTTCTGCTATGGAACTTGATGGATTTAGGGTTTATGTTAATTGGGGTTTTCTGCTATGGACTTGGGATGGGGAAGATGATTTTAGGGTTTATGTTAGAAGGGGGAAAGAGATAAAGATTTTATATTTATTACAAATTGTGTATTATGTGGCATGTGACTGTGTATCAACTTGTACACGTGGACATAACCGGGTAACAAGGGTAAAACTTACCCACAAAAGCCATTATCCAGTAGTAGATTATTTTGAAAAATAAAAATTTTTGTTCGCTACCCTGAAGAGGAAAGGGTGTCAAGTTTAGTACTTTTTATGTATTTGCCCTAAAATAAAGCCCATTTTTCCCTTCCAATATCATTGAAAACATGATCAAGCACCCTGGTAAATGCAACCCTGGTGGAGCTAAAACACCAGACATTAGCAAGGCGACCGCCTACATAGCGGAGTTGCTGAAATTCAAATTTCCCGTTGTGGTGAACTTTAAATATGACTTCTTTGGTTTCCGCCATGTCCTATAAAACATAAACCCTAATAACAATTAGAATCAACCACTAGACTTTAAGGGCTACACTGACCATACCTATAAAACATAAACCCTAATAACAATTTCAATAACTTTTATTTAAATAAATATTTAATAATAGAATATAAAATATAAAGCTACACAGTTATTTATATTAATGTACTCAATAAATATATGAACGAATAAGGTAACAAAGTATATACGGGGGAGTTCAACAAACCTGGATTTGTTTCTAAAAAAGAAGAAAATGACAACGATTTTTTTATTTGGATTATTCGATGAAAGTGACCTAGGGTATAAGAAGGAATGTGTGGATGTTGATTGTTGGGACGATAAGGATAACTGATGTGTGGTTGGGACCATAAAAGGATAAGTGGTGTGTGGGGTAAAAAGGTTTATGTGTTTGTCATTCTAGGTCCCTCTTGTATATTACAACTGTCACACTATAGAATAAAAATTTGCTTGTTCAAGTAAGGACTGCTAGTGCTGATGAGAATGGAAAATATGCATTTAATCTTAACTCTAACATTAGCTCATGTGTATAAACAGGCACATATACTATGTCTACAGATTGTTGAAGATTATTAAATTGATTTAAATGTGATTTAACTAGCAGGGATTTACTTTATGGTACATTATGCACATCGTGTCACTTAAAATACACAAACCATTTCCCAAAAAGCAACCGACATCCTTACCTTTAAACATGTGTAAACAAAATAGCAAAATGCTAGAGTTCAAAAACAAAAAAAAGTAAAATGCAGAGGCCATGATTTCGTGTTTGATAAAACATTGGCTCACCGAGATGAAAAAACTACACCGATACTCTACTATTTTAGAAAACCACTTTAGATTCACATCCAAAACTATACACTAACTCTTAGTGGCCACAAATAACCCATTTGCAAACACTAATTCTTATAGTGACTTTGGATTATTCACACTATACACCAATTCAAATTTTCAATAAATAATACAGGTGTCTACACTAAATCTAAAAACACCATTTCATTTGTGAAATTTACCTTTAACTTGTACTGTGATATTTCAGTCAATTAATATTTAGATCAATTAGATTATCAATCATCACAATCATTTACGAAATGCCGTGTTCTTTGTGTCAAGATGGTACATGCACTCCGAATTGTACTAATTTGCAGGATTCTTTATTTAAAAACATGATAAACCGTTTCAATAGAATGGTAATTTCTTGTGAGCCAGGAAAGACTTTCCCAATAGAAGGAAATTTTAGAAAGAAACAAGAGCTGATTGATAAGAGGAAGAGAATGATTGAACAACTTCCAGAGTATGAATGTGAGTATGAAGATATGAAAGCGCGTTTCAAGAGGATCGAAGCTGATAATGCTAATTTGGAAGCAACGTGTGAAGAGGTGAAAGCTGAATTTAATATTTACAAAGATTATAATGTCGATGTCAAGCGAAGTATGAAGAGATGATAACCGCTTTAAGAATTTGAAAGATCATAATGTCGTTGTCAAAGCTAAGTATCAAGAGATTGTTGAATGTGCCAAAACCTTATCAAGATACTCAAAGAAGTTGCGGTGATGTCGATGATTTTAGGATTATGAATGTGTTTTGTATATGTTTAAGAATGTGCTATTTTGGACTTATTTGGTATGTAAGCTAGTAACTATTTATCTAATTAACAAGGTACTAGATTACTGCATCAAATTTTATGTTATGATTTTATAATATCATTTGTGAAAACTTAAATAATCAAAATAATAGCTAATCTCGATATTCTTCACATGCGAATATACTCTAACTAAACTTAAATACAATAATAACCTCAAAATTCCATTACTTACTGATAAACTTCATGAGATAGTCAAAAGTAACAAACAAACAGTATCTAATAAATCAATTAACATCTTCACATGTGCAAAAAATATATATGAAATTCAATTAACATATACACATGAGATAGTCAACGCCGGAGAAAAGTTGTTAAAAACTGAATCATATTCAATCAAAAAAAGAAATTAGAGAGTCAATACCAAAGTCAACGCCGGAGATAAAAAACGCCGGATTCAATCAGAAAATAGATGACGAAGATGACGGAGATGCGATTAATATCCAGAACTGGTTGCTATTAGAGGTTGTGTGTTTTTTTAGTGTGTGTTTATGTGTGATTGAAGGAGACAGAGAGAAAAACGGGATAAACTTTAGGGGTGTGGAAGCAAATGACAATAATTCACTTAGACCCCTGAAAATTTCGTTCAATAGTTACCAAATGCCCTCCGCCCAAAATTTCGCTCAACTTTAGGGTGTGTTTTTTAGTGTGTGTTTACGTGTTGTTACTACATGTTTTCTAAGGTTATCCGCTATTTCAAATATAGGGATGCTTAACGTTACAACCGTCGTGTACAATATAGGCATGTTATCTTGGCGAGAGTGAACGAAGTCGATTACTTGGGTAGGTGTGTGTGTAAATGTAGGTATTTAATGCCGCTATGCTTTATAATAAGAAAACCAAACGGCTAAATTCCATTGTTGGTCGACCTTTTATTTGATCGCTCACAAGTTAATTGAATAGGTTAGAAAGAGTGTGTGTTACTCTTCAATTAAATTCTCCTACCAACTAGTATGGCACACCATTCAAGTATAATAAATGAAGCGAAAAAATACATATGGTTATGCTAGTAGACGTTCTTATATAATCCGTAAATGCTATTATTTTCTTTATAACATCAAACAAGTTTCACCATGGCTGAGGAAACCGGCTGTGAAATGATATGCATTGGGTGCTGGCTGGAAAGAGAAAACAAGGTTGGATTGACCTTTGATGCAAGGCGTCCACCGAATAGAGAAATCATGTGGTATTGTTTTCCAATGCAATGACTTTGTACATGATGACATGTCCAAAGTAATAGATGATTGTTTAAAGGCTGCAGATGAAGAAAAAGAGAAGGAAGTGGTGCAGTAACCATCGCCAAGTTGTTGCCGCATCCATCGCTAGTATTGCAAGAACTAATGCAATATTATTCTACCCACTGCTAGTTCAGACGTTTCCACTGCAGAGGACAACCACTGCTACCATTATAACCACCGCAATAACACCAACACCAAAACCAAAAGAGGCGGAGAATGAGATTGCCATACAATTGCTCAACCTAAACCAATCTCACCCGTATCCCTGCACCTAGCACCTAGACCTATTGCTAAGAGTCTAAACATTGGTGAACCTGTGCAGAAAGTTGTAGTTACTGAAACTGATATTGGAAAGGGTAAAAGGATTGCAGATCCAACTTTGGTGTTTGAAACTACAGAGGAGCAGATAGCTTTTGATGAACAATTTGCTAAAAGATTACATATGAAAGTAAATGCTAAAGAAATTGCTAAAGAAAGGAAAAGGACAAAGCAGGAAGAAGCCTCTAAACAAGCTGTAGAAGAGCGGTAAACGGAACAGATGTATTTTACCCTACATAATTACGAAAAGTAGTTCAGTTTACTCGTAATGATTAACTTAGCTTCATAGTCCTAAAAAGGGTCAACAAAAACCAAAAATAATTCAGGCCATAGAAGGAATCTATACCAACGTCGTGAACAATTGCATAGATGATGCATATAAACCACTCCTTATTAGTCTACAAACTGCCACTAAATTTTTTAATGAACCAACTAATGTTACATACTTAACTAACGACATCTAAGGTATCATACCCTACATAATTACGAATCAGATACTCATAAAAAAGAGCAATGGATTATAAAATGAAATTAACACCTATCTAACATAGGTATTAATCGAATAACAACGACGATTTATTATAACATAGAACCAATTGGAAATAATCATATGTAATAAACAACGAGAAGAATATTTACGTACCATATTTGGCCACATTTAAAAAAAACAAAAAAAAAAAAAAAAAAAAAACAAAACAAAAAACCTTGGTCAATCGAATGTAGTTTGCAATCAACACTGTAGCTTTATGGATGGTGACATAACTGACGTTACAAGGAAGAGAGAGGGCTGACGAAGAAGACAGTTTGATTTGTGAAAATAGTAAGTAAGAATGCTTTTGTGCGAGAAGCAAAAACAGAGAAAAACGGTAACTATGGATGTTTTTGTGTCAGTGACTATTGGAATTTGAATAGAAATGTACTGTACTTTCACTATTCAAATGTGTATTTTCTATGTAATGTAAAATGACGAAACAACCCTTTTTAAAATATACGGTTGCTCAAAGATATTTTCACGCCAAAAACAATACCTTACACATACGGGACACTTGTCACAATGTCGATGAGTTGCCTAACGACAATGTTGCCCTCGGTCCATTTTCAAATTAGAAAAAAAAAAAAAAAAAAAAGTGGTCCAGAAAGTGTTAAGCCCGAGTAGCATTCATTTCGTCATTTTCCTTAAAAACACAATAATTCAAAGTTTAATCTTTATTAACATAATTTTTGTACGAATAAAACTTACTGGAATCGAATCTTTATTCGCTCTAAATAGTCAAAAATTCGCCGAGGAAAACCTTCAATTCGAAAAAATCTTTAATCGCAAGTTTTTGTGTGGGTATAAAGTTTTTTTTTTTTTTTTTTTTGATTTTTCTATATCGCAGGTGGGTTTGCGGGAAGGAAATTGTATTTGAAGTGGCATTTGCCAATTTTAAGTGTTATAAAAATATTGAAATTTTTTTTGATATTTTAAGTTTGCGATATTTCCTGAAAATATCAAAAAGTTTTGATATTTTTTTCAATTTCGCAAGGGTACCAAAATTTGCGAATTTTATGGGTATTTTCGGTTTTTGAGTAAAAAATTGGATATTTTGTGAAGTAGGTACGAAAAATTAGGTATTTTTGTCATTATCCCAATATCATGTTGTTTTGCATTACAGTTTTGCTAGTAATTGTTTTAGCCAATTCTTTTGATTTTGGGCACAAATTGCCACCTCTAGATATTATACTAGTCTAAACGTTTTTAAAATAATATTAATTTATTGCATTTTTCTAAGTGGGAGAAAATTTTATATTAACAATCTTTCCCTCAATTTGTTTCTATTATGTCTTTTTTCTTTGTTAGCTATAAAATTGATATAACAACATAATCAGTTATCTCTTTTACTTTTCTCCTTTTTCTCCTCTTTTCCTCCAAAATTAAACTCGAGAACCAAATTTACAGGTGGCTGTAGCAGCAGTGTTTGTCGCAGTTGGTTGGCGACAATAATGCTGGCAGATGAGATGCTGGCAGTGGCATCAAGAATGGCAATGACGGTGTGGACATCTTCAACGAAAGTGGCAGGGTGTGGCCAGGTGAGGGTAATGAGCAGCGACTCAATCAATTGTGATAGGAATGATTAGTCAAAAGAGAGTGGCAGCGACTGTTGGTGGAAAAGATGGTGCCGGTGATGATGGCTGCCACAATGCTCTACATGGCATGTTCTGACTACTGATGGCCACGACCATGGCAATGCTGCGGTTAATTAAGGTCCTAGTGTTCAGGACATATTGAGTGTGTTGCCACTACATTTTAAGAACGATTGCTTATTACGGAGTATTCGTTTTGCAGAATGTAAGCAAAAGAAGTGTTTCACAATATCTGCGTTTTCCTAGCAAGAAAACATAATTCTGAGGAAGTAGGTTTCTTTTCGATAAAGCAATACTAAAACCCCTAACTCTGTTGGATAAAAATTTGAAATGAAATTATACATATATGTATTTCATATGCAAATGTTATTACAGACACTGTACAACTAATTAAGAACTTTATTGGATCTAATAATATTCTTATATTGTGTCTCATTTGATGACCATTACAAGTAATGATAGTGCAATGAGATCTAATAGCTAACCAAGAGTATATAACCATAAAAGAAAGCCAACAAAATTCTTCTTTGATACCAAACAAGTCATTTTGGTAACTTAGCTCCGACCCGACATTGCAGAACATCTGCAATTGGCACGACAGTCCTTCAATGCCTGTGAAGCAAAAATCTTGGAAAATTAGAAAATTTCAAAAAAGCATGGCAAGAACCACTGGTCAGGAACCTGAAGCCTGTAGCGTTAAAAAATTCTTTTCTAACAATGGCCAAAGCTTATTTGATTCTAGACAATATTAATATGCCTTCAACTACTTGTGGATTTTACAAAACTTTTTGTAAAATATAGCGGTATTTACTTGGGTATTAAATATATAATAAATAAAAGTCAATGGAGCTAAGTTGTAACTTAATACAGTTAACCAATCCAGTACTTAAAAGTATTAGATTAGTAAACATGTAGTGATACATTAGGATTATAATACTAAGTTAAACTGGGTTTAACCCATCCATTATTTTCGAGTATTAGATTTAGAATAAAAAATGAAATTTTAAATGAATCAATTTAGACATTTGACTTCCAACCTGTTTGCTAAATAGAATTTGACTCGAATTTAAGTACCCAGAATGACCTAATCATTAGTGAATTATCTAAGATTGACAACTTTAATCAAGGGGGTATCAACATTTAAGCAAGAATGCAAGACAGAATATAACAAGAACATAACAAAAATTGATCATCGCTTTAATACCTTGTACTGTTCTTGAAGATCTTTGATGTAATCAACAGCAAAATCCAACATGTCCGATGTGTTTGTTTGCTATGCAGATTAATAATAACATTCAGATTCAAATTTCCAAAACTTTTTATCAAAGTGTGGCGCATATATATCGAAAAAGTCAATACCTTGTCCATGTGTGGGACTAGTTCTTGAAGTTTCCTCATTCTTTCACTTATTCGTGTTCTTCGAACCTATAGCAATTATAAACATTGTGACCTAATAAGCTGCTGTTGATAAAGGAAGTGAAATAAAGTTCACCCCAAAAACCAAAAGTCAAGATTTAGCAAAATTACCCTCTCGGCAATGCTTCTCGGATGTGTAGCACAGCCTCGTTTTGCACGAATCTTACACGGAACAGAATCTTGACAATGCAGCAATTTTTCAATAGCAGCCATTTCTCCTGATGTTTTTGGCAAACTCAAGTGGTGTGCCAGCATAGGTGGTTGATTTCCCAGAGTATTGCCATTCTAAAGAAGTTATTTTTTTTTTCAGTAACTAAAATCATATAATCGTACGTGAACCTAGAATTCAAGTCTAGCTGTTTAAACTAGAGATGTGTTCTTTTTTATTATACCTGAAGATCAAGCTCTCTTTTGAGACCAGTAAAGTTGTCTATGAATTGTGAAGACTCTTGTTCCCACGAACCAAAAGGGTAATCAGATGACTCGTTGAGGACTCCTGGATCCATGGTGTCGGGCTCGACCTCTGCGATCCTTGGCAGCATTGTAACACCAGATGAGGAACTCATTTGCCTCTTCAATCTGCTTGAAGATGGACTTACTTCACCATTGTTGCCAGCATTTCCCAATTTATAACCTCTCATTCCATCATAACCTACAAATTATTGCTAAACAAATTCAGTAATATACTAATATATACATTTCAGATAACTGAAATTAGGACTACATTACGGCTTGTATTTCTTCTTGATTCTTTGGTGAATCTCGAAACAAGAATCAATTGTACAAACTTTAGCAAATATAATCGGATAATACAAATCATACATTAAAGTGTAGCAGTTTTTCCATTTTCAAGAGTAAAATTAATAATATCCTTTACAAAACTTATCAACAACCAAGTTACCAAAATTAATACGTAACATATTCTAATAATGGATTAGAAAGAATGCTAAAATATAATCAAATAAAATAAATACAACTTGAGACACCATCATACTAAAGTACAGTATAAGAGATCTAAGCTTCACTGTCTACTTTGACTTCTAGAAGTCAAAATCATTAACAAAACTTCATTCTGGATAAAGTCTTTAAACAGTATCATATTTTAACCATATGATAAAAGATAAAAAAAATATATATATAAAAAGTAAAAACATTCATAATTACATAAACAGATCAAAAGACAGCCCCCAAATATAGAAATATATACTCCAACAACTATTACTATAAATGGTAAACAAATCACAAACATGGGATCTATCTTACAAATAGAAATTTCACAACATACCCATACACCTAAATTAACAAATTAAACAAAATAATAACAAATAAATAAAAATCATATAACCAGTTATTAACATTACCATTAGGCTGATTGATGTGAGTGAATAATCCAGCAGGAGAACTATTTTGTCTCAAAAGACTTGAGCTCATTTTAGGCTGTTGCACCATGCTATAACCTGTACTATCCATGCTTCCTTGAGTTGTACTCTGCCTTGGATAATGAAACTCATTAACTAAATTTGGTTTAAGATCCACTTCCTCTTGTAGATCTTGAAAAGTATTAGAAATAAAATTATAATTCAACCCATCATTTAAATCTTTATTATTTTTCTCAATATCATTAACATAACTTTGAAGAACAGAACTAGGAGCAGACCTGAATCTTAGCAACCCATTATTGTTCTGATTATTCATTTCAAAATTCATTAAAAATCAACTTTAGAAAATACATAAAAATATATATATAAATTTTAATCTTGAAGTAGATATAGTGGTGAAACAAAAATCATGAGTATGAGTTCCTATCAACTTTTATCTTAGTTGAATAACTTTTAGAGGATTATAATAAGTGCTTGGTTTGTAAGCTTTGTGGTATTTGAAACTTGTGGGTGAAGGTAAGTACGGATATTAAATTTTTTGAGGGTTTTGTGCTGTGTGGTGTGGGGATATCTGTGAGCAGATCTGATGAGGTTGATTCTTGTGTCTACTTCTGTTGCAATGAAACTAAGCTTTAAGCAGAAGAATGTATTAATGATAACGATGACTAAGGATGTACGCACTATTTTGTAATTATACTAAAGTTTAAGGGTATATGCTGGGAAGATCATTAATTACTCTTTTTATAAATTTAGTGTAATTTCAGACACTACCATATTGATTATGACACTTTAAAATAAGGTGGAAGATCGAAGGTTAAACCGAACAGATCGACGAAACCGATCGAACCGACAAAACTCGAACCGGACCGACGGTACCCGCTTCGATTTTGATTCGAGTTTTACATGGTTTCGGTCGGTTCGGTTCGGTCCGGCTCGACTCAAAACCGACAAAACATGCCAAAATACACTTAGACATAAAAATCGAATCAACCGACGAAAACCGAACCGACAACATTCGGTTCGCGTTTTCACTTTTCGTCCCTGCTTTCTCGCTTCAGTCGGTTTATAATAAGGCGCCACCTCTACTCTAAAATGTGCATTAGACAATTATATTGTAAATATCAACTATTATAATTGTTGTATATTGAGTGTTTCAATCAAATTTATAAATGTGTCAATCACTCCTTTATAAAATAGGTTAATTAACAACTTCTTTGTTTTGGGCGAAAACTAAAAGCTAATGCTGTTAGAGAAAAGTTCAATATAAACCTCAAATTCTTCTTAAACCTAATGAACTAATAGTCTTTTATTTTTTTTTATCAAAACAAAAGAACTCATTTTCATCATTTTTTTTAAAATTAATTATCTCACAAACCATTAATTGTTACGCGAAAAGAATCGTACCATTACGACGAAAATTAAATTATCTTTCTAGAAAGACACTAACTTTCGAATATTTTTTTGACTTTTTTTTTTGGTGTTACAATTTACGTTTGGAGAAATCATATGTGATTTGTAATTTTAAAATCATATTTGATTTTATGAAATCACACGTGATTGCTAACATACAAATCTGTAATTTGTGAAATCACACGTGATTTCTAACTTACAAATCACATGTGATTTGTTTCATACACAAATTTTAACATTAAAACAAAACTTGAAAAAACATTTGTTGAAAGTATATCGAAGTGCTCGTCTACTGAAAGATAAAAAATTCTTATCGCGATTGTGTAATTTTTGTCATGTAACGATTTACCGTTTGCAAGATATTTTATTTTATTTAGAAGGAAGAAAAAAGTGAAAAGTGGTTTTTTTTAATTTTTATGAAACAATTGATTGCCAGGATTTGTTCATTAGGTCTATAGAAAATAGTGGGTCTAGAATGATCTTAACTCTTTACTTTCTATGTCTCAAAATAAATTTTCATTGTCTACTACTAAATATAGATAGAAAAATTTGATCGAGTTTACAATATTGCTTTTGCTTGAAATTATATTAAAAACTTTAGAGAATACATTAATTAATTATTCAAGAGTAAAATTGTCAATATGAAAAAGGTAAGAAAAAAAACATTAATAATTATGATTTTCTTAAACTGTGTGTTTTTTAGAGACAATTATTTTCGAATGGAATGCGTATTTTAGGAGTTCTGTTGTAGCTGCTTAACTATATTCTTAGAAAGTGCCGTGAACTTATGGGATGAAAAAACTGGTCCGCTTTATTACATTCCAATTAATTCATATCACATCATATTAGGAACAAAAGGTAAGAAGATGTATCATTTTTCGTACTTTTTATCGATCAATTCTCATTATGCTTCATCTATTGATAGTGTCAATACAAATAAACCGTAAAAACATTTATTTATATTTTACGATCTTCTAATGTTTTGTCGATAACCAATGTAAAATCATTTTAACAAAACAAATAAAATACGTAAATAGTTTGAGCCAATAGTTTACTAACACACTTACGGTTTCATACAAAACGCTAAACAAGTAATAGTGTTTACATTTTATAGAAATGCATATGTATAACAACTAGTGTTTACATAATGGGTATATATATACATACTTAGTATATATTGTAATCGGTAATGTAATGGGTAAGAATCTAAGTACTTGACCCATTAACTAGACACATTGAATGTAGTTGGGTAAAACCCAAAATCCATGACCCATACCCATGGAGCATGATCCATAACTCATGACCCATTGCATGACATCATGCATAAAGTCATAATGGGTATTATCCATAACCCATTGAGCTAATCCATGACCCATTGACTAGATGCATTGCATCTTCTAGATATATTGTATCTATTTGGATACCTATGGTCAAAAGTCTATGACCCATGATCCATGACCCATAACCCGTTTAGGAGGATCGTCCTACGGATCCTAGGTTTACACTGGACGGATCCTTCAAGCAAGGGATCCGGGGGACAATAGTGAGTTTTTGTCTATAAATAGTGAGCCATTTCTTCATTGTAAGTTGCCACTTTCACATACTTTCTCTTAGCATTGTAAACTCTCTAACCTCAGATCCAAAGGATCTTTCTATGTAGTTTTGTGTTTGTGTGATCTTCTAGGTTCCTCTTAAAGGCGAGATCACCACCTCTTGAAGTCGAGCAAGCTCAAGTCCATGAGTTGTCTAGCTTCGTCATCATCAAAACTACTGAAGTTCTCTTGTTGATAGTTCTTTCCACCTTTCTAGAAATGTTGTGTTGAAGGCATTAGTGAAGGATGCCAAAAGGGTCAAGTCGAAGGCATTAGTGATAGGTGCTGAAGGTCCGTGTCTAAGGCATTAGTGAAGGGTGCCAAAGGTCCATAATGAAGGAATTAGTGAAAGGTGTCAAAAGATCGTGTAAAGGGCATTAGTGAAAGATGCCAAGGGTGTACAATCGATATGGTGCATCGATGTACAAACATAAATAGGTTATGTCCAAGGATATTGATATCCTTAATGGTGTTGTAATAAGGAGCGTGTCTCCTTTGGAATAGGTGTTGTGTAGTGTTGGGTAGTAGTTCCTCCTTTGTAATGGAACTCGGTATCTAGCCTTGTACCGGATAAAGTGTAGGCGACGTTGTGATAGGTTTGGTTCTACCTCGTGGAAGAACCCGGTGTCTAGCCTTGTACCGGATAAAGAGTAGGCGACGTTGTGAAGGCTTCTCCGCCGCAAGGAGTTTGTGTTATGTAGTGATTATGAACTCTCGAGTAGGTGACTCGGGGAGTGGAGTAGGGAAAGGAAGGTGTCCTTGTAGCCAAACCACTATAAATACTCGCATTGTGGTTTTGTGCTTCTTACTCTTTATCTTTGCTTTACTTATTTATATGTTTATCTATCAACATCCAACACACACATTTAAATAGATTGACATAAGTCGATCAAAATAGTTTAAAACCAAGTTTTAGTCGGTAAAACTATTCAACCCCCCCTTCTAGTTTTCCAAAATTGGTACCAGAGCTTCATTACCAAGTTTCTTAAGAGTATATTGTACTTTTAAAACTTGATACGATCCGTGTATGATTGAAAACTACAAAGAAGGAAATTTCTTAAAAACAAAGGTCAGGTTTTAAAATCATCATATTTTATAATGTTGGATAATGATAGATCTTTCTAATATCTTCCTTGTTGAGAATTATCCATACTAGGATTTGGGCATCCTAAGAAGATCATAAAAATCTCGCTTCAATAATTCTTTTCTGAAAAAGAATACATATATAGCAAAAGTATGCTCTTTAATAAATTACTTACAAATAAATTATTATTGTATATTTTCTAGATTAATTAATAATATTATTTTGTATAAACATGTTAAGATTAGTAGACTCATTAGGCTTACTTAAAGTTGTTATCTATATTGAACTCATCATGAAGAATAGTATTCTTCGTTGATCTCTATAGACAAAACTACAAACTACTGATAATGATATCTTGGGTATTCGAGAACCTTGGTCATCACTCCTCACATAAGGTTATTGACATTTCATCTATGTCAATAAGTATCTATGTGAAACTCCTCATATCTTGATAAAATAGTATTTTATCATAATCCTTAAACTTCCCAAGAATTATGATTTATTCATAAAAAGGGAACCTCGTCAAATAGGACTAGTAAAACACGTCAAAACCACAAACCATAAGTTATAGAGCATAAACATCAACTCTAGCCAAGAATTAGAACTCCTAAATCAAAATTATCAAAGATCACTTAAAATGCTAACTGCTGATATGCCGGATCCCTTAGTTTGAACTAGTCGGATCCCTCATTCAAGGGATCCGTGGGAACCGACACATCAGAAGATAGTTTAAGTAAAAGATGATCACTGTGGAGTTCTATTCTTCACTTTACTCTCTCAAACTCACGAACATAAAACCTGATTTACTGTTCACATGAGTTCATTCATCATCTTCGAAAACAATCACTTATGTAAGTATAATCTTTACTACATTGTTATTTCCATTCTTTAATTCCTAGAAGTACAATTTCATCTTGAGAAATTGGGTTCAAATGGGTTTATCACAATTTGGTATCACATTGTTTTCTAAGATGAACTAAATCAAAGAATCAACATTGTTAATACAAATTAAACTCAATTTTGAATTCAATAAAGATGTATTGAGCAAAATTGTGATGAACCTCATTAGGATACTATTCACACAATTAACACCACATTATGGTTTTGATGTTTAGGACCAATCATGCCTAGCAATAGACAACAAGATTACGAAGACACGACACATTACATTCCCATGTATCATAGAAAAGATGGTTTGAAACCGGATGACCGAACAGCTTTCAAGTTGTTGGAAAAGAGACTGTTCCACGAAGGACGAGTAGTTCACTCCTCATTCATCAACAACACCGAAATTCCCCAAGTTTTTGGGGGAATAAACTTCCATTTCCTCTTGAACATCAATGAGCAAATTTGTCCGGTGTTTGTACTAGAGTTTTACAAGACCATGAGAATCATTCGAAATGAAGATGGAACCATTTCGATAGAGTTTATCATCAATGGACACGAATTCACCTTCACTCTTGAAGAATTTGCTAGGATACTTTGTATCCCACGTCAAGGAGTATGCATGTACTCAAATGAATGGTCATTGGCTGAGCTTCATGACATGGTGGATCATCACGAGTTATAACTCACACCCATCCCGGAAGCAACTGCGGTAAGAGATACCGTCTTTATGAAAAGAGCCTCTCCGTCAAGAGTCACTAGGAAGTCCAAGGTCATCTATAGAGATCCTTTTCAAATGGAGCTTTCGGAAATGTTCCCATTATATAAGAAATGGGAACTAGTGCTAAGGGAGAACGTCCTTTGTTTGGTGGGAAATAAGGATCATCCCAACGTTTGCCTAAGCTTCATGATCTATTGCCTTGTAACTGAGACTCATTTCAATCTCGCATACTACATGGTGAAATGAATGGCAAGTGTAAAAAGGACGGACAAGACGGTGCTCCCTTATGCCATGCTCTTGACTCGCCTAGCAAATTTCGTCTTTTCTCTAGATCCATCTCCATACTCTAATGACCACACCTTTTGCAACAAGGTCATGGTGCCTCTATCCGATGAGAAGACCACAAGGATTATGGTTGAAGGCAAGAGACCTCACCCACCAATGGACTCATCAGATGAAATAGAGGGAGAAGGTAGCAACCCCATTGGCAACGTTCAACTCGACCCCTGATGCAGGTTTTACTGACTAGGTTTTAATATTTATAATGTCTCGTTATACCTATGGTCTAACCTAATGCACTAACGGGCAGTGTACCCGGTCGTGTGTAGTGCAGTATTCGGTAAAACCGAGGTCGTCCCAGGAGCTATGTGTGTTGGATTAATACTAATTCTAGGTGTCACAGATTTTAAGATGACTTAATTAATTAACTAATAAAGCAAGTAAAGGCAAATGTGTAATCAATAGAGGAGAGTGGTGCTAACCTAGTTATTCATCCTAGCTAGTAATGTCTACGTCTAATTACTTCCAATTACTTCAGGTGGGGTCAAAGTCGAGAGGACAACATTTGGTCAATTCGCCCTAACCTATCGAAGAAAGATGCCACCACCGGAGAAGTCGGTGTCCCTCATAAGTCCAGTTGTTCCCGGTCCCCTAAGCCGAGTCATTAAGTACCGCTACATGCTAGACTTATAATAGTGAGTGCCAGGCGTTAGCAACTTAAACACTCACCCCTAATTCTTAAGTTCATCCAAATGGTAGGTGATCGGTTGGTCAAATCGCACAAGTAGAAAGGGTCGTCATTGGTCATATCTTACCCTTCCCATCTCGCCTACTCACTTAGGGTCACTTGGTCATATCTCCTAAGCAACTATCCTCTATCGCCATTTAAAACTACCAAACAAGGGTAGCTACCAATAAACTATGCATGCATACACTTAGAAATAATTATGCGAAGTAATATAAACGCAAACAAAACAATTATGAATCATAACTAGGCCAAGACGAAGAGGTGCTTAGCAGTCAGATTAACCATACAAATCAATTCAATAATTAATGTTACGAAATACATGAATCGAAAGTAAAGAAAAGATAAAATACTAATGCTTATTGTAGGGGAGTGATTTCTCCCTCGGAGATAGCTCCGTATGCTCCTCTAGACCTGCCTTTGGCTTCTTCCAACGTTCTATGGTTGTGGTGTGTGAAATGGGATGATTTGAAATGCTGGAAATCGTGGGGTATTTATAGGTCAGATTTGGGTTACGGCGTAACTAATAAAATAGTTATGCCTTAATCCTCTATTTCATCGTAAATTGCACTAGATCTGCTAGTTACAGCGTAACCTTAGAAGTGGTTACGCCGTATCTTCAATAATTCTTCGTTACGCCGTAGTTTATGCCCGATTTACGGCGTAGTTATCAGCGGCGCGGATCCTCATTTGACCTAATATAGTTACGTCGTAATCTTTTGGGAGAGTTACGACGTAATCTTCTGATAACTTGGCTTTCTGAGTCACGCTTTAGTTACGGTGTAATGTGAGAGATGAGTTACGCCGTAACTTCTTCAAAATGAGAATACTATGATAAATCTTTAATAATTCTCCAATTCCACGTCTCTTTAGCTTCAATGCTCGTAATTTACATGAAAGTGGAATATAATGGAAAACAAGCGTAAATCCATATAAATGATATAAATTACAAGCATTATCGAGGGAAATTGACACTTAATATTCAGGATAATTTGATGTTATCAAACCCCTAGCATACATTGACCAACTGCCAGAATTCTCGAGCCCTTCACAAGAATTCCAACAAACAAAGGGCATGTTCAAATGTTTTGCTAACTTCCTCATGAAGAAGAAGAAGTAGGGGTGGAGGGGTAAAGAGTGAAGAGTAGAGGCGATGGAGAAGAAGTTTGAATGGGAGGAAGGTAAGGTCGTGGACCTTAGTTTGTGAACAATGGTCTCTAAAACAATTTAAACAATAGCTCTAAGTAGATGGCATGACATAAACTAAAACATTCTAACCTAGGAACCCAAAAAATGAGAATTTTACGACGGCTTGATCACAATCAAGAAGTCGGTCCCGCTCATTTTACTTACCTTCTAGTCGCCCTTACTTACTATGCGTAATATTTGTTGCTTGAATATTTGATTATTGAATGTAGAAATGATTAGGATTGGTATTTGCTAAAGAGTTCAAATTCTGCATATTTACTGAGAAGCTACTGGTCAGCTGTAGCCGGATCCCTGAGCTATAATTAGCCGAATTCCTCAGATGAGGGAACCGTGGGATCCGGGCAAATAGACTTGGAATTTATACACTATCACTTCAATCCAATCCTCTAGACCTTATTGTCACTAGCTAAACATGATTCTTTAGGATCTATTTAGTCTTCCTCAAGATCAGTAGGGTTCATACTCACTCATAGCTAACATAGGATCACATTCAAGGTATTTTTGATTTATCACTTACCAAAACTCACTATATTTCCGCTCCAATACTCACACATTGTTCCTCACATCTCAAAGCACTCAGTTGGTTATTTCTCTTAATTTTGACAAATTGTTTTTAGTCATCTTTTACCTCAAAATAGGCTTAAAACTAGTTTTTCATTTCTTTTCATTTTTTAGGAATTTTCCAAATTTTTCTTAAGCCACCATCTGATCTCTAGGATCAATTGTCCCCATTTTTCATATTCAAATCAATAGTATCATCCTTAAATACTTAGTTGCACTCTCAAAAAGTCCACTTTCCTACCAAAAAACCATCATTAGGTATCCTCACTCCTTGTGGTTGGACATTTAAGTCACGTACAATTTAAGTCATCTGAGGAAAGTCAAATCCTCAAGATTTATAGGTACTAGACCTTAAAAGAGCATAATCACTCCACCACTTTGTTGTCTGACAGACGGATCCCTAGTTTATAAGTAGACAGATCCCTAATGAGAGGGAACCGTGGGATCCGGGTCTACATAACAACTTATGATTAGCTTTTCCTTCTAATTCAAACTATCTTTGGTAGTCTAAACACTTTTACTTACCATTAAATGACTCCCTAGAATAGAACACCACTATAATTGACCTTAGTGCATGCCAAAATTCTTAGTGTTCAAGAATTTAATTCATTAACTTAACCTCATCCTTTATAAACCAAGCACTCTTATGAGCTTAAACCATCATTCAAACCATAAACCAAAAATCAGTAGCTAAGACATTTATTACATCCTCTCTATCACTATGACTAAAGCATCTAGCAAGAACTCTTCAACCAAAGGTTCATCCAAAAAGAATGCTCATATGGTTCATGAGATTTCCTCTACCGAGTCATCTCCCATAAGAAGTCCAAATGCTAGAATCCCTCCTCAACAAACTCAATCAACCAAAGCTATAAAAACCGCTAGGATTAGCACTCGACCTTTTGCGTTGGAAAAGGCTTCATCAAGCACTAAACCAAACACACTTAGCTCTAGTAAAACACCCAAGCCTTCATTTCTAGAATCTAGACTACATTCCTTTACCGAACGTCTTTCCCATCCAAATCTCTACTCGTTAGAAGACTCACCACCAAGTACTTCCCATTCACCAACCTTCTCGCTAAATAGGGAACCACCTTCAACATCAAATAGTCCATCTTTGGAAACAAGAAATCACCAAAGATCCAACCATATAGAGAACTTCCCATCTCCACCACTAACTCGGGCATCATCACTCTCACATTTAGTTGAACCACATCCTATGTCACTCAACTCACCTTCACAAATTCCACCATCCTTTGTGGAGCCTCCTCAAAACATTCTACCTCCTCCGGTTCCTAGCCATGACAATAATTGCTCTAATTGTCAACTCACCCAAGGACTTGTTCAAGAAGTACGAAATGAGTTGCATTTCATGTTTAATCATCTCCTTGAACAATTGGACCAAATCAACAAGTCTTCTAGCCCTTAGATTTTAAGAACTTTGATGTTTTTTAAGTTTCCGTTACTTCTTAGAAATTATTAGAAAACATATTTCATGTTTAAGTCATTCTCTTAGTTTTAGAGATATGTAAATCATTTCTCGTGTTTTTATTGAATGAGATTACATGTTATATGCCATATTGTCTTGAGAATATGTTTGGTGCCTTTATACATAACTCATTTTGATGTTAACATCACATTTTACATCACCATTGTTGTCTTAAGCATACAGGTAGACGGATCCCTCATTTTAGCCTAGACAGATCCCTCCCATGGAGGAACCGTGGGATCCGTAAAACAGGAACAAGTTTTCTTACTAACTTGAGTCTTATTTGCAGGAAATTATGCATCATATACTTGTTTTCTAACTTTTGTTTTGTAGATTTCAATATACACTTGAAGACTTTGACACCCTCAACAAGGGGGAGTTTCTTGTCAAAGCAAAAATATTGCAAAAATGCTTGCAATACTTTCATATAGGTGTACATTACTACTTGACGTCCTCCTAACAAAGGAACACTCGTCAAGGGGGAGCATGTTCGTCTAAAAGACGAAACCATTTGCAAACGTTATTGCAAAACACTCATTTAGCCTTCCTAATTACTTGACACCCTCAACAAAGGGAAGCACCCGTCAAGGGGGAGCTAAGACGAGAATCCTTCTCATCTCTTACTCTCTATTTTATATATTTTTACTTTTCACATGTTTTTCTTCAAACAATGTGTTAGTTTCTTTTCGACGCTCTTTTTGTTTCGACAAAAAGGGGGAGAAGAGAGTAAAAACTCCAATTCAAACTTTTACGAATTTTAGTTTTTCCTTAAAATAATCTTATGTTTGGTCATCAACAAAAAGGGGTGGATTGATAATACAAATAAACCGTAAAAACGTTTATTTATATTTTACGATCTTCTAATGTTTTGTTGATAACAAATGTAAAATCATTTTAACGAAATAAATAAAATACGTAAATAGTTTGAGCCAATAGTTTACTAACACACTTACATTTTCATACAAAACGCTAAACAAGTAATAGTGTTTCCATTTTATAGAAATGCATATGTATAACAACTAGTATTTAAATAATTGGTATATATATACATACTTAGTATATATTGTAATGGGTAAGAATATAAGTACTTGACCCATTAATTAGACACATTGAATGTAGTTGGTTAAAACCCAAAATCCATGACCCATACCCATGGAGCATGATCAATAACCTATGACCCATTGCATGACATCATGAATAAAGTCATAATGGGTATCATCCATAACCCATGGAGCTAATCCATGACCCATTGACTAGATGCATTGCATCTTCTAGATACATTGTATCTATTTGGATACCTATGGTCCAAAGTCTATGACCCATGATCCATGACCCATAACCCGTTTATAAGGAGCATCCTACGGATCCTCGGGTTTACACTGGACGGATCCCTCAAGCAAGAGATCCGTGGGATCCGGGGGACAGTAGAGAGTTTTTGTCTATAAATAGTGAGCCATTTCTTCATTGTAAGTTGCCACTTTCACATATACTTTCTCTTAGAATTGTAAACTCTCGACCTCACATCCAAAGGATCTTTCTATGTAGTTTTGTGTTTGTGTGATCTTCTAGGTTCCTCTTAAAGGCAAGATCACCACCTCTTGAAGTCGAGCAAGCTCAAGTCCATGAGTTGCCTAGCTTCGTCATCATCAAGACTACTGAAGTTCTCTTGTTGATAGTTCTTTCCTCCTTTCTAGAAATGTTGTGTTGAAGGCATTAGTGAAGGATGCCAAAAGGGTAAAGTCGAAGGCATTAGTGATAGGTGCCGAAGGTCCGTGTCTAAAGCATTAGTCAAGGGTGCCAAAGTTCCATAATGAAGGCATTAGTGAAAGGTGTCAAAAGATCGCGTCAAGGGAATTAGTGAAAGATGCCAAGGGTGTACAATCGATATGGTGCATCAATGTACAAACATAGATAGGTTGTGTCCAAGGATATTGATATCCTTGATGGTGTTGTAATAAGGAGCGTGTCTCCTTTGGGATAGATGTTGTGTAGTGTTGGGTAGTAGTTCCTCCTTTGTAATGGAACTCGGTGTCTAGCCTTGTACCGGATAAAGTGTAGGCGACGTTGTGATAGGTTTGGTTGTACCTCGTGGAAGAACCCGGTGTCTAGCCTTGTACCAGATAAAGAGTAGGCGACGTTGTGAAGGCTTCTCCGCCACAAGGAGTTTGTGTTGATTACGAAATCTCGAGTAGGTGACTCGGAGAGTAGAGTAGGGCAAGGAAGGTGTCCTTGTAGCCGAACCACTATAAATACTCGCGTTGTGATTTTGTGCTTCTTACTCTTTATCTTTGCTTTAATTATTTATATGCTTATCTATCAACATCCAACACACGCATTTAAATAGATTGACATAAGTCGATCAAAATAGTTTAAAACCAAGTTTTAATTGGTAAAACTATTCAACCCCCCCCACTCTAGTTTTCCACAGATAGCATATAGGACTTTCAGCCCAACTTACTAAAGGCCCATACTCTCTGAATAGACCCATCATGGCTGTAACTCGTCCTAACACACCTGGGCAACAAACTTCGAGGCCAGGCTCAAAGGTCTGGCAAACAAAAACAAGCAATGACAGGACTGGGTGCTTCCCCCAGGACCATTTCAAACAGCAGATACGCGTCACTACCCTAATTAGCTCAGAGGTAGTGCTGCAATCACACATTGATCCTGTCATGCATTCGGCTAAGCCAAAGATGACACATCACGTATAATTCTTGTCTCCTCTATTGGATGTCTACCACGTAGACCATCCTCAAACATTGAATGGCTTTTTAGAGGGCACAAAACCCTAGATCCATCCCTATAAATACCATGTTAGTTCGCACAAAATGACCAAGCAACACATAGTGAATTGTTACATTCACACACCCTAGCTACACCATGAGTGTTACCCTAACTCGTGACTCCTATCACACTTTGGGGTCCTTACCGAACGTGGGAAACCAAACGGTTAGCTACCCTCACCGATAATACATACGATACATAAACATGGCATTATACATACTATACCCAACAAAATAGCCATAAAACTCACTCATCCGTTCACTGTAAAATTTTCTGATTCATCGGAAAACCTTTTTTGCACACCACCAGAAAACCTTTTTTATAACTCACACTACTTCTCGATCAAAACATTCACAAATTTTCCTCGAAAGAGAAACTCCTTCACTGGAAAACACCAAATCTAAAACTTATTTTCGTTTCAAAACACGAAAACTATCATTTCATCTAAGAAAAAACCTCGTTTTCATACCGAAAATTTTCATTGCACAAAAAATGTCAGAAAAAAAAATTCCACCACCTCCACACTCCTCCGACGTAACCGGTCCTGAGGACATCACTCATACGGACGAAGGACTGGAAACTCTAGCACAAAACAATCATAACGTCATATCTCAACCAACTCCAATGAATACAAGCCTATTTCCAGGGAGTCCACAACTGAATACCGTTAACGCCTTAGTGCAACATGACAACTTCATGATACCACTCACCATAAGGTTGACTTCCAGGTCTGTACCTGAAGTTAATAACGATAACACTCAAGTAAATCCAGCAAAATTAGCCTTTCTGAATAGGTTAATGCGTGAAATCCAGGAAACAGGTCAAGAAGGGCCACAAACACAAACCCTTAATGTTGATCCTAGTTATGTACTTGATCATATTCCCTTAGCTTATAAAGGTTTAGCTATGCTAGATAAACTAATACAACTAGATTAAAAACTATTTTGAATTAATCAAATATTATGCGGAATCTAGTATTCAATATTAAGAAGACCACAATTAATTAATAATAAACGCTTCAATATTATTGACTATAATACTAATACTCTCACAAGTATTAGGTTTACAACCTTGAAGCTATGAATAAAAAAACTCGTAATAATCTCTATGCCCTGACCTCCTTTTATAGACTAAGGAGTCCTATTACAGGTTACAATACGTATACTCCAAGATAAGAATAATTTCCTAAGTATATCAAATCATTTCTATACTTATCTAAACATTCTATACATATCTAACTAACTTAAAACATAAACAACATTAACTAACAACCAGCAGCACTAATCTTTACTTTGGCAGCATTAACTCTTCAACAGTTGTAACTTAGTACTAGCAGCACTAAGTTTTCTTCTAGCAGCATTAACCACTTAGTGTATTTTCCATTGAAGTTCTCAGCAGTAGTAATATACACTAGGAGTCTTAATCTTTAACTAGTAGAAGTAACACACTTAGAATATTTTCATTGATTTCCATGAGCAGTCTTAACCATATGTGCAGCAGCAGCAGTATCTGGAAGTCTTTGAAACCCAACACTTAATACAAACTCACAACAGCTTGAAAATTAGGCAATACCTAAAATATCATAACCAGTCAGTTATAATACTATGCCATCGCAACACATCCTACAACCAACTTTTTAGGCAACTTAAAACATGCAAACTTGATACCATTAACAACCCATGTACACATGCATGTCCACACATCCTATGCCTGAATATCAGCACACTTAGGCAGCCATCTCACTTATGTCCACCCAGGCTCAAAGCTCACAACACACTAATTACAAGAGTGCTAGACAAAACGAACATCATAACTACAAGAAAGTTGGCAACGACGTGCCGAAACATCTATGTTCTTTGTAGATTGAAAGACACCAGTTCGTGAAATGGATTGAGAAATACCAACTACCAGTGGTCCTAAAGCTCCCCACTGACATAAACATGTATGATAGAGTTACTGATCTTGATTTACACATTTGGAAATTCAAGTGTGCAGCAAAAACGAATGCCTAGAACAGCACAGTAGCCTGCCTTCGATTCTAGTGCACCTTAACGGGACGAGCAGTCATTTGGATCAAAGGCATCAACAAAAACAGCATAACGAAATGGGAAGATCTCAAGGAAAAGTTCATCAAGAACTTCCAGCCAAGAAGGGAGTACACCGGTGACTATGTCAACCTGCAATTCATCAAGAAGGTTTAGGATGAACACCTGCCTGACTTCACTGAAAGGCTTACTCTTTACAATTGGAATATATTCATAAATGTGCACTCGGTTCTATGCTAAACTAGTTCAGTCATGAAGAGCATGATGATAGAAGTTTCTTAGAAAGCACGGATTAAGTCTAATACAATGTATAATTGCCATGTTATGTGTGATGACCTAGTGGTGGTTAAAAGCTGTAAGAACACATTGTTATGTGAAAAACATAAGAAGCATGAGTAGCTTTTGATAGAGCGTGACTATAGTCGCATAGAAATGTATGATAGTATGCGATACATAGAAAAGTATGATGGAAATTGAATGTAAATATAGTCGCATAATCAATGATTAAAATATGATAACGATTAGATGCTTGAAGGCATGAATTCTTATATGCTTAATAAAAAAGAGAAAAGTTGAAGTGTATAATTAAGAGGTGATGAGAGCATGTTATCTAGAAGCGTTAGTAATAAATGTTAAATCATGATTAATAGAAGTGGTGAATGAGATAAATTGCGCTAGAAATCATAAGTGATATATAGGCGCTAAAAATAATTTTAAAACATGAATAGAATCATGTAGATATATTGAGAATATATATGATATTAAATGTGAGAATAATGCGCATTACATAATTATATAGAAAAATATGATAATGGAATATAGTGAAATGTGTGAGTCAACTTGGGGTTGACAGATGAATAATAAATAGTATTATGGAAATGCATATAAATCAACAAGTATTATAGAGAATCTTGTCTAAACAAAAGTGAATATAGTAGTGAGTGATGAAATTGCTTAAGGCAATAAGGTTTTAGAAAATGATAATTGATGTGTGTTTCGTTGTAGGTACTTTTTATTCAATTTTTTTAATTTATATTTTGTCAGACTTTACCTAAAGACACGCTTTCACGGGCAGTGTACCCGATCAGATGTAGCCAGTGGGGTAAGTACGAGGTTGATCTCAGGAATAGAGTTGCTTAGAATTAACCTAGTGTATTTTACAGATTTAAAAGGGGGTTTTGATTTGAGATTAATTATAACTACTAAACAGAAAAGTAAAGTAAACTAAACTATTCTATGGGTGTTGTGATGAATAAGAGAAAGAAGTGCTAGCCATGTTTCTCATATTACACATCTTAGTTATCCGTTTATTAGTGCAATGATTTAATAAAAAGTATTGGTGACTTTAGAATGTATAGAGAATATCCCTTTGGTCCAAGAAATACCTCCATATTCCTATCTAACTTATACTAGACCACTTGGTCCATGGATCCAGCCTCTATACATGTAATCTTATAGACTATTTCACCTACTCAATTACAAGCATGCATTAAGTTGTGTCAACTAATCTATGTGATTTATCTATGGTACCCTCTTTGTCTATGCGATCTCTACTCTTCTCATGCGGTCTCTATAACGAAGAGAACTATATTATCTTAAGTATTCTTGTATTATACATCTAATTATGCACTTGGTCCATGTGATATCTAGACTTAAAATACTCAAACATATAAACAAGTACATATTGAGCGATAAACACATAAACTAAACAATACTAAACATCAAATCTTAACAACAAAAATAACTTTCATGTATAGTCATAACACGGCTAACACCCAAGGGTGTTAGCCCATAATGTATGAAAAAGAACAAGAAGATAATTTGGATGAAAGACAAAGAGAAATCATGAAGAAATCAATATTGAATCGAATGATTAAACCTAATGTGATGATATGAGACCTTCTCTTCTTGATTTCCTAGCTCTTGGGATTGATCTTGCGGCCTTGGAGTGGTGAAATTCGGTTTTGGCTGAGTGTGGTGAGTGAATGATATGTAAAACTTCTGTATAGGATTTATATTTATAGAATCCTTCTATGGCACCGATACGACGTATCAAAGATTTCTTGATTGCTGATGAGAAAGGATATTCCAAGCATATTTTGTGTATCTTTTAAATACGGCATGTCGCAGAAGTGTGATACGCCGTATGCCTTCATATTCACCAATACTTAGTGAATTGTTCTAGATATCAATACGGCGTATGGCCAGAGTTACACACGCCATATGCTCTTTTACAGCTTGCATACAGAATCATCAAAAATAGCACCAATCATGCCTTTTTCCATATATTTTGTAATATTGCTTCAAAATCACTGAAAATGGAAAACTTAAGCAATTAAGTATCAATTCAGACACAAACATACAATATTTGAGCAATAATCATGTGATAAAAAATTACTAATTTTGACTTATCACATATTCCGCCACTTGACTTCTATTTGTCCTCAATTAGACTCTAGTTTAAGTAATTAGAAAAACATCTGAAACCTTGGTTTAGGAATTAAGCATCAAAGTAATTAACTCAACCAATAGTGCATAACCATTACACCTCACGAATAGGAAATGAAATTCGCTGATTTCTCGTAACTAATCTAGGGTGTTTATTTAGTTGTAGTCTCAATTGCACAGTCGTGGTGAGTATTCTATCATAAGCTTGGCAAGGATATACATTTCTACCACTAGAGTCTAGGTCAATAACCAGTTTCAAAGGCAAAATGGGTTAAAATGTGAAGGCTTAAGGGTTTATTATTCTTTTTAATCTCTGGTGATACCAATATTCCAGAAAAGGTGACAAAACCACGAATACATGATCGTAACGATGACCACGATACATGTGATTACTCACTCCCTAACTCGAATAAGCTAAAGCCAGGATTAAGTAATCTTCCCCAATAATATTAAACCAAAAAGGGCGACAAAATCATCAATGCTTATCCAAATCCATGAATGAGACACCAAATACTGCTCAATTACCTAATCTTAGTAAGCTAAAGGTTAGGATGAAGAATGAGTAAGGGTATGATAAGGCATGAGAAACATTAATAATTGGTGTGAATAAAAATGAACAAAACAAATAGATTAAGTCTGACACAACCGATTGCTACTAGCTACTACCTTACTACAAACCCAAAAGAGACATTTATCATTGACTAACTCAAGCTTTAACACTGAAAACACACGCTTTAATGATACGTGAATCAGATTTAAATATACCCCGATCAACATCATCAACAATAAAACATACCTAGCTGGCTATCCCGAATTACCAACCCCATAAGATCCAAAAATATAAAAGTAGTGGCAAAGTTACGGCCACTGTACACTACAATAAGTGGTTTATATTACGTACCACTTAAACTAGGTACTAAAATTCACATTCTTTTTTTAACAACTAACATAAACCGAAAATCAAACTAATGGTACATTACTTTACCATTTCACCAATAATATCCCATCTATGATACTCATTAACATATAAGAATTCAAATAAAATAAAAACTAGTGAAAGTAGTAGTACAAGGATATGACACAAAATACATACTTTCACATTCCCATTGCATCATGCAATTCTCCCGACCAATGTCTCTCTAGAAAAGAATCGAACGAAAACTCACACGAACACAGGAAATACACGGGACACATGTAGCAGCTAGCAACCAAACAATGGATATTAATTTACACGGTAGGCTAAGGTGTAAAGGTGTAACAAAACTTAAACATTTAGTTGTGTGACAAACGAAAAGATAGGCTCAATAGGTTATACTAAGGGTACCTTGCTCTAAAGATGAGAGTAAAAAAAGGGTTTAAACAGGTGGTCAACTAACAAGTATAGTTAGTTGATAAACAAACATATATAATGAAATGGACCATTTGAGTGAATCCTAGTAATTTTGCCTCTTACGTTGATTAAAGCCGATTACACCAAGCTTCCTTAATGCAATGCTCATTTTTGAGGTTTCAAATAGATATACCAAGCTAAGTTCTAAAGTCTACATCAATCCACTGACACACTCATATTTTTGTGAAATTTGGGGTAAAATAGTGGAAACAGAAAGATTTTAATTCTCACAAATGGTATCAAAGGTTGTTGTGTGAGGGTTATGCTACTAATGATCTACGAAAAACATGTAAAACAATTTAAATTTTAGCCATTTTTAGTTCTTTTTATAGAATAGGACAAGTAAAATTTTAATTCTAGCTATCTCCCCTCACTTGAATTGTACAACGCCCTCGTTGTACAAATACATAAAATAAAAGAGGGTAGAATTAAAAAAGGAAAATCCCCTGATATTGCTCGGAATGATCCTTCATGGTAAGAATGTGAGAAACTTTTTCTTCTTTTGCCCTGAATCTTAGCACTGTATTAATTGCACCACATTATTAGAAGTATAAGTACTTAGCTTCTTAGTTTTTTATCAGACTTGTAAACACATGAAACAAAAGTAGAATACTACTTTCGTAGCATTAGTGAATTATATAAGATTTCAAGAAGGTCGTGTCCAGATCTGTAGATTGATATGGCATATTCCATTAATTGGATACGCCTTATTGATCAAGCTGGGGTAAAAACTACGTTGGTTATGTAATAGATACTATTGTTCATACGCCGTATCCCTGAGATTGGATACGCCATATTGAACAGTCTATTTCAAAAACAAAGTACATGTCAGGGCTTGAATACGTCGTATCACGTACCTGGCAAATAATTCATATAATAAAATCCTAAAATGAAGAAATGAATAAAATTATGAATTCTGGGAGTGGAATATGCCGTATCTAGAAGTTGTATACGCCGTATCTACTCAAAAGAATGAACAGTACAAACAAAAAAAAAGAAAAATTGAAAAACGTTCCGGGTTGTCTTCCAGGAAGCACTTTTGGTTATTTCTGAGTCATTAAAGTTCGAATCTCTTCCTATCTATGTCATATCTTCTAGAATTATATCTCCTCTCCTTCTAAAATAGTTGCCTCCTTATAATATTTCTTTAATCTATGCTTGTTAACCTTATGTTGGGTCAATTCAGTACCTAAATTCCGCTTATATAGTATTTGAATGAAAAATACCCTAAGTATATATTTTGTACCTGATGAAGCAGTCATGAGGGAGTCATCCTCATGCCATTATATCCATAAGATTTTCTTTAGAGTCTGAAAAGAAAAGACTCATCACAACCTGAGGCGGTAATCAGTGAGTGAAGATCAAGAACCAAGACTTGGATGATGAAGTCTGTGAGTGATGACAATAACTCAATGAGTTTCTGAGAAATTATCTCTAAAGATTCAATTACGAAATATGAGCGGGAACTTTTTTGAGAAGATAAAGTATCTTGGGAAGACGAAGCTAAAAGCATGTACAAGAAAGTGAAAGTGAAGACAAAACAAGTACAAAAAAATAATAAAGTACAAGAGTAGTATAAAAGTAAATACTTAAAATATCTATTTGCTTTTGTACTATTATCCAAAGCTTCACATGGAAGCTTGTACTTTACTATTTCTTTATTTAAAGCTTCACTATGAGCATCACTTTATTTGTTTATAAATATGTATGTTGTAAATGAGATAGGTAGGGGTCCTACACATAAATGTAAAAGAAATGTAAATGTATAGTTGATAGGAACCTCCTCTCCTAGGAACAACAAAGCAAAGCTAGCTTGCTCTTGTTATTCGATTTTGGATAGTTAACATTTTCATTCAATCCCAAGTGTTTGTTCCGCAAACACAAAGTGTAAACACTTGGCTATAATTCTTCAATTCATATAAATAAATAATTAAATGTTGGAAAATTATAATGGGTGTTATTAGTAGTAAGTAGATGTTTGAGCAAACTAGTTCTTATTTGTTATCAATTTTTCATAGTTTGCTCAAAAAGGGGAGCCAACACCTTGAAACTTTCCTCGTCACCTTTTGATATTTCTATAGCCCCAAATGGGTAGACTTTTCTAACCACATAAGGTCCAGTCCATCAGGATTTAGCTTTCTTGGGTACATCTTTAAATGAGAGCTAAATAAGAACACTTTATCTCCTACATCAATATTCTTATTTCCTTGTAATTTTGCATCATGCCATTTTTTAGTTTTTACTTTATATATGCGATTATTTTTGTATGCTATAGTCCTTAGCTCATCTATCTAGTTTATTTACATAAATGATTCTTTCCAGCCTTGGATAAATCTATATTACAATTTCTTAATCCCTAATATTCTTTATGCTCGATTTTAAATGGAAAATGACATGCCTTTCCATACACCATTTGATAAGGTATGTTCCATGTTGGAATTTTGAATGCATTTCCCCATAAGGCATCATCAAGCTTTTCAGACTAATCCTTTTTATTGTTATAGGCAAATCATTCAAAGATTCGCTTTATAGCTCTATTGGTAACTTCAGTTTGTCCATTAGATTGGGGGTGATACGCAGGGGAAAGTATATGCCTAACACCATATAGTCTTTAGGCTTTTCCTATCTGAGCATTAAAAAAATGTGTTCCTCTGTCGCTAATAAGCACTCTAGGAACGCCGAATCCAGGGAACAATTTATGAAAGAATTTTATTACATCACGAGCATCATTGGTAGGAAGAGCTTGGGCCTCAACCCATTTAGAAACATAATCAACTACCACTAAAACATATCTATTCTTATTTTTAGGGAATGGTCCCATAAAGTCGAGTTCCCAAACATCAAAATATTTCACAGAACTGAATTTATGTTCGTGGCATTTCACCTCTGGATGTAATGTTTCTTGATCATTGGCATGCATCACAGCTCTTTACAAAAGTGTTGGCATCTTTTAAGATAGTAGGCTAATAAAATCCACAATTGAATACTTGCTTGGCAGTAAGGGATGCCCCATGGTGCCCTCCGCTTGGCCCAGAATGGCAATGTCTAAGGATGTCAAAGATTTAGTTTCCAGCAACACATCTTCTACTAATATTATCCGCGTAGTGCCTAAATAAATATGTTTCATCCCAATACTAATGTTTGACTTTAGAAAAGATTTTTTTCTTTGATGGTATGTCAGATCTGGATTAATGATTTAGAGACAATGAAATTGACATAATCGGCGAACCATGGGGAGTCCTCCTCGTATGTTTTAATCAACATAAGGGATTCATCGAGGAATTCATCATTGATTTTTTCTTCGACTAGTGAATCAAGATTAGGGTTTTCAAGCCTAGATAGGTGGTCGGCTGCCGGATTTTTTGTTCCCTTTTTGTCCATAATCTCGATATCAAATTCTTGAAGTACCAATACCCATTAGATAAGTCTAGGTTTAGAATCTTGTTTATTGAATACGTATTTCAATGCAGAGTGATTAATGAAGACAACAGTTTTTGATAAAATTAGGTAAGATATGAATTTGTCAAATGAAAAGACCACAACTAAAAGTTCTTTATCAGTGGTCGAATACTTTTCTTGTTCTTCGTTACATACCTAACTGTTATGGGAACACCTGGGAATTTTCTCAGAATTATTCGAGAACTTTTTATGGGCCATTAAATTCATATGAAACTGGTCCAAACTTAAAATTTAAAGAATAAAAGATACTATAAGTATAAGACCTATAAAATTAAGAAAAGCTTATGAAATAAATATGTTTATGATATGTGATTATATTCTCCTGTAGATATTGTGAAGAGGGAGAAGTGATTGTCTTGTGTGCTTATCTTCCTTGCACAAACTTTGAGGTACAGATATTGATAAGGTTTTAAAAGGTACCTTTTTGAGGGGTCATTTAAGCCCTTATTCGATCACTTTTGTATCCGTTATTGCTTAATATCGTTCCTTTTCACTTTTAGGTCTCTTGAAGGCAAAATGCTGGAATGATGCTTATTTGGACGAAAAGGCGCGAATATACGAAGAAAATGGACATAGTCGAATCGAGACACTCAAAGTCATTGAAACATAAGGCGACGGCCATCAAGATATCTGCGACGCCGCCGGAAGGAATTTTGCGACGGCTCGAGGAAAAATTACATGTTTTCAAGGACGACGCCAGTTCTAAAGGAGTAGGCCGTCGTTACTCGGACGGCCTAGATGCGCCCAAGACGGCGCCGAGTCAAGGGACTACACACAATATAAGGTGACGCCGTCGAAAGGTTTACGTGCCAAGACGAAACCCTAATGACGGCGACACGACGGCCACGAAACATAAGGTGACGCCGCAGATGTAATCTTATATATAGAATCCGAATTTTTCGCTTTTGTGGTAGTCTTTTGGAGTAAAACCTAAACCGAACCAAGGCTTTCTTGCAAGATTTTAGGTTCCAAACCCTATTATACATCAAGCTAAGTATTTACTTCATTAATTTAATTATGTCTTTGATTATTTGTGTGTATGCTTGCATGTTCTCCATGTCCGCTAATTTATTTGTGTGTTTGCTTAGGAATATGAAACTTAATTATTGAATATTGATTGGTTGATACTTATCTTAGTTGACTAATGATCTAGAGTGCGCTAGATTATTCGTTGTGTACTTAATGCTTGAAATTTCTTTGTGAACTTTAGAATATAATTATCTAGGTAATTGTAGGATAAAGTATTCAAGGACAACCGTAGAGTAGGCGCCTATAAATCACTAGAGGATTTGTAAACAAGACCCTTTGGTAATTTCAAAGAGTTAGGAAATAAGCACGCCCTATAGCCTTAGAATCACAACGCAACTAGGAATAAGGACGTGACAAATCAACCATCAATAGGAGATAATTAAGGAGTAGTAAAACCTAAGTAAACACATCTTTAAACTATCATACGAGTACACATCAAATTAGACATAGACTATCACAACCTTAGCTTAGATAATTAGATAATAGTAGAGTAATCGGTAGCAATACCAACCCCCAAATCCAATACCCGAGATTCGTACTTTTCCATTTCTAAAAACATAAAAGATAAAAATAATCTTCCTCAACCTCAACCTTAGCGTAGTAACTTCTCACTAGCATTCCTATTCCCTGAGAACGATATCAATACCCGTGGCTTACCCTAATTACTACACTACAACGATTAGGTTCATCGCCTAGGGTGTTATAAAACTTGCTCAAGAAAAGGAAGTTTCTTTGACCCCGAACGACGCGCAGTAGCGTTATCAAGTTTTTGGCGCCGCGGGAATAGAATAGCTAGTTAGTAGTCCACCTCGCTTAGGTTTCTTTGCTTGATTCCTATCAAGTAAACTTTTTCTCATTTTTAGCTTTCTCATAGTCTATCCCCTTCTTCGTGACCTTTGTTCGTAACACCCATCACTTTTCACCATGGAAGGTGACAACCAACCACCACTCATCAACCCACCACCAAATGACCGCCAAGAGCCCGTGACTTTTGGTGAGTACTCGAGACCAAACCACCTAGGTTATAGGAACACCATTGAGCTTCCCGACCAAGCCCAAACTACGGCCCTCGATCCGACACCATCCGGTTGGTGCAAAACGGATGTGATTCCATGGACTTCGTTCAAGATCCAAATCAAGATCCGAGGGATTTCTCAAAATTGTCGATTCCATCGACCTTGATGCTACTACTCGGGAGACCACGCTTGTGTCTCTTCCAATTCTCTCTACGGGACCAAGCTAGTAATTGGCTTGAGCGACTTCCCGCCGGCTCCATCTCAAGTTGGGATGATCTTACTTCGCCCTTGCTCAATTTTTCCCACCGGGAGAACCACTAAGCTTAGGAATGACATCTTGATGTTCCAACAACGCCAAGGTGAATCTCTACGAAGCATGGACCCGATTCAAGGACTTACTTCATAAAGTCCTCATCACGGCATTGATCTTTGGCTCCAAGTCCAAATCTTTATGATCATGTCAACTTTCCCACTAAGCGATCCATTGACCAAGCGGCCGGTGGAAAACTTAGTGATCTCACCGCGGAAGAATCATGGGAAATAATAGAGGATCTTGCCTCTATGACAACGAAAGTTGGGATGACCCCGTGAACTTCCCAAACCGTCAAGGCAATCTCCTTGCCTCCTCCCGACCGTAGGATGATTGAACTTGAAGATCAAGTCAAATTCCTCATGAGTTCCTACAAAATCCTAAGTCTTCACGACAAGTGAATCAAATCACTCTACCATGTGAATTATGTAGTGGTCCTCATGACACTCGTGATTGCACAAGACTCCCGAACAAGCTTTTATGGACTACGCCCATACGCATCGACGGAGCGAGAGATAAGTGGTACACTTTCAAACCCGAACAAAACAACTTAGGAAACTCATACAACCCCTCATGGAGAAATCACCCTAATCTTAAGTGGAACCAAAACTCAAGCACACCCCAAAGCTCATCTAGTTCGCCTAATAGGTTCAATTCTTCTAATACCGGAACCCCACTAATATTGAAGCAATTGCATCTAGATTTTGTCATCCCAAGAAACTCGATTGAATAAGCTTGAAGCCGAGTTTAAGCAAAAACAGAGCGAGATGACAACCAAGCTTGATGCCCTCTAAAAGCCTTCAATGAGCGGAAATTGAGCACTCCCAAGTGATACCATAAAGAACCCAAAAGTGAATTGATTGCATCGACTTCATGTTCTAGTTCATCATGGAGAACACACATTCATGCCCCTCTCACCCAACGGTTCACTCGGTAAATGCTATCAAAAGGGTTCCAAGTCATCCAAGAAATACCAAGGCCCGCACCTTTGGTAAAGCCTACTCCCGAGAAACCCGTTAGCCAAGAATCCAAACCTAGTTTAGAGGAGGAGTACAAGGAACTCTATCAAGAGAAACCAATTCTTGAAGTCTTAGCTCATGCACCTTATTATAATGCTTTAAAAGAAAAATATGAGTTAGAACTTAGGCTTGGGAAACATGGGTCCGCCTTTGTGCGAAACAACTTACCTAAGAAGTTAGATGATCCCGGCTATTCACTCTTCCGTAGACTTGGAACTTCCAAGCCACTCGATGCTTTAGCCGATTTAGATCATGCATCAATCTCGCCCGTTGTCCCTTCATAGAAGCCTCAACTTAGGTAAAATTGAACCAACGGAAACTATCTTAGGATTAGCGGACGGTAGTATAGCACGTCCGTTGGAATAATAAAGGACATGGTAGTACATGTAGGAGAGTTGACTCTTTTGGCCGACTTTCATGTGCTAGACATGAATAAGGACCCGACATGCCCATTACTAGTTGGAAGAGGATTTTAGCTACCGCTAGTGCCATCATCGATTGTAAGATGTCCAAAATAGTGGTAGGAGAGGGAGTGCTAGGTCGGTTTACGATGTCAAAAGGCATTCGTACTACAAGGATGAGGAAATCCCACAAGAGATTAGGTTGGATAGAGCCTTCTCGATATGGACCTTGGATTGAGAAGAACATCATAGGCCCCAAAGACCTTTTTACCTAGATAAGGCCTTTGCTAGTGTAGCAACTTTCCAAGAACAAGAATTGGCTAGGATATAGAAGTGAACCCGCTCGAGGACGCCTTAGTATTTAGGAAGATGACCGAGTTCCTAGGATGCTTGCCCGTTAACCTTGTCATGAATAAATGGATAGTTGAGAACCGAACACATGTGGAATTGGAATAGAACGCCTAGCGATGGTAATGGAAGGTGGCACATTAGGATACAAATCTATGATCCCGATGGTGAGATGTTTGAAAAGGCATATTTAACCGAACGTACTACTAGGAACTTGAATGATAAGTTTGATCCCTACGACATTGTTGAGGATAGACTTACTTATATCGGTACGTAGGAGTAGGACTACGAGTCTAGCTACAAGACTCTTAAATAAAGAAAAGCGCTTCGTGGGAGGCAACCCATGCTTAATTGTTTGCTTGTTAGTGTCATATCTCTTTATTAATTGTTTGTCCTCATGTTTAAATTTGTAAAATGCTTTATTTTGTTTTTAACCTCGCCTTAATTACATATAAAGGTATTTTACATAAAAGATAAGTGTAGGAGGATTACACACGCTTTCATAAGAAACGTGAACATGAGAATAACAATTAATTAAAAGATATATATGTTTGTTTGTTCGAGTCAAATGCTTGTATCGAGTCATAATGGATGTTTTTGCGTAAGTTTTTCCAGATTCTAAAGATGTAAATTTTCCGAATTTTTCCAAAATCGCACCGCTTTTTGTCGGATAACCGACGGCGTCAGATTGCAACTCGACGGCCCAGAAGGAATAAAACATCGCCTTACTTTTTCTCGTCGAGCTACTTGTAAAATTTTGGAATTTTCCGGATCTTAACTTTCAAACCAAATTCGTAAACATCCATTCCACAAGCATTATATCCTAGTTTAAATCGAGTCTTATGTATATTATTACCACCGATTTTACGCGAAGGTTTCGCTTGTTTTCTTCTAGTGTGCGTTTTAGTTTGTCAAGAAGAAGTTACACAAGTTTGGAAGGAGCCTTTCACGCAAAAACTCTTCTTGGAAAAGATTTAACCACCACTTTTACGGATCCTACCGAGCTAATCGGGAGTATTAGTTTCTTCGCTTTTAATTACCTTCTATTATCATAACTTTGATATTTCGGGAACATTGGGGACAATGTTCGCTTTAAGTGTAGGAGGGAAAATAAACGGAACTTTGAAACTATGCTTATCCTTGATTATTTGCTTTGTCCAAGTGTATTTGTGTAATAAACCATGAGAAAATGTAGGTTAGGGTAATTTTAGCCAAATTTAAAATTTTTTCATGACATATAAGAGTGGGCCATTAGTCTTAACAAAAGCGCCTCATGGATAGGAAGTTGCATGACTAGCACAAAACCCTTACCACCTAAATTCCACCCAAAATGCGAGGATCGCCTTAGATTAGTAGGAATTAAAGCATTCATCTTTAATGCTTAGAGTGTGAACCGTAGTATATTAGATTCTAGAACTTGTTTTGTGATGCATTCCGAGATCGCTAGTGAGACTACACTTGTGTAGTTAGGAATAACTAAATGATAAGAGGCATTAGGATAAACCCTTGTTTAATACCGTAATATAATTACTTCTTCCATATCGGTTGAGTAATTCCCCACACCCTTTGCGTTGTACTCATCTTTAGTACACGATACCCTAGTTAACCCCTCGAGCCTATCCTTTTCGCGGTTCTCGTGATGTTTCGGTTTTTCCGAATATCAATGAAGAGCATTGTTTACACCCCACCCCAAATATACACCCAAATCGCTTTAGCCTACCTTTATTGCACTCACTTTTAGTGCAATTTATGTTATCACCCAAACCCTTAGTTCAATTATCCGTTGCTTGCATGAGTTGCTAAGTCGAGTCATATCCTTTGTATACGCTTTGGGATGATTGGGATTCATGGAAAAGTTAAAGTTTATGAAACATAGGAAAGAGAACGTTAAACTCAAATTCCCTTTGTTTGCATAATAATGTACTCCAAGTGTTTTGATCTTTTCAATTCGGGTCAAATTAGTGTTAGAGTAATAAAACTCAAGTGTAGGGATGTGTCTATAACCCTATCATTTTGATGTACCGTAGAGGATGGTAGAGTAAAAGTGTATGCAAAAAAAAAAAAAAAAAAAAAAAAAAAAAAAAAAAAAAAAAAAAAAAAAAAAAAAAGTGAAAAAAAAAAAAAAAAAAAAAAAAAAAAAACCATACTGCTACCATCCTACATCTATCTTTTAAATTATGTTTGTTTATTTTCGCTGCTAGAGTTTTAGAGTGTCGAGTCTTGGCTTAGCAACGCCATTCTTCAGATACTTGCAACATAGAGATTTTGACTATCCACCACTAAATAGCCTATTCCACCAAACCCTTCATTTCCTTACCGTAGCCTAACATTACAACCCTTTAAAAGACCTCTTTGATAGTCTTTCCTAGGTGCTTACGCCAAAGCGACGGAGGTTTGATCTATTCTCAAGCCTATGGTAATCTATGTACTAGGACCGTTAATGAGTGTTTATCTTCCATTTCGATTTGTTATATTTCATATATACACCGAGAGAGATGTGAGTATCCAAACACCCCATGTGAGGTGCTAGTATGTAATTTCCGTGCTTGTTATGACTTTTATGGGCTTATATGTGTTGTGGACCGCTTTGAATGGATGCTTCATGACCCCTAACTTATAAATTAATTGGCTAAAAGCACATTTGCTTGAGGACAAGCAAATACCAAGTGTAGGGATATTTGATAAGGTTTTAAAGGTACCTTTTGAGGGTCATTTAAGCCCTTATTCGATCACTTTTGTATCCGTTATTGCTTAATATCGCTCCTTTTCACTTTTAGGTCTCTTGAAGGCAAAATGTCGGAATGATGCTTATTTGGACGAAAAGGCGCGAATATACGAAGAAAATGGACAAAGTCGAATCGAGACACTCAAAGTCATTGAAACATAAGGCGACGGCCATCAGATATCTCCGCGACGCCGGGGAAGGAATTTTATGACGGCTCGAGGAAAAATTACATGTTTTCGCGGACGACGCCAGTTCTAAAGGAGTAGGCCGTCACACTCGGACGGCCTAGATGCGCCCAAGACGGCGCCGAGTCAAGGGACGGCACACAATATAGGTGACGCCGTCGAAAGGTTTACGTGCCAAGACGAAACCCTAATGACGGCGACACGACGGCGCCACGAAACATAAGGTGACGCCGCAGCAGATGTAATCTTATATATAGAATCCGAATTTTTCGCTTTGTGTGTAGTCTTTTGGAGTAAAACCTAAAACCGAACCAAGGCTTTCTTGTGCAAGATTTTAGGTTCTAAACCCTATTATACATCAAGCTAAGTATTTACTTCATTAATTTAATTATGTCTTTGATTATTTGTGTGTATGCTTGCATGTTCTCCATGTCCGCTAATTTATTTGTGTGTTTGCTTAGGAATATGAAACTTAATTATTGAATATTGATTGGTTGATACTTATCTTAGTTGACTAATGATCTAGAGTGCGCTAGATTATTCGTTGTGTACTTAATGCTTGAAATTTCTTTGTGAACTTTAGAATATAATTATCTAGGTAATTGTAGGATAAAGTATTCAAGGACAACCGTAGAGTAGGCGCCTATAAATCACTAGAGGATTTGTAAACAAGACCCTTTGGTAATTTCAAAGAGTTAGGAAATAAGCACGCCCTATAGCCTTAGAATCACAACGCAACTAGGAATAAGGACGTGACAAATCAACCATCAATAGGAGATAATTAAGGAGTAGTAAAACCTAAGTAAACACATCTTTAAACTATCATACGAGTACACATCAAATTAGACATAGACTATCACAACCTTAGCTTAGATAATTAGATAATAGTAGAGTAATCAGTAGCAATACCAACCCCCAAATCCAATACCCGAGATTCGTACTTTTCCATTTCTAAAAACATAAAAGATAAAAATAATCTCCTCAACCTCAACCTTAGCGTAGTAACTTCTCACTAGCATTCCTATTCCCCAGAGAACGATATCAATACCCGTGGCTTACCCTAATTACTACACTACAACGATTAGGTTCATCGCCTAGGTGTTATAAAACTTGCTCAAGAAAAGGAAGTTTCTTTGACCCCGAACGACGCTGTAGCGTTATCGATATTCTATCATTTTAGTAATGACGTGTCTTTCTCTCATGACTCTTGTTCATATTCGATATTCGATTCGTATTCGCTTTTCTTTGACTTGATATGATTGCCATGATATGATTCGGCATTAGATATGATATGGTTGACTCTCTATGATCTGATTCACTATTTGGTTATTTGAATTGCCATGCTTTGATTTGATTCATTTGATTTTATTCCTTACTTATATGTTCATTTCCTTTCTGCTCTGCCCGAGCTTTATTTGTAACTAGTCATAGAGGTACCATGATCATGTCACTGATGCACCATTGACACGCGTTCCTAATTATATATGCATGATTGGCCATTATTATGATGATTATATGTGAATATGTATGTACAGTCTCGAACTGGCATATGTATATTTGATTTGATTTGCAGGGAGCATATGGATGCATCCTAAGTATTTTAATTTGATTTGGTGATGTGGTGAGTATGTGCAATACACCCCCTTACATTTGGTATATTTGGAGTCTGCAGCTCCCGTGTACAACTTATTATGATTTGACGGATATTATATGTGATTTGATATGTGGCTATTGGAGTATCTCCTTTGGCATTTGGGCTCGTGGGCAGTATTCTGATTTTGTGACTATGTGATTATCTGATATTCTTATTCATTCGTTTTCCATGTCATATCTTGTTCAATTATTCATTTGACTACTTATTCACCCAATATTTTTATGTGATTCTTTTGACTACCATAATCATACTTCAGATCCCTTGGCTACTTTTATTATACTTCAGATTACCATGCTTATCCTTCAGTTAGTGTTCCATTTTCTTATGATATCTGTTTCAGCTTTTCATTTTTGATTTCTGATTTTTATTACGTTTATACCTATTTTGTTTATATTTGTTCACTGAGCGTTAGCTCAGCCGCATTTTCTTTTCCATGCGGCAGGTATTTAGCTAGGAGCAGGGATATGGGATTCAGAGTAGGAGTGGAAGACCTAACTTAGTGAACCTTCATTATTGGACTCATGCATTTTAGACTACTTTTGATTCAGTATTTTGGACTACTTCATTTAAGTTGTTTCTCATGTTTTGAACCCTTTTGGGAGTCGTATGCTTTGTAACTTTTCATGTTATTAATAAGAGACTTTTGCTTGTTTTTTCATTAGTATGTTCTGATATTAATCCATATTCAGACATTCGGACCCTAGTCGGGTTGGGTTGTTACAATTATGGTATCAGAGACGGCTCTAGCTGGTTTAAAGTGTCTGTCCATTCTTTGTCCCAAGACGGCTCCAACTGCGTAATCGCTCGCATGACACATTAGCTCAATGGGTAATTCCCAATAGGGGCAATAATAATAGTACCTGAGGTTAACTTGTCCTTTAAGACATTGAATGCCTTCTCACATTCGTCAGAGAAATCAAATTTTGCTTCTTTTGCAAGCAATTGGGTCATAGGTTTAGCTAGCTTAGAAAAATCTTTAATGAACCTTCTATAGAACCCATCATGTCCAAGGAAGCTTTTAATGCCTTTTACATTAGTAGGATAAGGTAATTTAGCAATTGTGTTGACCTTGGCTCTGTCGACTTCAATGCCCTTGATGAGTGTGTAAATACTCATCATTTTTGGTCAAATCTGAACTGCAAAACATTTAAAAATGCTCAGAAATGCATCAAAATACTGAAAATATCTCAAAATTGCATTTTATATGTTTCAGATGCAAAATGTTTAAAATCAGATGAAAAATGAGCTAAGTTTGCATAATTGGCGCTTTCCCCCAAGTTTCAAAAGTTGTCGAAATAGTCCCCGAGCACTTATTTTAAAGAAAAGTCACCAAAGGTCCTTTTAAAATCATAAGTTGTCAAAATTAGTCCTTTGGTGAAAAATGTCAAAAGTTTTGAGAAATTACAAGTTTGGTCCTTCAAGTTTCAAATTTGGCAAAAATAGTCCTTGTAAGTTTGAAAATATCTATTATGGTCCTTGTACTATAGAAACTTGTCATTTTTGGTCCCTTGTAACAGCTTTGGAAATTTGGCAGCTTTGGTCCCTCTAGAATCAGAAATTACAAATTGGTCCTTATGTATTAATAACAAACCATGACCCTTTGGACCTTTGGACCCCTGCCAAACCTTTGACCCCCCCTGTTTGTGAACCCCCTGCCATAATAATATAAGCCCGGTCAAACATGGTCAAACGACCCCTCCCTTTCCCTCTCTTTTTCTTCTTCCTCACCCACTACCCTGCAAACACAGACCTCCCATCCTTCCAGCTCACAAACCCCACACCTTATCACTCCACCTTCACCAAACAACAAAAAAGCAATTAATGCTTCTTCAACCTAACACTCAAACCCTCCCACTGGCTAAAACCATTTTGGCGCCAAAATCGAATCAATGGCCAATATCAACTCTACTCATCCAATGGCTCCAAAGAGTGGTGGGATTTACTCAGAGGACAAGTGGGAGGACTTTGGCATATAAAGAGAAGAAAGAGAAGCAAGAGGGGGTAGTAGTTCTTAGTTTTCAAATTCCTTGTATGTCGTTTTACTTAAATTGTCTTAACTAGTTTCTAAATTTGTAATTTTAAGCTTTCTGGTATTGGACCTAAGTTGTTTAAGCATTGTACTTTACTTTCAAACATCAATTCAAAGTTTTACTAAGTTTCATGTTTTAATGTTAACTGTTAAAAAAATTCAGTTTCCTGTTCTTATATTCAAGCTTTTAGTAGTTTATTTTTAAATTCAAATAGGCTTAGTTAAGCTATGGATAGCTTTTGGTAAGCTTATAAATCAGTTTTAAGCAATATGTCATGTTGGTCAACAAAAGTCAAACTAAGCTCATTTGGACTTGGTTATGGTATTGGGGTGATGCAGAGCTGGATTTGGGTTGGATTTGGTTTGAAATAGTGTAGTTTGGTTCTTTATAAACGTCAATTAAGCTGGACCTCTTGTGAGTTTTGGTTTCCTTCTCTATAAATCTGTTATATATGCATACTCAGTTTAGTTCATATTTGATTGTGATAGTTTCTTGAGTTTGCATTAATTTAGCTCATAGAAATACATTAGATCTCTTTTTAAGTGTTACATGAATTGGAAGTGAGATTTAGATATTGTTAATTTCATTTTAGTTGCATTAGGTACTGTTTGGCACAAGTTGTTTATCTGAGATAGAGGTCTGGAATTTGGTTAAGTCCTGATACTTCACTCTCAATTAGTCTATTTATATCCACCTTAGTCATTATTTTTCACTTTAGAAAGCTCTAAGTCAAAATTCACTTTAAACTGCCTCTAATTCCACATCAGTTAGATTTTAATAGATCATTATCTGTCATTAGGTGTAGATTTAGATAAACTAGCCTAGATTAGTTGCATTTCATCTTATAAAATCATAATCAGTCCATATATTGATTTCAAATCTCATTTTAGTCAAAGTTTCAATTACGTCCAAAAGTCAAAAAATGAAAAGTCGGTTTCACCCAACGTGGGTGATTTTAATTGATTCATTATTGGATCAATTCAAGTGAAATTTTGGGATAAACAAGTTCAGTTGGTCTAGTTTTGAAATATGATTTTTGTCAAATTTTTGGAAATCGTTTTAAGCACTAAATAAGCTGTTCAAAACAGCTGATTTGCCATGTTCACACTCAGATAATACTGAGTGTGAAACAGCTTTCTTTTAAGCTTTGCACAAGCTTCATTTGAGCTTGTTAAGGGCTGAAATTTGGTACAAGTGTTCTTTACTTGGTGATCTTTAGCTCCTAGGATTTGGATTTCAGTTTGGCTTATTGGTTAAGTAGTTCCATGAGCTTAAAGTTGATAGGTTAAAGCTGTTTGGTGTTCATTAGTTAATTAAATCAAATCAGCTTAGATTGCACATTAGAGGTTTAGAGTAGTGGAATTAGTTGCTTTTAGATTAATTTAGCATACTTTAGCTTCGCTATCATTTGATGATCTTTGGTGTTCATTTGCTTAATTCAAGTGCTTATTTATAAGCACTTTTCACATCGACTTCATAATCCTACACATAAGCTCTTGTTTTATATTTTCTTAGATTCGTAATATTATTTTAGACTTTTCTTGAATTTTTCATATTTTTCTAGCACCTTTGTTTGCTATTTTTCCTCATTTAAAAGCAGCTTTTAGGCAATTTTAATTAGCTTTTAATACAATTAATTCGAAAAGTTTCAAAAAATAATTTTCATTTTTCCTAGGTTAAGATAAATATAAAAAGCAAAAAATAATTTTTCGATTTTTCTTAGTTAAATTTGTAATTTTAGCAATTTAAGTAGTTTCAAATAGTTTTTAATTCATAGAAAGTAGAAAAATAATCGAAAAATACAAAATTAGTTTTGAAAATTCTCTTTAGTTATTTTAGATTTTCTAAGTCATAATTTCATTTTTCTAGCCTTATTTCATATTTTCTAGTATTTTAGGATATTATTAAATAGGTAAAATAGTTTTTAATTAATAAAATTAAATAAATAGTAATAAAATAATTTTCTTTTCTAAAATTTTCTCTTATCATTAGGTTTGTAAAAATTTCATTTTTTAGGATTAATCTTGCTTTAGCCACATTTTCTTTTATGCGTTACGTAGTTTTAATTTAATTTTATAAAAGAAAAATCAAAACATCATTTTAAAAATAGTGATAGCGTTTATTTAATATAATTTAACTTTTTAATTTTCTTTAATTTTCATTTAAGCCCCTGTAATTTATACACTTTTTCTTTAGTTATAATCATTCACAACCCTTTTCCCGTTCAAATTCTCTCGATCACTATTCGTTTGATTATTTATCGCACAGCTCGTTGGGACTTAACGACCTGGGAAACACTAAACTCCTCCTGATCTTCATTGAATTGGTTCTAGACTGTTTGAAGTTTGTTACGGTTGACCATTCACAAGTGGTCAGCTTGTGTGACAAAAACTTGACGGTTTGGCATCCGAATCAAATTTTTTATTAGAGATTTTTTGTCATAAGTTTCCCTTCTCTTACCATTGATAACGCTCAAATTGTGTATGTTTTTAGCAGCGTTATCCGTAGTTTTAAGTATATTATTTTGCTATATTTATAAGCTTTTGTTACTTAATCGTATCAAAGTGTGTATGCAAGTCATATGTAGCCAAGTACTAGAAAAGACGAAGAACGATGAATAAATAAAGATTCATGATCGTACGAAGATTCCCGCATCAAGATCCTAAAAGAAGCACTCCAAGATCAACAAGTTAATGTTTCTGTTGGTATTCAAAGACTTCTAGATTGTGTTGATTATTACTGTTGCTTATGTTATTAAGTCGGTTAGATATGTATAAAATGTTTTGATAAGTATAAAAAAGATATAGAAAAGATTTTTCTTAGAGAACAAGTTATTGTAAGCCGACTAGGACTCCTTAGTCTATAAAAGGAGGTCCTAGGGCATAGAGTTAAAAAGTTTTATATAGAATTAAGTTATAGCTTCAAGGTTTTGTAACCTTAATACTTGTAAGAGTATTCCTATTAGTAAATAATATTGAAGCGTTTATTGTTTATTGATTGTGTTCTTGTGTTACATTACAAAGTTCTTCTTACTATTGAATACTAGATTCCGCATAGTATTTGATAAATTCAAGACAGTTTCTATTCTAGTTTTGTTAGTTTATCTACCATAGCTAAACCTTTATAAGCTAAGGGAATTCGATCAAGTACATAACTGGGATCAATAAGTGGTATCAGAGCTTGTGGTTCTAGAACCTGTGATCAAAGAAGACCCTGTTCTAATATACAAGATTGTGCTGCTAAAGATGGATCAAGACTCTGCACATATGGTTGTTGCATCAAAGGTTCTAATGCTCAAGGTTGGTGAGTATAAGATCTGGAGAATGCAAATTGAGAAGTATATTCAGCTGATTGACTTCCAACTCTGGGAAGTCATTGAGAATTGAAACTCTCCACCAAAAACAACAACATCTGCAGAAGGTGTTGTGACTGTTGTGCCTCTTACTACTGTTGAAGAAAAATCTCAAAGAAGATTAGAAGTTAAATCAAGAATTACTTTGATGATGTCCATTCCTAATGAATATCAGTTGAAGTTTAAGTCCATTAAAGACGCCAAGTCTCTTATGTAAGCTATTGAAAAGAGGTTTGGAGGTAATGCTGCTACAAGGAAGACAAAGAAGAATCTCTTGAAACAACAATACGAAAACTTCTCTGCTCACGGTTCTGAGATGTTGGATCAAACCTTTTATCGACTTCAAAAGCTTATAAGTCAACTAGAGATTTTGGGTGAGCAGATCTCTCAAGAGATGTGAATCAAAAGTTTTTGAGAAGCTTTTCCTCTGAATGGAACACACATACTGTATGGAGAAACAAATCTGATCTTGACACAATGAGCATGAATGATCTTTACAACAATTTGAATGTGTATGAACCAGAGGTCAAAGGATCATCTAGCGCAGTACAAACTCACAGAATATGGCCTTTATGTCCTCTGCTATTAACAACACTAGCAATACCAATGAAGCAGTTATTACTGCTCATAGAGTTACTACTGATAGCACTCAAGTTACTCCTGCTACCTCAACAAATGTGACAACTTGAGTGATGCTGTGATTTATGTTTTCTTGGCTAGTCAACCCAATAGTCCTCAACTGATAAATGTGGATCTAGAACAAATTCATCCAGATTGTTGGGATTTATATGGAGTTGATAAATACAAAATAATTAATGAAGAATGAAGCAAAGATGAAACTACAAGGACTTAAAAGACAAAAAAGGAATTCTAGAAAATATGGAGGATTCTAGAAGACTTCTTTAAAAAGAAAAAGATAAAGATTACGAAGATTTATTTCCTAAAACAATTATGAGTCTTTGTAAACCCTAATATCTCAAGTATATAAGTGACATAGGGCGTGTGTTTTTAGTGTGCACAAGTAAAGATGTAGTCGACTAGGTGTTTTGGTTTTAGCCTCAAGGATCATTTGATTCCTTGTTATTGTTAGGTCTAACACGTTCTACTATTGATCAAGTAGAATTAGGGATTGTATGGTGTGAATGTTATGAATGATAATGAAGAAAAACCTTGTTAATAACAACTGATTCATTGTTTGAATATTCCGTCTTTGTTATTAATTCATCCTAGATTAGATCTAAACAATCTTGAGCTTATAACGATCTTCACAATTGGTATCAAAGCCAAGGGGCTCTCGATCTAGGATGGAAAATTTTTTATTTGTCGAAGAAAGAAGAAAAAAATCGACTTCTTTTTGTAGGGCTGTTTTAAAGAGACGATGTCTCTTTCATTAACCGTTAGATTGTGACAAAAATTTTGTTGAAGGTTATTGGTATATCAAGGAAGATTTTCACTAGAGGGATCTTCAATCCGAGGTCTCAATCGTAAGATATTCGTTGCTGAAAAATGCTACAGAAAGAGGTAAAGTTTTTCAGAAAATTGATTTTTAGGGGGTTTTGAATTTTAAAATATTTTTGTTTCTGAAAGATTGAATGCATCATGGAAGTTGGTTTGATGAGTTATGGATTAAAGTTCTTGATATACGAAGTTTCTCACTAATTCTGGTTTGAAGGTATACAAGGATGTTCAAGGTTATTCTTGCTGAGATCGTTTTTCTGTTCTAGTGTTTCAACTTGTTACATCACTCTGATTGGTTACAAAATTAACCTCGTATCAATAACTTCATACTATATTGTTATAACATGAATCCACAGATGATTTAATTCGTATTATTACAATCGATCTGAATTTCATTATGGATGGAGGTTAGTTTCTGATGCTCATCTTAACTTTTGAGAGGGTTTTTGGTAACTTCAGACCTGATGAATTGAACAAAGAGTGGTTTAAAACTTGATGGCGACCTTGAGTTGAGATTGTCCAGTATTGTTTTACAGCTGCTTGATGATGCAGCTGGTGGTGTGGGAAGTTGCTGGGATTAATCAAGAAAGTGGTTGCTAATCATTTATGTTACTGAATTCAATTTGTTCATGGTTTAAGTGAGATGGAAGTTGATTGTTTAAGATTATTAAAACATTACTGCAACTATGTTTTAGTCGATTACAGTTTGGGTTTTGGCTTGCTTGTGGTACACAATAAAGGATTTGTTTTGCCTGGTACAGCAAGTTCAGTTACAGAAGCACAAGCTAACTGTTCATTAGGGTTTACTTGTGTGTATGGATGCTGCTGATGATTATCTGGTTTTACACATCAAGGCAAGATACAACGATTTTTGTAACCCTAATTAGGACTCTATATGTGGTTTACTGGTGTTACAATAAGGACATTAGAGCTGCTGCGATCTGACTTCATGACAAAACTGTTAGATAATACTATTCATCATCAGTTAGTGATGCATATGGTTTTTAGTATTGTTATGTCTTGTTTACTACTGGTAGTTATCTGTTTATGTTGCTACGTACATATTAGTGTTGCTTATATGATTGGTGCTTTGTTAGTACTGCTACGTTTAGATTTTAGTGATGCCAAGCTTATTTTAATACTGTTAGTAGGTTTCTAGGTTTCTTCATGTTGTGATGAGGAAGAAATGAAGGAGTAATAAGGATAAATGTTTTTATTGGAAGAAAGTAGGCCTAAAGGTTTTAAGGATGATCATTCGTGAGTTGGTGGCTACTTTGTTTTACTTGTCATCAATTGGTCAGTGATATCATTCATGGATGAAGATTTATTCTAGTCAAAAAAACGATTGATTGGTTTGGATTGATGGTGCCTATGTGAGAGAAAGTGACAAAGGGATGAAGTACATATGATAGTTAACGATGCTCCATGATATGTTCTATTTTACAAGTAATGTTACTTCATTCACTACTGATGGCGTGAGTTATAGTATAAGCAAGGATTAAATGATGGCTATGACATCATTTGGTAACATGTACGATTTGATTAGGGTTTCTAGTACTTTCATTATGATTTATTGGAGATAAGATTTGTACAAACCCTGATTCAAATGATGGTTTCTACTTCTTGGATTTCGTAGAACCTTATTAATGTGTGAAGTTGATGTGGATTGAAGACCTGGTGTTCATTGATTATTATTATAGGTCAGGTTAAAGTTCACGTTCAAGTTCAAGTTCAACACACGAAGTAGTTTGTATTTGGTTCGTGAATATTAAGAAGGAATCTAGTTATTTGTTACATTGATGCTGTTGCTTGATGTTGGAACTTAGTGTTACTTGTGATACTAAGTTATGTCACTATACATGAAGTCGTATTGGATTGATGTGACTATTTAACTTTTTGATTTTTAATGGTGTGAACCGGTGTTGAATGATTACTCAACCATCGAACTATTCTTCAAAGTTACTACTGCTTGATATCGGGTATTATTGTTGTCATCTTTTAAACCTAATGTAGAATTAGGATGCTCATTCATGGATGGTACAACGTGGTGTTCGTTATTATTGTTGGTTAGTTATTCGACAAGTTCTTATGGTTACTTCAAATGGTTATCACTTGGATTTCAGGGGAAGCATTTTATATAGTGTTTAATTATTGACATGCACCATTTGAGGGGAAGGTTTTACAACTGCTAGTCATTGTTATTGCAGATGGTTTAGGTTTCTTTTGTCTTGAGTTCATTTATAGTAAGCTTTTTGGTGTTCTTAATGGAGGGTAATTCGAGACATTGGAAGACTAGATTGGAAGTATCATAGTGGTTTGTGGTTGTGGAAATCAAAGTTGCATCTACTTAGTTTCTCCTAGTGGATAATGACAAAAAGGGGAAGAAGAAGTACATAAAAGTTTGGCAACTTGAAGATCCTTGGTGGTATAGCATGTTATATAAGTTCACGAGTTGAGCTTAAGGGGAAGATTATTTCATTGAAGATCAAGAAGAGGGTTTTGTAATTGTTGGAATCACTCCTAAACGTATATCAAGTGTTAGTGATTCATATGTAATAGTTAGCTTAATTATGGCCTTTATGTTTGTTATTAGCTTAAGCTTATGTAGAAGGCCCATGAGCTTAGGCCCAAGCCCATAGGAGAAAGGATGGGAACTAGGAGTGTTGCCCTAGCTTCCCTCCTATAAATACTATGTAATAACCCTCATTTGAGGGTTGTTTGTTCATTTTATTCACTCTCATACTCTACGCATAACTGTCTTCATTATATCGTGTATGTGTGTGTGTAATATTGTTCATCCGCCTCTCTTCTCTCTATCTCTTCTCTTGATGCTTGTGTTGTAAAACTAGTGACCTAACAAAGGGTATCAATCGCCTACTAGTTGGGTGAACGTATTATTTCTTGAAGTGGGTTTTTGGTCCTACGCGTAGAACATACGTCTCGTCCTTGATACTTTGGTTAGCTTAAAAACTGAATTTTTACACTTTTTAATCCAAGATTCTTGTACTTTCAATGTTTTAAGGTGTTAAAATAACTGTTTTTGGCAAAAAGTTTCAAACTTTACGCGTGGATCATCGTTTTTAAGCTTGTTTTTGTACGAGGGTTTCATCCTACGCGTAACCGTTTTTTATGCTTTGGATCATCAAATTTCACACTCTTGTGTTCTTTTGGTGATATTGAAGCTATTTCATCACACAAAAACTGGTTTAGAAACATCTTTGGGCAAAATCATTTTTACGAGTAAAGCTACGCGTATCAAAACCCTAAACTTACGCGTAACTTTATCCTTGGATTGATCTTGAGCCAGGTTTACTCCGTGTTTTCTTGCTTGGATAAGCACGAAAATACGTCGACTTTGGATATCTTTTGCCTTTGTGATAGTGTAAAGATCACTTGGGATAAAACCCAAAATTACGCATAAGCATAAAGCCTACGGCGTGAAAATCCTCGCATAAGATTTATCTTACGCCTAAGCTTAGTCTTACGCATAAGGTAATCCTACGCCTAAGTTTTCTCGCCTAACTTATTGTTTTACGCATAACTTTAGTGTTTTTTCCTAACTTACGCGTAAGCTAACCCTACGCGTAACTCTTCTTATACAGCGTAACTTTGGTGTTTTTACGCATAAGTGCTACTGCTTATTGTGATTTCTCGCCTAAGGATACTTCATCAACAAAGGTTCATTCGACTACAAAGATCCATTTTACCAACACAAGTTTTCAACATGTCACAACCACCATACTCTAACTATTTCCCTTACACTTATTCTCAACGTCAACAACAACTAAGTCCACAACATCAACAATGGAATCAACAACAAGCAATTTATCAACAATTTAATCAACAACATACTCCACAACTTGGAGCAATTCCTCCACCACAAATGGTTCAAACACCACCAAGTCTTCAAGTTCAACCCTACACAAACGATTTCAATCAACATCCATCAAGGAACACTATGAAGGAACCCACTTGGTTTACAAAGATGTGTGAAGCTTTAAGCGACCAACAATCAATTCATGAGGTCGGATCACTTGATAGACCTCCAATGCTCACTCCATGAAACTACGATCAATGGGTAATTAGGTTCTTTAGGTTTTGTGATCCAAGAAGCCACATGGAAAGTTCTTAAATAAGGTTATCTTGGAAGGTCCATTTCGGATGCCTCTTGTCATTGTGCCGGAGATCCAAATGCTAATCCACCAAGGGATGAACAATCAAACATTGCTCTTGTTGCAGGACACTGAATCCGTAAGAACTTCTACACTATGAAGTCGATGAGCTTGCAATGCAATATATCCTTTTAGGATTACCAAACCCAATTCTTGAAGTGTTGATGCTCAAAAGATCGCAAAGGCAATGTGGGAACACATTCATCTACTTATGGAAGGATCTCGCACTCAATCAAGAGGATACGAAATCCAAAATTTACTTGGCTTATGAACACTTCTTGATTGAACACGGATAGACACTAGAGTCTTATCATCATCGATTCTCGACATCATCAATGATTTGGATAAACACAACATCATCATGCCAAGAATTGCGCTAATACTAAGTTCTGGAGCGCCTTGGTCCCGAATGGGAGAAGTATGTCATTTTCTCCGTCTGCGAAGAACATGCATCATTCTACATACGGATTGTTGTTAATGCCAAGAATTGCGCTTAATACTAAGTTCTGAGTAGTCTTGGTCCCGAATGGGAGAAGTATGTCATTTTCTCCGTCGGCGAAGAACATGCATCATTCTACATACGGATTGTTGTACGATTATTTGAAGCCTCATGAAAAGGAAGTTGATAAGGAAAGGATTCTCCGTGCTCAAATTGCTTCACCTTCACATCCGGAAAATCAACAACTTGCCTTGTATGCTCAAAACAGTTATCCTCCTCAACCAGCAACTCAACCAACTGCTACAATCACACCGTATGATCCTTCATTGCAACAATCTCAACAAACTCAATTGGTTCCATACAACAACAACAATGCTCAAGCACTTGTCAGTGAAGCTAATGAGGAATCTGATCCGTTCGAAGCATTGCAACAAGGATTTGTTATGATTGCTAATGCTTTTAGCCGTTATACCAACAAATCCAACAATCGTATTCATTCCTCATCTAACACACGAATCAAGTCATTGTGAACAATGGGCGAGTTGAAGTTTAGAATCGTGGTTATGGTCGTCGGATGGGCGGTGGTCAAGGGTTTAATGCTATGGGTAGGAATAACAACGAGATCAAGTGGTGGAGCAGAAATGCTCGAATGGGTTGAATGGTCTTGATGCTACAACCGCAATGAGAAGGACACCTAGCTAATGCATGCCCAAAGCCGAGGACTAGGGCGTGCTTATCACAAAGAGGCTCTTCTTTTGGCTCTTAAGAATGAAGTCGGTGGAACTCTCACGCACAAAGAATGAGTTTTATGGCGGATCTGCACTCGATGATGATATGGAGGACTTGCGGCCAATGCATTTATTATGTTGATGGCTAATATGCATGAGTTACACATGAGTGACACAGCCCAATGTATGACACCGATGGCTTGTCTCGGTACCAAAACAAACCATATTTATCTCTGATCTAATATCTCCGCCAACATCTGAATCCGGCAAGGCTCAGAATGTTCAAAATGAGTCATCTACATCTCATTCCGACGATTTTCAATTAGACCCCGTAGTTACATTTGACGATCAAGATGACCTTATGGTTTCTATTGATAATCAAATTGACTCCGTGGTTATACTTGAGGATCTAAGTAATGATCATGTTGTGACTCACGTTGAACACGCCGAACTTTTGCCTCATCCAGATTTTGCTCGTTTAATACATGACCAACAAACCATAGTGGAAGAATGTCGTGCAGTAAATCAGGACTTGAAAACCAAGGATTTTGAATGTTTACAAAAGCAACTCAACTTTTTCAAAACTCAAGAAAAACGTGAAAAAGGTTTTGAAGCCGCCTTTGCTAAATCTCATCAAAACGAAAAATATTTAGAGACGGATGTAATCTAGCCGCTTGAAGAATGCTTTGTTATGCGAAATAGAACAATCAAACATGAACATAAAAAGCAAATTAACGCTCTCACCTTGGAAAATCAAAAGCTAAGGCCGAGTTGTTAACTTGTCAAAAGCAGTTCTTTGCATACAAAAGCATTCAACGAAGCGAATAGATAATCATCTTGAAGAAATTATCGACTTGCAACACAAACTTAAAGAGTTTAAAACATTGTTTAAAAACATGGTGAGTCGATGAATCGCTATTGAAAAGTTTACTTTAAACCCCAATCCAAATGGATATGGACCGAATCTTGCGATTACAAACCTAAGCTTTCAACCAAAGCATTCAAACCAAATCAGGAAGTTTCCGGTCACGAATATAAAATTGATAATTACATTATGAGTGTTGTTGAATATCATCGTCAAGAGGAATTAGATGCGTAAGACGCGAGTCGATCAAAATTAAGCTGTTGTTTACAACAAACCTTTTAATTATTCAAAACCGGTCACTTTCACACACCAACGGATTCTTCTAACACACCAAGGGTTATCATAAAAGCGTCTCGAGTCTTCTAATGTTAATCCCCAACCGTTATGCACAAATTTATGGTCCTTTACCTTCCATTAGTGAAGTAAACTCAAAACACGAAAATCGCAAAATTCTTAGATATTTTGACCTTTTCATGGTCGACCTCAAAACTTTACAACATGAGATAGAATATCATTACGAAATCAAAGTTCAACACTTTCAATCGCTACCGACGCGAGAACAAAGAGACATTTTTCTAAAAATCTTTTACCAAATGTTAAAAATTTGAAAAATTGTGCATTGTCTTGGGAGCAGGACTTTCATAAGGAACTTGGAGTGATGAAGGTCGTTTTAGAAAACAAAACATCTATTACCAATACTAAGCGTAAAAGAAAATGTTGAGAAAAGATGTTGATCGACTCTTGAATGATGTTATCGTCTTGATATCCATAATGTTGTGTTATTGAATTACGTGTCATATGCATCCGATTATACCTCTGCGATACTATTGATAATGTTGTAATGTTGAGAATACCGATAATGTGCTTCAGATCGAGTCTTTAAAAGTCGAAAATTAACGATTGATTAACGAACTTTCCAATGCAAAACGTCGTCTTAATTGGTGTCAAAAGATATTCACGATCAAGAACTTGTTTTTCAAAACAAAATCGCTCGATTATGTGCAAAATCTTGATCCTAAATTTGAGCAACTGGATGATCAAAACGTGTCTTTAAAATGTAAAATCTCAAAATATGAACAAGAACTTGTAAAAGTTAAACAGGAATATGGTGTCATATATGATTTACTTAAAAAGGCTCGTGATGATGCATGAAACGACCTTGATCATTTTCTTGCACACACTAAGGAAGTCATGAATTTTTCGGGAAATCTTCGTTCTGAAAATCAAGAATTGGTGCACACTATCTTTAAGTTAAGAGGAATGTTAGGAAAGTATGAACAACTTCCTCCTACTGTGATTAAGAGAATAGCACCAGTAACACTTAGTAATCGTGAACCCGAATGCCTCTCGCCAAAACACAAGTTGCTAACTTGCTTCCTTCTCTGAAAGCAGAATAGTTGCCTCTTTTCCAAACGTCCGCACTTCACAACCTAGGAGCACTACATCAAGAATAGGAAGTTGCGACCTAAGAAAAGATCAATAAGGAATGCTAAAGTAGAAGAACACCCTTGGACTATGAATAAGACTTACAGCGCTTCCACTATAGATATTGCGTCCCGCAAATGTAATAGAAATAGTGATGTAACGAATGCTAAACCTTTAAGTACTTTTGATATTCATCGATGCACCTTGTGTTATTTGTCATAAAAGTATGAATTCGATTGTCATGACAAATGTGTTGCTAAAGCTACCATCTCTCATTTAAGGAATCCTAAGAATCGAATACCTCTAGGCCCACTAATCATTCTAAGTATGTGCTTGGTAGACCGCCCCTTTAGATTCTAAGAAACGTTTTGTTGTCCTGTAGCTCGGTTTCACCTCCTAGGAATGTAGTACCACCTAGTGCATTCACTAAGACTAAAGCAAATACTAGTTGGAGATGGCGAAATGGATATATAACACACTAGGATTTAAATGGATGCCTAAAGTTATTAATGTGTGTATGTCTACTATAAGCGCTCGGAACCCTCTAACATTTCGGGTTCCACGTCTACTTCTATTCCATCCGTGTCGCCATGTGTAATGCAGTGATATGAGATCATTCTGGATTGTTGATAGCGGATGTTCCCGACACATGACGGGTAACCTTAAACTGTTATCAAACTTTATTGCAAAGTTCATTGGCACCGTCGATTCGGAATGATCACTTCCGCTATCATGGGCTACGGAGACTATATCAATGGGAACATCGAAATTAGCGAGGTTTTATTATGTGGAAGGCCACAGTCACAACTGCTTTCGATGAGTCGATTACGTGATGGAGATTTGGAGATTGCTTTCGGGAGAAATCTTGTTTCATTCGTGATCTACAAGGAAGCGACCTTATGTCCGCTCGCGTAACTCAAGTCTTTACACTATCTCTATGCAAGAAATGGTTGCTTCATCTCCCATATGCTTACTTTCAAAGGCAACATCAACAAAATCACGGCTATGGCACCGTCGTCTCTCACATTTAAACTTTCAAACTATAACCAATCTTGCTCGACACAAACTAGTTGAAGGTCTCCCACGATTCCGGTATTCTAAAGATCACCTTTGCTCACTGTGAACAAGGGAAAAGCACTCGTGCTCATTTTCCTTCAAAGGTGGAACACGACTCTCGACATGTGCTTCATCTTCTTCACATGGATTTGTGTGGCCCGATGCGGCGTGCAAACAATCAATGGAAACGCTACATCTTAGTAATTGTTGATGACTATTCACGATGGACTTGGGTCTACTTTCTTGAAGCAAAGACCAAGCTCCACAAATGATCATCACCTTCTCACAAAATTCAAGTTCACTCCGGAACACCGTCCGCCAAATAAACGGACAAAGGCTGAATTTGTTAACCAACCTCTTGAGAATTTTATGAGAAAGTGGGAATTGAGCATCGACATTTATTGCACGCACCGAACAAAACGGAGTTGTTGAAAGACGAAACCGCAAGTTATTGGAAGTCGCAAGAACAATGTTAATCAATGCTAAACTTCAGTTACTTATGGGCGTGTCGTATCTCGCATGCTATACTCAAAACCGCTCTATGATTACTAAGCGCCACAACAAAACACCTTTTGAGCTTCTCCACAACCAAAACCGAATCTCAAACACTTTCATGTATTTGGATCCCTTTGCTATCCGAATAATGATCGTGATGATTTTAAAATCTCAAAGCCAAAGTCGACATTGAGTCTTTATCGGATATTGTGAGAATTCTAAAGGTTACGGATCTGGAATCGTCGTACAAAGCAAGGTTATGGAAGCGATTCATGCTCATTTTGATGAACTTACGGAAATGGCTTCGAGTATAACACTTGGAACCCGGTCACAACCACTTAAACTTCCTCAAACCCCATCATCGGTGAACAAAGCCCCGACTCACTCGTCAACAAATGGAAAGGTTATTTGCTCCTTTGTTCGGTGGCGATATTGATGCACGTGCTCGGTGTATCCATTGTTCTTTGCTCAACCTAATACTACTCTTATACGATACACTGCTACAACAACTCTTGTTGAAGAAGCACCACCGATTGACTCCACCACAACAGCTTGAACAAACCGCTTCCAACAATGATGAACCGGTGATGATGTTCTTAATGAAGTACCCCACCGCATATTTTGATCCAAATGCGTTCTTTAACCCGTTTGCTAATGACATCATTGCACCCGATGTCGCGGAATCATCAACAAACCATTTGAATCCTCGAATCGCACAATGTATAGCAACATCAACCCTCTACACATCGATGGACAAAAGACCATCCTCGGCAAATATTATTGGCAACCCGAATCAACCAATCGTTACGAGACAACGTCTTCACACGTATGGTGAACATTGCATTTATGCACTCACCGTCTCGCCAATCGAGCCTAAAACATTAAAGACGCAATGACAAAAGACAATGGATTGAATCCATGCAAGAAGAACTCAACCAATTCAAACGTCTTGAAGTATAGGAATCGGTTGAGCGACCAACGAGGTCTACGCCATTGGTCTCAAATGGATTTGGAAAACAAATTGGATCTTTGAAGGAACGTAATCCAAAACAAGTCACGTCTAGTTGCTAAGGGTTATCGTCGGGAAGAGGGAATAGACTTTCAAGAATCTTTTGCTCCGGTTGCTCGTCTTGAGGTTGTTCGGATATTTCTCGCGTCCGCGGCTCATATGAATATGACGGTCTTTCAGATGGATGTCAAAACTGCGTTTCTCAACGGACAACTGAAAGAAAAGGTTTATGTTAGCCAACCAGAAGGATTCGTTGATCCCGAGCTCCCGGACCATGTCTACAAACTGAACAAAGCTCTTTATGGTCTCAAACAAGCTCCTCGGGCATGGTATGATAAGCTATCATCTTTCCTCATTGTTAATAATTTCACCAAAGGTTCGGTCGACCCTACTCTTTTTATACAATATCACGGGCACATATCTTAATTGTTCAAATTTACGGATGACATCATTTTGGGTCTACACATAAAAAGTACTCAATCGCTTTTGCAAAACTAATGAAGAAAATTTTGAAATGTCCATGATGGGTGAACTTACGTTCTTTCTAGGGCCGCAAGTTCATCAATCACCCCGTGGTATTTTCTTGAGTCAATCCAAATATGCCCTTGAATTGTTAAACAAATTTGGAATGAAAACCTATGACACTTATGCCACACCAATGACTCATACCAAGAAGCTAGACGCCGATTTACATGGGAAATTAGTGGACCCTACCAAATACACCAAGTATTATTGGGTCTCTCATGTATCTAACACTAGCCGACGACATTGTCTTTTCCGTTTATCTCGCTCCCCCGTTATCGGTCAAAACCAATCGAAACCCACCTCTACGAGGCTAAAAGAATCCTCCGATACATCAAGGGAACCATTAACTTGGGATCCGGTATCCGAAGGATTCGGTTTTGAACTAATCGCTTTTGATGCCGATCATGCGGGATGTTTAGATTCACGGAAAAGTACTTGAGAGCACTACAATTTCTTGGTGATAAACCGTGTCTTGGCAATCGAAGAAGCGATTGTACATCGTCGTCGTCAACCGAAGCGAATATGTAGCCATGTCGGCATGTTGTGCTCAAGTCATCGGATGAGAACACAACTCAAAGACTATGGTTACGTGTTTGATGAATTCGATGTCTTTGCGACAATCGGTGCCATTGCGATCTCGTCAACTCGATTCGGCACTCGAAATCAAAGCACATTGATCTTCGCTATCATTTCATCAAGGATCATGTGGAGCAGTGCAGTTGAATTATACTGCGGGCATGCGAATACCAATTGGCGGATCTACTCACCAAAGCCTTGCATCCCGCTAGGTTTAATGAGTTGGTCCACCGATTGGTATGCGGTGTTGACTCAAGAGGAACCGGATGAACTCTTAAAACAGTCTTAAAACCAACAAACACCAAAATCTCTTTTGTAAATATTTTTCAAAAACAAAATATAAAAATATAAAATTTGATAAAACATCAAAAATATTCTTCTATCTATATTTCTCCAAACATTGCAAGTACATTTCTTCCGTCAACACTCAAATCTTTCAAAATTCAGTATTTTTTCGATCAAGTGTTGAGGGGGAGAAAATAAATACTTAACTGTTTCATATAATCACTGTACTTGCATGTTACCTAATCCGGATGTTTCTTTAATAATGGTGGTCACATTTCTAGTTTACTGACACTCCTTGGACTAAAACTTATAACCTTTCATTATTTCTTAAGTCGAGGGGGAGTGTCGTCAAAGTTATTTCCAAGAATTCTTTGTTTGGTAACCAAAATGGAAGTTAAAGGCTTTGGATGAAAATAGAAAAGGTGGAGGGACTATTGTTGTCAAAAGCTCAAAGTTATTTTTCATAAAAACTCTCCACCTAACTTATCCTTTACATTTATTACACACACCTAACGAATCCTACGCGTATAAATCATTCAACAAATCCGTGTTTTGGATCATCAATCTGTAAGTGTTTTTGTGATCTTAACGTGTTTACAAACAATGGTTTTGAATCTTTTACAAATCCAACGGCTAAAACGTGAGATATGAGTGATTATGTGTTCTACGCATAAGCGTATGAACACACAATCATTGGTGTGTGTTTGTGGTTAAAATATGTGTGTCAAAACGTTTAAATAACATCAATGATACTATGTTTATCCTCAAAATTCACCTAGAAACACAAATTGATTGTTTTTCAAAATTAGGGTTCATGAGTCGGTTTGGGTATTCTCAAATGTGAATGTTTCTGGACAAAAAGATTGTTGTGTGATGTTGTTAGTATAGTGAATTGATCATATCTGTGTTTAGAATCAACCCAGAAACACTAATTGCCTGATAATTAGATATTAGGGTTTATGTTCTTCATGTTTGGGTATTTTTGATTCATTGATAGTTGGATGTTAAAACTTGGCCATAACACTCACATGACATCTAAGAACCACCAGAATAAGTTTGATGCTATTTCCATGGTTAGATTTCTTAAGCGTAAATCTTAAAACTAGGGTTTAAGTCTACGCGTAAGTAATCTTCTGCGTAAACCGTATGATGAGTTTTCATGCCATGATCATTATAGAATGGATGTATGTGTTAATATTGTTGCTATGATGACTTTATTTCGTGTCCGCTACACGTAAAATTCGAATCAAGGTCATTAGCAATCTCGCATAAGGATCACCTTACGGCGTAGAAGGTTATCGTGTAGAGAAATCTTCGGCGTGGCGTTCTGGCGTAAGGTTCTCTGAAAGGGACTACGCGTATCACGTGAAGGATATGCGTAAACGATGACCTCTGCGCATAAGGTCTACTCTTCGAGTAAGCCTTACGCATAAGGTTTAATATACACCCACGTGTAAGCTTTACGATAAGGTCCCCTTTTCCCACGCGTAATATTTCTTACGCGTAGTAAGGATCCCACGCATAAGCTTGCATCTACGCTGTGATACTTTTCCGCTTACGCATAAGCTACCATTTCTCGCCTAAGCCTTGATCAAACCTTCATTATGAATTGTTACGCGTGCATACTTGTAAATAAATAAATCATAACGTCACGAAATCAATAATGTCACTAATAAGCTTAAACGTTTGATATGTTGTGAAAACGAAGTGATAACATAAACTTTAAAACTTAAAAGTTAACTAACTCACGAAACTTATCACGACATCATTGGACTATTGAACAAACAAGTGACTTTGGACTCGTAACAATCATTGACATTGCACATTCAATAATTAGACTATAAAACCATCATTTGACTAACATTATGTCTTTCGATATGTTGGTTCTTTTGGCTAAATGTGTTTGAGATCACGACATGGAAGCTCAAATGAATGTGGATGCACTAAATGTTCTCACCATTGCTTGATATCTTCCCGCATGGCTATCCAATGAAGATTGGAAAGAACAATCTCGAGTTGACTTTGAAACTCTCACCGCTCGGAATCTTCTTGTCTCATTGCGGTGGATATTACGAAGAACCATCCCTATCGTAACATGCTCACCAACTCGCCACTTTTCCCGAGATCTACATACGGCAGTGCGGAATAAAATGCGAGGGTCAAAGGTCAAAGTCTTGATAACATAACACTCGATCACAAACAAGTTACCATCACACATGCGGACTTAAGGGTCATTCTCCTCATTCGACATCATACCAACTGAATTCTCTGCGCACCCTTGAAGAGACTGCTACGCAATTTTGATCGATATTGGGTATGACGAAGCTTGGGGGTTGTTAATAAGCATTCTCACGTGGATCTTAAAAACATTCCTCGACCTTGGAGAACCCTCTATATCATCATCACAAAATCTATTTACGGTCGTGACGGTGGCTATAAGCATCCCAAGCTCGTGGAACGCAAATCTTTTGGGCTCTAATCAACATGAAACACATCGAAATTGAAGCTCGATATGGGATGACATGATGACATTCCTCAAAAATCTTGGCTCAAAATTCCTTATATCGATATACTAAGCTGTTGATCCAAAGAGCACTTGGATATAACCCTCGATATCCCCAAGAGAATCAATGACCCCGACAATCTTGACGTGTTGTCCGAACCCACTCTAACGATCGGTTTAAGGAGTCAACTACCAAGAAACAAGGTGTTGTGTTGCGGATCTCCTTCTCTCGAGACGAACTCAAACAACTCTACTCTTATAAAAGATATATGGTAGTGTGAAGAGAACAAAGTTGGCTTTCTTGATGAAAATCTTACGCGCTGCAAGAAAACCAAGAGGAAGTGCGAGGAAGTGCTATAAGCACCGAGAGTCGAGGAAGTTCCCAAGAGGAATCCTCCTCGTAAAAGACTGCTCCTTCTAAGGAAGTTGTTCCTATTCCCATTCAAAGCTTGAACCACAAAGAAAGCTAGTGGACGAAAGCTCGAAGATACACAATCGACGAAGAGGTCTTCTACTCGAATCAGAAGCAAGCACCTCCTTCAAGAGCAAAACCTCCCAGTCCACCAACTATCCAAGGAAAAGGGAAGACTCCAGTACTTGTGCCTTATGAAGAGGAAAGGTCAGAAGAAGAGCCACTGGAAACTGATTACAGGAGGAAGTTAAATTTTGTTAGACTCCAACACGTTGCGGAGGAATTTGCTAAAGATCAAATGGGTGGCCCCGGAGGGTCAAGTGTGGAAGTTCAACCTACACCAGATCCTGATGCGGTTAATCGACCCGATAAGGGAACTGGTGCCACCACTCTTGAGCAACAACAAAAGCAACAGGAGGAGTCTATTAAGTTTGACATTGAGGAACCAGACATCTTGAGAAGTCTCGAGAAAGATAAAGGCGATGAAGAAGCTAAGTGCGAAATGATGAAGATGTTGATTATGAAAAGTTTCTTCTTGGCAATCCCGAACGGTCTAAGGAGATAACCACGAACCTCTAAGGACCCCGAATCTCCTCACATTTCATCTTCATCGACTTATCTTCTCACTCCTCACCACCACCATCAAAAGAACAACAAGATCCACATCCGGATCGGTGAAGAAGCCAACGCCTCTTGGGTTTCTCAAGCTAAAACTCAAATCGTTAATCTTTGTCAAGCGGTCGAAAGAAAGACATGCTCTACAGAAGATGAATTTCTCTGATCGATTCATATCTTCATGATGAGAACAACAAGATGCAAGTTGAAAGGAATATGTCCGAGCTCATGAAAGATGATCTTCAAGGAAAATGGACGAAATGATCAAAGGTTACACTCGCAATTACCTTCTTGATTTTGTTCCTAAAGTTACAAAGGAGTTGTTCACCAAACAACTCTATCCGAATCTACTTCATCGGCCAAGCACTATGAAATCAACACCAATGCACGTGAACATCAATCCAGCTTGATCCCATAATCTTCTCGGATCTCGAGTTAGTTGACCGGTGGTAGCTCAAATGTCGAAACGATCCGCAACACTTGCCTCTCACGAAGGTAAATTCTTTGGAATATCAACTCAAATCGGCATGCAGTAGAAGGCGAAGGCGAAACGTCCAAGAGACGATGATGACAAGGATAAGGATAAGGACAACGAGCCCAAACGCTCAAGAAGTCGGTGAATCATCTTCTATGCAACCTCCACCCAAACGGACTCCACCAACAAACATCTCCTCCTCGTTCTTCTACTTGAAAACCTCAAGATTCTAAGTTACCACCCGGACTCGAAAACGGTGATCAATTTGAGTATATGGGTGGTGACGATGAAAAGTCTCTAAGCCCCTACAACAACCCATCTCTCCCGACACGCCCAAGAAACCAAAATCCTCCTCTATGCCAAAGAAGAAGAAGAAGAAGCGCTATGGTGGACGTCTTATCATGGCTAGACGAGGATGATCTCGGTTGAATGGTTCTCAAGCTTGTTGATTCCACTCCCTACCCAAATCAAGGTCAAGAGGTTCCGAATGTAGTACATTGGAGCATGCGAAACTCTGCAAGAAAAATTCCATGTGAAGAAGATGGCGAAATCCGAGTTAAAGCGAATCAAGAATGAAGCATTTCAACTTCTCAAAGACAGCTCGAAATTGCTATTGAAGTTGAGTATCACCTCGATAATATAGCACGAGCCATGTCTAACAACATGGATTGGCTCAACCCGTAGCAAACATCGACTTCACCAAACGGGACAACCCTCCATATTACACCGATGGTCAAAACCTCTTCCAACAATTGGCTAACGGATCGACCTAGGATTCCATTATGATATTTCTTCAACAAAGACTTGGATTTTCTTCTACACGGTGGCGATGGTTCAAGGAAATCGCTACATCTCGACACTTCCATTCCGTGACCATATACTCTAACGCATAGCCATCGAGGAAAGGGCTAACCACATGTTCTCCAACAATGTGGAAGTATATGACCGTGATGCATTGTATGGGATTCACCATTGGCCGAACGCAAGCGAATCTACTACCGTCGCCAGTTGAAGTCTCAACATGAAGTGTTCAAGACTAAAGCAATTGTGGCCATTCAACAAGTTGATCTTTCATCTAAATGGGACTACACTTTCTCAAGAATATTGTGGTCAAAAGGCAAGACGAAAGGGATTATGCATTCTCTAAAGCGGACTTTGAGAATTTGTCTATCAACGACATTGAAGACATGTACCTTGCCAAAGTGCGAGGTCGCATGAGACAATTTTCAAGCAAGTACAACGTGAATTCATCAAGTCCTTGCTTATCTTCATCATAAGCATAGTCATCAAAGAACGTGTAGAAGATCTCCACTTGCGGTTGAATCATATCGGACCCGTGTCAACTTCACTCCACCTCGCCTAGATCTTCCCGACATTAACCGCCTTTGACAACACACACTCATCACCAACCATTCGGAGTGGTTTACATTAGTGAAACACACCGCAATCGCTGATGGCGTGTAGAGATCTTCACAAGTTTGGGGATCACACATTGAAGAAGGTTAGGGACGGATTGGCTTATAGGTTGAAGGATATTCATGAAGGTATTGGGTCACAAAAGCGATGGAATTCCAAGGAAAGACGGGATGTGAGGAGGATCTTGAAAGATTGATGAAAGGTTGTATCGACGGGACGATTCGAAACTCGGAGAGCTTTGTAGGAGGTCGTCCCAGATTGCTCTCGCCGCTATCAACGCCCGATTCGCATTCACGAAACATTGATGGATTTCTGGTACCCTTGAACCGCTTCTATTTCATAATATTTTGGATGTGTGATTAATTATGAAATGGCTTGTGCACATTACGATGTACAACCCGTTCTTGTCAAGAAAGGACCACGTGGTGCGCTTGATGCCACAATCCTTATAAAAGGAGCGAAAGCTTCTTACTTTTGAGTAAAACCTATCAAACCTTTCATTTTCAAGGTTTTGCTCAAAAGAACAAGTACTTCCCTTATGATTTTAAAACCTCAACCGCTTATATCACTTGTTGAGGGGAGTATTTGACTAAAATCTTTGTTCACAAAAGTGTTCTCGATGATACTTTTCCCACAAAACTCAAAATGGTCATATTTATTCTCAACACTTCTTCAAAACAACATTGATATGCCATTTTTGGGGAGAAAATATGTGATAAGAAATATGTTGTGATATTGCTATTGAATCATCGTGTGAAAAGACTTCAACCCATGAATTATTTGGATCTCGCAGGTCTTACATTGAAAAGATTTGTCTTCAAAGACTTATCCAAGTAAATTGTACCTATTCGACAAGCTCTTGATAGACATGAACTTTGACGGGTTTGACAACCTTTCGAGGTTTGTCCACACCTTCAAGGTAGTTATTAGAGCTAGTTGTCACCTAAAAGTCGACAATGTATCTCTTTAACTATGCAGCGTACGTAGTGTCCCTCGGGAATTGTCTATCTTGAGTCGATCAATTCAAAAGTGCGAGCTCTTTCCTCACCGTGCGATTTACAAAAAAACTCTTAAGCACATGTGGAGGGGAGTATTTCGAAAATCTAAAACTCTTGAAGTGTTCAAACATGTTTTCATTCACAAACACTTTGAGAGATTTTCATGAAAAATGGTTTTATGGCAATGGAGTTATAAGGAGATTAAGGTTAGGAATAACTGTCCTATGATCCGCCAGAGTCGGAGGATCTACCCAAGGACATCACAAATAGTTAGTACTTAGAAGTCCTTAGGTATGATTATAAAAGGAGAAATGAGAATCGGAGAAAGAAGGAGTTGAAGAATTAAAAGAAATGCAAACAAAAGGGTGAAAAGAAATAGCCCTCCAAATTATTCAACTTAGGGCGACAATCGGGTTCAATTCATATGCTCTTGGTTGTTACTTAGTGACGCGGTATTGAAGATTAAAAGTCGTCATGGACCCAAAGGACGCATGCACTAAACCTTCTTAGCCACTCAAGTTTCTCTCAATGAGCTTGTTTCATTCTCACAGAAACCCTACATAATCTATTGGCTTTCTCTTGAGATTGCGATATTGAAGAAGGAGACCTCTCCCTAGTCTACGCTAAGGAAAATCAAAATGCACTATTTATTCTAGAGCCACGAGACTCATCAAAAGATCTCTTAGGTACACTTGAAATTTCATCACTTGATGTTCAACAATAAGAACATCGGTGGTACGTTATCGAGTCCTTCATGATCTTAGCAATCTGTCGAGAACATTTATGAGAGGCTCACAACCGTGATCCTCGGTGATTGAATGGAAACTCCCGCCATGGTCAACATCAAACGACCGACGGCAGTCACTTGGTAACTCCCGTGGATTACGCTTAGTGTGTCTCAAACGGTCTACAATCATGAGGTGATGCTTGGTGTACCTCGTGACTCATCCGAGCTGTAGGTGTACTTGATGACATCGTGTTATCTCACTTGTGGGACTCAGTTCAGAATGGCCTTTGTAAGAATTAGAGTTGTGTTTTCACACTATCTTTGTTAACACTCTCGAAGTTCAAACTTGTAAGTGCGGAATTCGCTTATTACTAACCGTTTTCATGTTTTCTTCTTATGGAAGCTACGGAGCGGAATGATCGTCTGATTCTTCACATGTTCATGCCAACATCATCTCTAATGGAAGTTCTATCCAAAAGCAACACAAAATTCGAATGATTCTTCGTCAATTCAAAGAATCTACAAAGTTAAAGACTTCAAGAACTTCACAAGACCTTTGTTATCAAATGTTAAAGAGCGTGTGAGCATCATTGAAGAATGACGTGGAGACACCATGAGCAAACAGGCACTGAGGCGCACTTGATGCAGACTACAACATACTATCACTTTCATCACAAAGAACAAAGAACAAAGATAATTATGACGTCAAAGCGTAACTGCTCAAAAGAAGACAATTTCTCTACACCGGGAGATTGTTCGAATCAAGGCAATTCTTCTCACAAGAAAGAAGAATGTCAGAAGACGTCAAAGCTACTATTACATCAGCACCTTCACCGTTTACATTCATTCATCACTAACACTTAGGGGGAGATTGTTGTAATCACTCCTAAACCTATATCAAGTGTTAGTGATTCATATGTAATAGTTAGCTTAATTATGGCCTTTATGTTTGTTGTTAGCTTAAGCTTATGTAGAAGGCCCATGAGCTTAGGCCCAAGCCCATAGGAGAAAGGATGGGAACTAGGAGTGTTGCCCTAGCTTCCCTCCTATAAATACTGTGTAATAACCCTCATTTGAGGGTTGGTTGTTCATTTTATTCACTCTCATACTCTACGCATAACTGTCTTCATTATATCGTGTGTGTGTGTGTGTAATATTGTTCATCCGCCTCTCTTCTCCTCTCTATCTCTTCTCTTGATGCTTGTGTTGTAAAACTAGTGACCTAACAGTAATTATCAACTAGGAGAAGATTGTTGAGATTTATATTGAGTTGATAAATACAAAACAATTAATGAAGAATGAAGCAAAGATGAAACTACAAGGACTTTAAAGACAAAGAATGAATTCTACAAAAGATGGAGGATTCTAAAAGATAAATATTATAATTATTTGTTTCCTAATATAATTATGAGTCTTTGTAAATCCTAATGTCTCTAGTATATAAAGAGACATAGGCGTATGGTTTAATTGGTGCACAGAAAAGATGTAGTCGACTAGGTGTTTTGGTTTTAGTCTCAAGGATCGTTTGATTCCTTGTTATTGTTAGGTATAACACGTTCTACTATTGATCAAGTAGAATTGAGGCTTATATGGTGTGAATGTTATGAATGATAATGATGAAAAACCTTGTTAATAATAATTGATCCTTTATTTGAATATTCTGTCTTTGTTATTAGTTTATCCTAGATTAGAGCTAAACAATCTCGAGCTTACAACGATCTTTACAAAATCTAGTAAGGTTTGTCCAAATCTGATAAGTTAAGCTCAAATTTGATAAGTGTAGTCCAAATCTGATAAGTCTAGTCCAAATTCGATAACAGATTCCAAATTCGATAGCTTGGTGAAAATCTGATATTCAATTTTGATAACCAAATTAAATAACTAAGTTTAATAACCAAATTAGATAACCGAAATGGGTAACTAAATTCGATAACCGAATTCGATAGTATCTATCTAACTTGTCCAAGTTAGAAGATTTCCCGTTGCTCGAAGTATTCCACAGGCTTATCCAAGCAAGGGAAGTACCGAGTAATCTGTAAACATGAAAGAAACTGAACCTTGTAGAAACTCGATAGCAAATCCGATAGACCCTAGGTGTAAATCTGATAAGTGCCAAATCTGATAAACCCTTAAGTGCAAATCTGATAGACCCTTAACTGGTAAATCCGATAGACCCTAGTGTAAATCCGATAAGTGGTCAGAAATTTTGTGACACGATTAAACAACTAAAACACGTTTCCAAACTATTTGTTCCAATCAAAAATCTTCAAAAACACTTAAATAAAAGTAAATATTGGAGCTTTTATGTTTTTAAGGTAATTTGAGCAAATATGACAAGTAGCACAAACGTAAAAACCTAACCAAAATGATTTGAAACTAAAAATACCTAAGCTATCTATGATTAACTAAGACCCTAAACACTACCAAACCCTTGATACTTTCCAAGTAACAAAGAGAAAGTGCTAGAATCAAAGTTTTAATACGAATGCAAAACTTTGTTGAATATAAGAAATGTATGAAACAAACACACACAAAACAATGATCTTTAGGCGATTCATAACACTTGTAGATTCCCAATAATGATAAACTAACACAAGATTTCTAGAGAGAGAAAGAGATGGGAGGAATCGTGTTTATGAATAATAAAGAGTAAATTGCATAATGAATCCAACCACCTCAAATGTTGAGGTGTTACAAGTATTTATAGTGAAATGTAATTAGGGCAACGCCCCTTAAGTCTTTCTAGATCTTTCTCATGGCCCATGGGCTTACTACATGAGCCATGGTCCATTACAAACATATAAGCCTATTAATAAACAACCTATACATAAAAATAGTGACCGACACTTAATATTTATTACAAGTAATCCTAATAGGTTTATTTCTTGATCAAGAACTAGCATTCTAATTCCATCGCTATTAAAACGTGTGTGTGAGAACATAGAGTAATCGACCCTTTTGATTCTTGTGGTTCTATTGTAATCGATCACTATAAACCCTAATTAGGGTTTTTGATCGATTTAGGGGTTTTATTGTGTTCTTGATCAAACCCTTGATAAGGAAGCTAACAAGGTGCGCTTTAATTGCATATATGATCTTATTCCATTGCGTATAATTATATGTTTATATTATATGATAATAGTCTTATATTCCAACAATTCTAACGAGGATCGGAGTGGGTTTGAGGCTTAATTTACTAATCGAGTTTGAGAATAAGGATGATCTTTGTGTCACATTCTCAAATTTGGTCATTCTCAAACTCTATATTCATCATTTCATGTGATTCATTCATGATTTTTCATTTCACCTGTTTTTATATTAAATAAACATTATCGAGTTAATATTTTGAACATTTAATCTTATTTTCAAAAATGATCCATTTTAAACTTACATCTAGTTCATAAAAACTATATCTTTAGTTTTCCTAGTGTTTCAAATTTATTTGGTACTTAAATCGTTAAAATTAAATTATTACGGGTTTTTCTTAAAAATTATGCGATAATTATTTTATCACTCAATTTTCACAAGGAAAGTATTTTTACAATTTTTATTATCTCAATACAATCTATTTTGAACTATTAAAATTTATTTTTAATCCATACTACTTTAACTTCACAACTATATACAAGTTACAATATATCTTACTTAACTACATTTCTTCTTACAAACAATTACACCCATTTTATACAAGATATAAAGATGTTGAAACATCCTCCCCAAAATCCGTCCATGAATCAAAGCACTTAACTACTTACATACTCCAAACTTTACACACACATCATAATTAAAATCTTCCAATTCAAGATAGCTAGTTCTTGTTTTCTTCTCTCTTTTCCTTTGTCTATCATAACCGGCCATAGTAGAGCTCAAGGGATCATCATTTTTTATCAAGTTCAAGCATTACAACCTAGTATATACTCTTTATTTGGTTTTGAAATAAAAACCAAGGTATTTAAGTTAATCCTTGTTACTTTCACCTCATCACTATCACTTGTAAGCATGTTTTATCATTTTCAAGTTTCCTTATCATTTCATATGTTTCTTTTCATTTTTGGAGCTTATATGCATGTTATGTGATTTATACCATTTTCTTATGATTTTGAGTATATATATAATTATGGTCATCCTATAAATATTCCCATGGTATTCTTTGGTCTTGATGGTGATTAGGAACCCATGACACCCTAAGAAGGTGTATGGTAGGATTAGATTAGTTTTGGAGTTGATTTGAAGGATTAGAATAGGTTTTGTCCGAGAAAAACTATTTTCGTAAACTATATTTTAGGTTCTGTCCTTAAATCGAATTTCTGGAAAAACCTACTGATGGTACGACATTTTGGCCTTCATATTTAGAAAATATACTTTAAAACGAATCCGTGGCCTTTTGAGCGGACAAAAGCGGAGTTATAACGAAGCCGTGGTGAATTTTTGAAGTTTGACGACGAAGCGTATTTTTCTCGAAAAATCAGCTTGCTGTTTCTACATATTCGGGTCAAAACGAGCCTTAAGCTTCACAAATTATTTCGACTAGTCAAAGATATATTAGTTTACTTGATCGAAGCTAAGGACATATTTTACGTGAAAGCAGTTTAAAGCGACAAATATATGCACGCTTTTATAAAGTTGCCGTAAATATTATTTTACGAAAACTATATTATTTTTACGTTACAAGTATTTCATTAGTTAAATATGTTTGCGGTTATTTTTAGCCATGATGTGAAACTTTTATAACGAAATGTCTTCTAGTAAAATCAAGTTCATCGGCCATATTTTCCAAAACAAAAAGCCGTTTGTCAAGCGGAGTTATGGTAAATTATTCTGGACGTTCAAACATTGGCGAAACTCATTTTACGCACACAATTAGCAAAACCACCAACTTTAGCCTTTGATATCTTTATGATCGAGACCTTTTTGGCGAAAACTCTGAATGAAACTTTTAGATATCAATACAAACTTTCCAAAACCGTCGAGTTCGTTCTCTAACGATCGGCGTGCACCATTCTGACTAGTTTTCGAAGCCATTTTGTTAATTTCATGAATATTCCGGCGACATTGTTTCTGACGAAAAGTGGTAAATTCACCAAAAATCATTATAAAACCATTGTAGGATGACATTTTGGCGTAAAACATGTAAAGTCATTTTTGAAGGGTCAAGGCGTCAAGCGAGTATTTTTTAAACGATAAGTAATATTTTCAAAACTACATAAATGGTATAAATAACATACGAAATGCATGCACAACATTGTATCACATTCATGACAACATATCATCACTCGGTCATAACATTCATTTTAGGTCGCGGATAGTTTCGAGCCTCGCTTTCGTGCACTTCATTTTGTTAGCATATCAATCATACGAGTGAGTTTCATAGCCCTACTTTTAATTGTTTCCATAAGCTTTTTGGGGAGATACATGCTCGAACTATTTTCATTTACTTTCACAAATATTCTAAACATTTACATACTACTGTGAATTCATACCCCACTTTTACTCGTTTAAATTCTTACAAACTATTTGGGGGAGATACATGCTTAAATACTTATTTCACTCTTGCGAATACTCAAACCATTTATACAATTGTGTTACAATATACTTCTTATACACTTTGAACATTATGTGTGGTTTATTGCGATATGTGCCTTAATGTACTAAACTTGTTTTCAATTATGCATCAACATACATACTTTAGCAACCGGTTAACTCCTGCGGGAGCCGGCCAAAACATTTAAACTCTTTTGCCAAACAACATTACTTATACTCTAGACTTGGTGTGTGTATTGACTAGACTTAAACAAACATCCCATTTATATGTTGGAAGGCCATTAATTTGGATACATCCCAACGTGGCGTTGGAGGAACATCCGGCATTTATATGTTGGAAGGCCATTAATTTGGATACGACCCAGCGTGCGTCGTTGGAGGAACATCCCAATATTTATATGTTGGAAGGCCATTAATTTGGATACATCCCAACGTGAGTGTTGGAGGAACATCGACACGAGTTGTTGGAAGACCACTAATGGTGACATTTATACTATTAACTACCTTGATGCGCATAATCATGATTGTCATACTATTTTTAGCGATGGGTTGTAAACACACAGGTTGCAAGTTTTGTATGGGCGGACTTGGGCCGAGTGGATTCTGATGCTTTGCTGCGAACTATTTTAAATGACCAAAACTTTGCCTTTGCTTTATGAGCGCTCTTTTAAAGCTTTATTGTTAAATCAAACTAGTCACCAACCTGTGTTGACACTTTTTAGCATGTTTATCTCGGTATCTAAGTTCACTCATGGCATGCAACATATCGTAGAGTCGTGGTGACGCGTCGCACATTTTATGTACTTTAAAAACATCGTTTGGCTTGTATCAAACTTATATCCGCACAGTTGATTTTCATTTGGGATATATCTTTGTAAACTACGATTGTTTTAATAAATCAAGCGATGTGTTTTCGAAACGACACTTTGCGTGATTCGATATAAAATATGCACTGATCGTCCCAGGTATTCAATTTACCGCAAAATAAAGCAATTAATTTGGGGTGTGTGGCATTCGCCATTCCATATGTTTATTTTTAAATTAGTCACCACTCACCTAGTTTTTGAAGCGTGGTTTACTAATAGTAGCACGAATCATTATCATATACTACCTTCGTCTCTTATTAGTTATCTAGTTCTGATTTTTAAAGTTTTTTTAATCAATTTTGACCTTAAATATTTTTGTTTATGTTATATAATATTTAATAAATTATACTAATTAAAATACACTTAAAACCCAGTCTATTCATATATTTTGCATAAAATATTATGTAATGCAAACAAAAATATGTAAGCTTAAAATTGTAAAACAAATATGTAAAAAATTTAAAATAGACAGTTAATATGAAACAAAGCATAGCATGAAGTTTTTGAAGCTTTTAGAAAGTAGGGGGTCTAAAGCTTTCGCTAGCTTTATTCAAATATCTAAATGATTAGAAACTTATTTGAAATGGGAGAAAAAGAGAAAGTTGAGAACAACTGTAGCATCGGATTCAGGACATGCAATATGAATGGATAGGAAAAGATGATGTCACGGCGCCGTTTTGTTACCGAATAAGAAAGAAAAGGATCGGATTCACGGAGTATCCATTTTATTTATCATCTTATCTTATTTATTTCACGTCACTCATCCATCTCGTACGTGGTCCAACACTTTCAATAAGTCAATCACTCAATTTCTCTTCTCACGTGAATTTGCACATTTTTATTTCTCTCCTATACAACTCAATGGGTCCATACACATATATCATGTCATCAATATAAACTATCGAATATAAACAACTACGTAGATGAAACGTTTCTTGATTTATTTAAATGTTGACTATCTTGAATAAAATCGACCAATTTATTTAGGGAAGCATGGTGAAGTATGTGTGTACGCAACATGCATATGACTTGAGTTACACAAAGAGTCGTAAGGAAGGGTCAAGTGATGCACATGTTTAGAGTTCACGAGAAATAAATAGTTTTCTTTTTCCTAGATTGATTACTGTTTCTTTTCATCTTAAGATTATAGTTGCCGTTTCTAACAGATATAAAACTTCTTATTAGGTTAATACCGTTAAAAAGTATCATACGTTTTTAAAAATACTTTCATAAGTAGCGAACTAAAAAAAAAAAAAATTTATGAGCACAAATGTTGACATTTTTGTTTTATGTGAGTACTATGACAATTTTACCCTTTTAAATTACATAAATGATCAGTGTAGATTTGCGAAAATTGCATTCAACGTTCCTAGGGTAAATTACATAAATGGTCCATATCATTTTGAGAAAATTGCATCTACCATTCCTAACCTTTTTCCGATATTTTTTTTCCAAAATTTTTATTTCGTTCGTTTCTGCCGAAATCTTTTTCCGTTCTTTTTTTAAAAATTCTAATTCAGTTTTTTTTTCCGAATTTTTTTCGAAAACTTTTTTTCCGAAATATTTTTTGTAGAAATTTTTTAGGAAAGAAAAAACAAAGTTTTCCGATAAAAAAATTTACTTGTGGCAAAAAAAAGTTTCATAAATTTTTCACATGTGACGAAAAAAATTCACAAGCGCCAAAAAAATCTCAAAATAAATTAGAAAAAGCGTTTTTCGAAAATAAAAATGGACGAAAACGTATAAAATAGGACGAAAAAAAGTTTTTCGATAAAAAAATCCGAAAAAACAAATTTTAAAAAAATCAGAAAGAAGTTTAAGGACCGTTGATGCAATTTTCTCCAAACGACAAGGACCATTTATGTAATTTACCCCTCGGGGCGGTGGATGCAATTTTCAAAAATCCGAATGGTAAATTGGTCATCACATGTTTTTACTACTCACTTAAAGACAAAAATGTCAACATTAGTACTTATAAAAGCATTTTTTTTTAATTCGCTATTTAAAAATGTATTTTTAAACAATTATAATATTTTTTTAATGATATTTCTCCTGTTTGAAATTAGACTATCTAAAACATGCATTCTCATATATAAGCATGATTGGTATTGTATGTTGCGGCTGGAAACAAGTGTCTATGTGTGGAGGTGGTCAATTTTGCCTTGTGTTATACTAACAAAATCAATTTTGCCTTGTGTTATATCTCCTTCTTGATGACGTATACTCTACATCCGGGTTACGAACCCGCCCCAAAGCCCAATATTGATAAAGCCCAACACGATGTGGGCTACGCTAATAAGCGTTTAGGCCCACGGAGGCCCAAATACGAATCTATTTACGGAATAGATATGGGATATCTTCTAATCAAGGAGATAATCATTCTCAACCGTTTAAGGCGGGATACGCCGAAGGTTGAGGAACACGGAACCAACAAGGATTTCGTGCGTATATAAAGGGATCACACCCTCGTTTAAGGTACAATCTACAAACCCTAACTCTCCTTAAACCCTAAACCGATTACTTACTCTCGCCGGAGGATAATCGTGGAAACAATCCCACGGTAAGCCTAACGGTGTCTTTTATCTTTAGTGCGCAGTTCCAAGCAACAATCCTCAATTGGTGTAGAATCCGGAGCTCCAAACAAGGAACGCCCAACTTTTGCATCAACAAGTGGCGCCATCCGGGGACCATTCACTAAGAACCAAGAACTAGGATGACGGGCGATCGCAAGCGATTTTCTTGGAAAGAAGGTGCACAATGGGCAACCCCAAGCGGATCTCTGAACAACCGGTACTGCTAAGAATCGTGGATCGTGCCAGATTCGGCCTTCCTCCAGTGGAACCACTCTCGGGGACAACCTGCACAACAACGACTACCACCAATACGAGACCCGCCACAGACTCCTTTTACTCCACTCCAATCGGTGCTGAAGCTAACTTCATTAAAGCACCCGACGCACCCGACAGAACAGGGGCGTGTTGATAAAACAGATACCCACATTGCAGGAGTCGTTCGGGAATTAGAGCCAAGTAATTTTGTCTCTCAAATTACGAAGCCTACCGTCCTCATGCAAGAGGAAGCAAAGAAAAGATGCGCGACTAGACTTTGGCCCGTAGTTTGAGATATCTCCACCGTCGTCATAAGGAGACGCGGAAGAGCAATCGCCGACCCCGATTCAATAGAATTGGGAGGAGAGTTGAGGAAGATAATACGTCGACTCACGACCTATGACCGAAAGTGAGGAAGATGGGAAGCGCACGGTGTCCATACTAGACTCGGTGGCGCAGAGTACAAGATAGATTGGGGAGCGATATTCCCAGTGAGAGCCCCAAGCACGAATTCGAGGATAACCGCGAAACGCCGGGAAGGAGAGGAACTATCCTCTAGTAATTCCTCGAACAATGAGACAATGAGGCGGACATTGGAAATCCGAAAGAAAAACCGTGACCAAGAAGAGGAGGATATGTCTCTCCCGTGGCGCCCGTCGGGAAGGTAGATGCGTTCACTAGACGTATCGGTGATTTTTCGGAGAACAAAAGAGGCGCATGCCTACTAATGTTAAAACCTATGATGGAGCAGTGATCCCGATGATCACCTAAAATTTTCGAATCGTGACAACCATTGAAAATCGCCACAACTCAGTATGGTGCCACATGTTCAATTCCACACCGGTGGAAATGCACGGCGGGGTTCAACAAGCTTCCACGCAGCATCAATGGCTTTGAAGAGTTGAGGAAGGCATTACGCCTAAATTTTACTCAACGAAAAAGTCGCTAAAACCCCATTGAACTTGCTAGAGTCAAACAACGCCAAGGGAATCCACAAACGCTTTCATGGAACGCTTCAAGGATGAGTGCATGCAAGTCAAAGCATGTCCCGGTACTCAAAATCTCGGGGTTCATGAATGGAATCAACAACCGGAACTTATTAAAGGTTAAATGACAGATTCCCCAATCCTTGATGAGGTTATGAAGCGTACACGGTCCTTCAGACAAGGAGAAGCCGCCGCAATGATAGCAAGAGAAGCTACTCCAACTACCGGTCACAGAACAACACGAGACAATCCATGAGACGGAATAATAACCGTAACAGAACTATCGCAACCAAGGAATGGACGCGACAATGACAAATATACCCCGCTACCAAATCACCAAAAAATACTACAATGCAGGGCGCTTAACTTCCCAAGACCACCACAAATCGCACTCGGAGGAGAGGCGTGTCGGCGATGGATCTTTGTGATTACCAGCGCCGCAGGGGCCACACTACTAACGAATGTGTCCAATTGCGCCAACTCATTGACAAGATGGTCAAAGAGGTAGATTGGACCATCCGTCAAGAATATCAAGGAAGGGAAGGACAAGCAAAAGAGTAGCAATAAGAAAGAAACGCTTAAAGATAAGCCCGACACCATTTACATGATACAATCATGGCAATGGTCACAAAGCGAAGGTAAGTCGATTTTTCGCGGGAAAAGAAATTTCATTCCCACCTTAACCGCGAACAACGCGTGGTAGAACCACTTACTATAGAGATAAGCGGGGTCACGATATCCACGCATGTATGTTGATGGTGGAGCTTCACGACATCATGTATGAGCATCGTTTTAGCGATTGCGTCCCGAAATCGCAACCGCTAACCCCGGTCGAACAGCGTTGACCGGTTTCTGAGGGAGAAGATATGGCCTATGGGACAAATAAGATTACCGTCGAAGATTGGAAACGAAGAACACCCGCTACGGCATGGATGGAATTTATGGTGATTAAATCTCCTCGCCATATAATGGCATTATTGGGAGACCAGAATTTCGACTATCTTGTGCGATCTTAATCAACAAACGCATGGGATGCTTAAGTTCCCAAAGGAAGGTGGTATTGTTACTCTTTACAATGCCACTATACCACATCGAGAATGCAACACGATTGCATGCGAGACCGCACCAACCCCAAAGACAATGACTACCGTAATTCCACATCCGAAAGTAGCAATCCACCCGTAATACCCAGGCGGAAATTGCCATCGGAGGATCACTATCGACAACGGCAATCATCGATGTATGCGCTCTGCAAAAGAACTTAGACATTTTGCATGGGGCCAAAACACATGACCGAGTACCGCGCTCGATCACGTAACATAACCCGCGAATCCGACAAGGATACTACTTTGCGCAGAAGAAACGGGCCAAGCCCGGGCGTCGCAAGCGATCTGGTGAAGTACACAAGTTGGTAGATGCGGAATTATCGTGAAGTCTATTACCACGATCGGCTTTCGAATCCAAAGAATGGTCAAAAGAGCGACAGTGGTGGCGAATGTGTGTCGACTTTACGGATCTTAACAAAGCGTGCCAGGATCGCTACCCATTACCGTAAATAGACGGAAAATAGAGTCTGCGTGGGTATCCATTGAAGTGTTTCATAGATGCGTATAAGGGTACCATCAAATTCGAGATGGCTAAAGAGGATGAAGAAAATACGGCCTTCCACACGTGCCAAGGTGTTTATCTTGTTACACCAAAATGCCCTTCGGCTTAAAAATGCGGGGCCACCTATATCGGTTGGTAGACAACGCTTTCAAAAACAATTGGGCCGCAACATTGAAGTCTATGTCGATGATCTAGTCATCAAGAGCCATCTTGAAGATGAGCTAATCTGGCGACATTGAGGAGACGTTCAAAACTCTACGAGAGATAAACATGAAGCTGAATCCAAAAAAGTGCACATTCGGCGCTACTGAGGGCATGTTCCTTGGATACCTGATTGAACCTAACGGCATAAAACCATGTCCAGAGAAGACAAAATCGGTCATCGAACTTCCTTCACCACGCACGTTGAAGGAAGTTCAATCTCTTAACGGAAAGTTGGCCGGCCTGAACAGGTTCCTATCCAAGTCAGCAGAAAAATCGTTACCACTTTTCAAAACACTCAAGAAGTGCATAAAGAAGGGTGATTTTAAGTGGACTACGGAGGCAGAGGAAGCCTTCACCCAGCTTAAACAGCATCTGGCAACACTCCCAACGCTCGTTGCACCCCGACCAGGGGAAGAACTGATCATGTATTTGTCCGCAACGGATGGGGCAGTCAGTGCAGTACTACTAACAGATAGGGATTCAGTGCAAACTCCTATCTACTTTATAAGCAAAGCGCTAAAGAAGACGGAGGTGAACTATACGGCCATGGAAAAGTTGGTTCTTGCATTGGTGTTTGCTGCTAAACGGCTACGCAGGTATTTCCAGGCGCACCCGATTGCAGTCATTACCGATCAACCAATCAAACAGTCATCTCTAAACCAGGATGCATCGGCCGACTCGAGAAGTGGAGTGTATTGTCACGAACACAATATCTCATACTGAGACCACGCACGGCAATTAAAGGACGATTCGCGATTTCATAATTGAGAAGCCGACACCAATGAGGCACCTATACCAAATAAGGCGAACAACATGATCCATGGATCTTGTTTACGAGATGGATCCTCTTGCATTGATGGTTCGTGAGTGGCCTTATCCTTACTAATCCGTAAGGTATGGAATTCACCTATGCACCGCGCTTTGAATTTACTGACGACAAACAACGAGGCGTAGTATGAAGCTCTACTTGCGGACTACGCATCGCAATCGAATGGGTGTCTGAACCTAGAAGCAAACGTGGATTCCGTGCTCGTAGCTAACCACGTGTTGGGCGAATCGTAGCTAAGGAGGATAACATGATCCAATATCCGCCAAAACCAAGATGCTAATCAAAGGTTTTGACAGTTCACTATCAAACAGTCCCTAGGGGAAAACCGCAGGCGGATGCCCGAGCAAGATTGCCTCGACAAGTTTTGCGCACCTATCAAAGCAAGTTCGCTAGAAACTTTGAAAAGCAAGTCTATCTCGTAGATGGAAGTTTCCACAATCATAGAGGAAGACGGCCCTACATGGATGACACCAATAATGGACTTCTGAACAAGGGAATGCTACCCAGAACATAATGAAGCTCGCGAGGATACGGGCGCATGGCGCAATGATTCAAGTCCGAGACAACATCTTGTACCGACGCTCCTTCATGCAACCATGGCTCACCTGTGGGCCCATTACAGTAAAATTATGTGTCACGAAATCCATGAAGGTTCATGCGGTATGCATTCGTGACCACGATCCGTTGTAGCACGCGCCATGCGATCGTGATATTCTTGGCCTACCATGCACCGAGACGCGGGATTTAATACTGAAGTGTTACGATTGCCAAGTGCATAGGCCCGTCCCCACGCCAACCACAACACGAGCTAACGCCAATAACATCACCATGGCCATTCTACAAATGGGGTATTGACATCGCAGCCCTTTTCCGTCGCAATGGGGATTAAAATTCCTCGTAGTCGTTGTAGACTACTTCACCAGTGGATTGAAGCAAAGGCGGTGGTAACAATCACCGCAACCAGTGAAGCGCTTCGTGTGGGATAACATCGTATGCCGCTTTGGCCTTCCCGGAGAAATCATCTCGGATAATGGTAAACAATTATGTGACAACCCTTTCGTGGACCGGTGTGAAAAGCTACGATCACACAAAGACTGCGTCTCATAAACATCCACAAACCAATGGCCTAGTGGGCGGGCAAATAGAAGCTTAAGCGAAGGAATTAAGGCACGCTGAAAAGCACAAAGGGAGATGGGTGGAAGAACTATCACATGTTTTGTGGGCGCATCGCACCTCGATCAAAACCAAGACAGAGACACCCCTTCTCTAGTCTACGGACCGAAGTCGTCATACCGGTGAAATTGGTATGCCAACTATCCGCACCGCCGAGATTAATGTGGCAACTAATGACGAAGACCGGCGTCTTGACCGACCTACTAGAAGAAAGGCGTGAGCAGCAGCTATACGTGAAGAAAAATCAAGTCAAGAATGAAGGGATACTATGACGCTAAGGTAAGAGGTGTCTCCTTGGGCCGGTGACTTCGTCTACCGCGCTAATGATGCGAGCCACGCAGAAGACACAGTAGCTTGGACCAAAGTGGGAAGGACCCTATGAGGTTCTTGAAGCACTAGGAACCGCGCGTATAAGCTACGGGCTTGGATGGTCGTGAACTGCCGCAAGACATGGAACATCTGCAATCTCAAAAGATGCTACCTATAGGATTGGCTATGGCCAAGCTTACACGCTCGTGCATTTTACTAAAGTACTCGATAGATAACTATGTTTTTTTTTTTTTTACTTTTCCTAGTATCATGTTTTTATTTTTCCATAAACACTTGCAAGTATTAATAAAGCGTTGCGGTTTCTAGCTAACTCAGTAACACCATTTAATTTGTTACTTCCATATACTATATGTCTTAACAATTTTTCATATTTTTGCCTACATGGCGTGCATGCAATATATACACCCAATGAAGGTCAAAAGGATAAGTTAACCTAATAAACAACTTGTTGAGTAAGAGGGTTGCAAACCCATCGACGCGGATTACGTATCCTTGTTAAACACCTTGTTCACAAGACGTTGGAATAAGCTTTATGCGCACCCTACGACGGATGCGCAACTATGCACATGTGCACGTTTAACAAATCGGAACCAAGACACTTGATTCCTCAATTTGGTATTTATCTGACGCATACCAATAATATACATGATTATACTTAACATTTTTTTTCGGATCTTCATACATGATTATGGAGTCCTTATATTATTCACACTTGGTTATACAGATAACAACGCATACTTCTTTTACGCAAAGATACACAGTATAAGGGTGTACATCATAGATAAAACAACGTATATTTCTTTTACGCAGAGGTAAATACGACAAAGGTGTACATCACAAAAGGAACAAAATCCTTACAAACGCCCTTCACAAAAGGAAATCCATTCATGACCTACGAATTATTTCTTACAGACATCACTAGAAAATAAACTAAAAGCTATGACTTCGTTTCAAGGAGGAACTACCCACGCGGTTAGTATCTTCCCCAATCCTATTTAGCTCTGAATAAATCAAGATCTCGACGCCACGGTGGCAACACTCACAGCACCCCATCGGACTTGGGAGGTGCGCCGCCCACACCACACATTCTGACCTTGCCCTTAATACCTTTCCTTCAAGAAGTCTCGCGCATGTGCCTCAACACTTGTTTCGGGGGACTTCCTCATCAATGACAAACGGATTCGAGATATCTCCGGGCGCGCAAAAAATGTACTGCACCGGGATGCATCGGGCCTAAGATAATAGTCAGGCTGCAATGCCTCCCCACCGAGATCTTGCCGGCTAGTGTCGGACACGCAAATATTACGTTTATTGGATAGTCCCGATCACGTTCGATTCGGCGATCTTGGGAGTTCAAGTCTTTCATTTTCTCCATAGCAATGACTAAATTGTCATAAGCCTTTGCATCATAATTCGCACCGCTCAACGGGTACCTTTAGCATTCGACCTCTTCGCCTTTTCAATAGCCTCGACTTTCCACGCCCAAATAGACATTTCACCACATCCCCAAAGGAGTCACGAACTTCTTGCGACTCCGGGACACTCGGTACGCTAAGCGGAGCCCATAGCTTATGAGCCATCTGCGCTCGACTATGGTGGAGAGAAGTTGCGGATATAACTCCTCGTCGTATTCTATCTTGAGTTTACGCAATTTCTCCTCTGTGTCTCTAAAGCACCTTTTACCGTAGTACCGAAGTTTTCAAGCTGGGTGGTCAGTGCGTCTTTGCCATTTTCCAAGTATTTAATAGCCCACAGACAAGAAGACTTATAGCTCGCAGCCTCCGCGCGCTCTTGATTGATTTGACACATCAGTGCCATCTTTTCCTCGGCTAGTTTTGTAGCATACGACCCAAGAGTCTCCGCTTCGCCCCTCGCATTAGCCAATTGAACCTCGAGTGAGGCAATGCGTTTGTCTTTCTCCGCACCTTGGCTAGTATCGCCCGAGTGCTTTACCTTTATCCGCGTCGCTAGAGAGACCAGGTCATCAATAAGTTGTTCCATGGGTACTTCCTCAGCGGTTTTAAGCTCCGCGCTTTGGCCCTTCAGCCCAGATGATTCAGTGCGCATTGGACTTGTTTGGGGGGGCGACTCTGCAGATTGTTCAACCCTACACACATGATGAGATAATCACAGTTATTCAGGGCTACTTAGCAATATTTTGATATATAAACTTTCATGGATACTTACGCAGGAATGGAGGTGTCAGGTGATGGGGGGCGCGACGCTACATCACTGGACGATGACTCCACACTGAAAACAACTGGGCGCTTCTTCCGGGAGGTGGCAGCGCCATCACCGCTGCGCTTCCTTTTGCGCTCCAATTCGGGGCTCTCTTCTGCCTCCTCTGTTTCTTCCACGTGCTCTGCCGCTATGGGCGCTGGTTGCACGTGTGGTGTCTGTGCTATTGTACTCGGCATACTTTGTAAGGGAGTTGCGTGGAGCGCTACGGATGAACTTTCACCCGCCTCGCCTAGGTCCATAGCTACGGTACGCCCAGCCACCGCAGCTAGCACTGGTTCTTCTCCTTCCTTCAGAGCTCGGGTCCCCACCTTTACCTCTGTTGGTTTCGTCAGGTGCACCACACTGAACAGATCCATCTCTGCGCACCACCAAAAACACACATAGTTTATAACAATTACAAAGCACAAAAAGTACATAACTTACAGAAATGTAATTCAACGGGGTGCGAAAGCATGAGCACCCACCCTGACCATCGGCGTCTAAGAAAATAGGAACTTCTTCTGAGCTGCCAAAATAATTGTGGCTCAGGCCTATATGCACCAAGAACTCCTCGGGGTAGGAGCTTATAGGGATGCGGTTCGCGTTTATTGTTTCCGCATCCTCTACATTATATGATCCGTGGGGGCGCTCATCCTTTGGCGGTGTCCCTTAGCGTAAAAATCGAATGCGATGAAAAAAGTGTATTGTCAATCCGAAAAAGGTTTCCTCCAATTTGGTCGTCTAACTTATCGGTGTAGCATTGGAGGGATCCGGGCGTTGGCGAATGAAACCCACCCATTTGACCACGTGGTGTGGTAAAATGCCCGAATAAATGGATGGTCGGATTTATGGCCAATAAGTGACAGCTCACCTCGAAATTGATTAATTTCGCCGCACCTATACAAAGGTTGTACCGAACAAGTGAATCTTGGTAATAATTTAATACATCACGAGGAATAGTGATATGGGTATCTACCGATTTGCGAATTCAAAAATCGGTGTATACACCAATTTTCCGTGGGGAAATCCAGATTGATGCATTCGCAAATAGGAACTTCGGATGTACCGCGCTAGGGATATAATAATCTGAGGCAAACTGTTGTAGTTCTTCTTCCGTTATGTCGGATGTAAAATCAGATAATTCTTTCACCATGGTATTGTTATGATCAAACACAAAGGCGCAGACGTGGTTACCTTAGGGGTCTTTCAGTCTGAGGGCTTGGTTAAGTTGGAAGCTTTGCTAATGGCGGATTGTTTTTACTATGTGTGGAGACGGTGAAAATGAAGTGAAGGAGTTATATAACCATTTTCCTCCTCACGATGGCTGACACGTGGACTCCACTACTTATAACTGTGTGGTTGAGATTGTTTGATGGGACACACAGGCAGTAACTTTCCCCCGATTTACGAGGCGCTCATTTTATATTATTTCGGCTGGATACAATGTATCCAAAGCAAATTTACTTTGGCTTCTTTGATACGTTTGGTATATTTTTCCGTACCTATGGTTATTAGTCTAGCATCCGCAGCTATGCACTGCGCATACTAGACTGGGGGGACATGATGACGTATACTCTACATCCGGGTTACGAACCCGCCCCAAAGCCCAATATTGATAAAGCCCAACACGATGTGGGCTACGCTAATAAGCGTTTAGGCCGGGAGGCCCAAATACTAATCTATTTACGGAATAGATATGGGATATCTTCTAATCAAGGAGATAATCATTCTCAACCGTTTAAGGCGGGATACGCGAAGGTTGAGAACACGAACCAACAAGGATTCCGTGCGTATATAAAGGGATCACACCTCGTTTAAGGTACAATCTACAAACCCTAACTCTCCTTAAACCCTAAACCGATTACTTACTCTCACGCCGGAGGATAATCGTGGGAAACAATCCCACGGTAAGCCTAACGGTGTCTTTTGTCTTTTAGTGCGCAGGTTCCAAGCAACAATCCTCAATTGGTGTAGAATCCGGAGCTCCAAACAAGGAACGTCCAACTTTTGCATCAACACTTCTCATGCCGAGATCATTGCGATACACTCTGCTTGCTCGCTAGCATTTAATTATGGGTGGTTTAATGCAATTGTAGAATCCGACTCCCAAATAGCTATTTCTTTATCATCTTCAGACGTACCCCCATCATGGAATTTAGTTGCTCTTATGGATGATATTCGCTTATAGGCAAATAATATGCGAATAACGTTTTCTTGGGTTAACCGAGAAAGCAATCAAGTAGCTCATTGGATTGCTCGTCATGCATTTTCTTTCACTCTAGAGTTTAGTTGGGACTTGGGATGTCTCTTTCCCCGAAGAATTTACCTCGCTTTCGTGGAGTGATTTGTATGGATGTTAGCTTTTTTAATGCATGTTTTCATTCAAAAAAAAAAAAAAAAAAAAAAAAAATACACATCGCCATATATATTAGATCAAGTTATCAACCCACGCAAAGCTGCTTGTTAAATTGTGTTAGTCGGTTGCATATATCACTTATATATAATGATAAAATATCAAATTGTACAAACGAATTTTTCAATTGATTAATAAAAGAGCATAATTACAAAATGAAAATACACGTAGCTTAATTATAAAATGAGCCTTTCTATTCTAGAGTTGAAATCAATATAGAACTTATATTTGCAATAGAACAAATAAACCAATTATAGCCCTTCATTTTTTATTTAAATTAATAAAAAATTATTTTCCACATTTTTTAAAACAACATATCTTACAAACGGTAAATCTTCAAACTATAAAAATACACCATCACGACGACGAAATTAAATTATCTTTTATAGATATGCACTTTTATATATTTTCGATAAACATTTTTTTCAAAATCTCGTCCGAAAAATCATATATGATTTTCACGAATCATATATGATTTTCAAAAATAATGTATGATTTGATTTTTACTGAATCATATATGATTTTCTGAATCATATATGATTCTCAAAATCATATATGATTCAAAAATCGAATCATATATGATTTTCACAAATCATATATGATTTTTGTTGACCGAAATTTTGAAAAAAAAGTTGTTAAAATATATAGTAGTGCGTATCTATGAAAGATAATTTAATTCTCGTCATGATAATATAATTTTATCGCAGAACGATTAACGGTTTGCGAGATATTTAATTTTTTAAAAAAGGGTGAAAGTTTATCATAATAAGAAAATGAATGGCTATTATTGATTCATTGGATTTATGGTAAATTTGAGATCTATATTGAACTTTTGCCTTCTATTCTATTGACTAATGAAAGTCAAATTTCAATTAATTAGTCAGACTTTTAAAAAATTGATGGAAAAAAGTGAAAACACGCCTAGCCTTGTGAGTTTTTATTTACTTTATTTGTTTATAATTTCAGACTTAAGTTTAAGTAAAGATATATTAAGATTGTTTAATAAAATTTACAGTGAGACTTTAAAATTTTAAAAGAGACTTATATTTTTTTATGGACTTAAATTCTCAAATCTCGTGATTTTTAAAAATATTTATATACTTAACAATAATCCTATATACTTTAAACTCAAGGAAAAAAAAATTTTGTTATTATATTGTTGTTATTATTGAGCGTAATACTTAAACATCATCAACGTGTGTCTACATTTTATTGAGTATATACATAAATTAAATATAACATATATAAAGTACTTAAACAATAGTTTATCAGACAGATTGATCATATTTCAAGTCCAAGTAAATACAGTTGAGATATTATTATTAATAAGCAAATACAGTTGAGATATTATTATTAATTATATTCAATGTTAGAACCTAATTCGCATTTAATAACTCATGTGTACACAGGTTTAAATTAGAATATGGATAATGATAAATGATATAAATGAAATATCACAAATTTGTAGATGCACGAGCTTATAAGTATTAAAATAAAAGCACAAATGATTTATAAGTATACTTCAAAAACTTTAGTTAAAATATAATTATTAATTGTACTTATAGTTTAAACCTCGTGCATATAATATTACACTTGCAAACTTTTAAACACTGTTATATTTTTATATGCTAGTATATTAAACTAAACTTTTAAAATAAAATTTATTTATGAATACACGATAATTATAAGGAATTGTCCAACAAGTTCCCCGAGGCATTAGTTAAGTGCATTAATTCAATACAAAATTTCTTTTTAAACTGAATAATGCATTTAATACACATTAATTAAAGTTATAACGTACTTTATCTAAATGTGATTTTAAATTTAAAATGTGATTTTAAATTTAATAAACGCAACTTTTTCTTTTTTAATAATTTAAACCAATGTCCAAAAGGCATTCGTTAGACAAACCTTAATTATATTTACACAAATTTTACAAACCTTAATAATTTAAATTAATGTCCAAAAGGCATTCTTAAACCTACGCATAAACCTAGTTAATTTTTTCTTATTTACTCATGTATATATTTACGCAAGATATATTTTTCCTATCGATTATAAGATGTGGATTGATCGTATGTTTGGTATCTTGTTTAGTGATTGGTAAAAACTCCGTGAGAAGATTATAATTTCGTAGTCGAGATAACACTAACATAGATCAAGTGTGGAAATGTGTCGGCGACTCTCTCTAATTACAAAGGAGGGTCTATGTTTCACGTGCAAATTATGGGGCCCTTTCCAAATGTATCCGTTGAAAAAAAAAAAAAAAAAAAAAAAAACTACTTTACACTACCCTCTTTTATAACTATAAATACCTCAAAACTTCAATACTTTTAAATACATCTTCTCATATTCTTACTCAAACAAGATATATTTCATTCCTCATTATCCAAATCAATTCCAAAATGTTTATTTTCACTGACTCATCATCATCAGAAGAAGTTGTTAGTCAGGACTTTTTTTTTAGAAGAGTGGTGTCGTTTATTAAGAGTAGACGACAAGCAAATCGTCCGATGAGAAACATTGTACCGCGAGATCGTTGATAGCGGAATTTTGCAAATCCACAAAATTTTTACGAATGTCCTAGGCAGTGTACCTAATCATTGTAGTGTAGTATCGGCAATACATGGGAATTGATCGTTCTCTAGGGAAATAGTGTTGTGAAGGACGAAGTGTATGGCGAATTAGGTCCAAAGGTGAGGGATGATTCTTTTTGTATTTTTATATTTTTAGAAAGCAATTAAAATATCTCGAGGTTTGAAGAGTTTGGTTTTTAAACTATTAATTAAACTAATTAAACTAAATTAGACTAATTATGCATAAAAGTAAAGTGGTAACTTCTTATGATAGATAAATGTGTTTACTTAGAATATCTTTACTTCCTAATTATCTCTTATTGATTAGTCGAATTGTCACGTCCTTGTTTTAATTAGCGCGTTGTATTCCTTAACATTGGTTGTAGGGTGGTGCCCAAATCCCTAACTCTATGAATGTATAGGTCTCCTTTAAGCAGTCTTAATGTCAACAATCAACAATATGCTGTCAAAGTAAGACTTCTTAATATAAACAAATTGCAATTCACGCAATAAATACAACGAATAAAAACAACTAGTGCACTCTAGTGAAGAAAGCGATTAGTCGGATGTACAAGCTATCATACTAAAGATAAAGCCATTTTTCCAAACCCTAACGTGAGTTACCTATTAAACAAGAGACGACAATCAATAATCAAAAAGTAGGTTTCATTCAATACTAAGCAAACACTAGATAATTTACACGAGCATATTAAAGTGAATGTTAGGAATTGGAAATTCCATGTTAAAGTGTCGGTCACCCCAATAATGGTCTAGCATATGTTAGCTCGTAGATTTGTCGTTGTTTACGTTATTTAATAGTTTATTAGTTAGTTTGTAGCGTAGAATAGTTTAGTGTAACACCGTGGAGGAAGGACGGGTCTTTACCCACTGTATACCTGATCCACAGGCCGATAGGAGGTCGTATTGCTTGTAAGTATAAATGCCCCTTCCATCCATGGAAGGGGTGTGGCTTCTTTGAATCTAATCTTTCATTTGTTAAGCAACTCTCTTCAAGGAACCTCCTCTCAACTCTCTTCATCTCTCTAAAATGGCTTTCTTGTTTAATCACAATCCTAGACCACCCGAATCATAAAACAACATAATATTCACGATCCTACAATTGGTACGAGCCAAGGTTGTGTTGTTTTGATGATTCTTCGGTTTTACTTTTCGGTTTTGTATGCGGTTTATTCGGTTTTGATGTGGTTTGATGTGGTCATGTTGAATGTTTTATGTTGTCGTTGAACATGGTCTAAAATGGTTACTTGTTGGAAACATTTTGTGGTCACATTAACAGTTTTAGCAATATTTTAACAAGGTCTTTATAACTGTTTTAGAACATGCTTCAGAAAACTGTTTTTGCGGTCCAATAATCGATGTACTATGATTCTGAAAGCAGTTTTTAAACAATCATCTTGTTACTGAATCTGTTTTGTGCAAGCTGTTTTTGTTTCCTAATGTCTCTACTGTTTTTTGAGTTTTGATATGAGAGTTTCTGTATGCGAGTTGTGGTCTGCCTCTTCTATGCGACTTGCCATATGCGAGTTGCTTTTGAGCGAATTGGGTGAGTAATGGTGCTAAGCGACTTGCCATATGCGAGTTGTTATAACGTTTTTGAAGAGCAAGCGAGATGCTGTCAAAATATGTCCAGATACTACGTACCTTATGCGAGTTGAACAATCTAAAGCGAGTGGTGAAAGTAGAAAAAGAAGAAGCGAGTTGTCAATATGTTTAAGTGATGCGAGTAAGAGCATGCGAGTTGTCAAAACGTTTAAGATGATGCGAGTTGCACTCAACCCGTTTTGAGCGAGTTGTTTCTTATGCGGAAAGGATAACCACACTAAAGACTCTTGACCACAAAACACGACCACATATACCATATACCAACATCACATGACATCAGTTCCAATATCCTACATCATCCATATCATACTAACAAGACTCAAAGCATCTTGATATAGAAGCAACTAAGGATCTCAGTTTAAGTCAACGGGTCTCAATCTCATTTAAGGATTTTTCGTTTCTCAAACCATCACAGATCCTATCTCTTGACTGATATCCGAATCTTTAGAAAAGGTAGATAACAAGAATGTTACATATTTTTCTTGATTCGTTTTACACTTTTACTATTTCATTTCATGACCTTAAGAGATTTATCATGTTCATTCGTTCAAATGATTAGTATTATTCAAAACACAAGAAAAGGTTTAACATCTTTGTTATCCTCCTGATTTGTGGTTCGTTCTCAAGTAAATTATCATGCAATGTTTCGAAACAAAACATATGTCATAATGATCTCAGATTCATCGTATGCCTTTCAATTGATATCCGACCTCTAAAGATCTTGCACACGAGTTAACACATCACAGATCCAATTGTTTTGAAGATAATGCTTCTTGTTCAATATTCGAAACTTGAATGAAAAGATTTATAACTAGAATGTTATATCGTTTTCCTATTTCGTTCGTTCAATGACTTTAAACGATAAACAAACCATAATCCAACGTTTAACAAACCTACCTTGATGTCATCTCAAATGAGCTTGGGCCATCTCGTGGCTGTCTCGTGCCCTCAACGCCGTCCCTGTGGCTATGTCATTCCTCGTCCCAATACCATCTATGTGGCATCAAATTGATGGGGGTGCTATATTAATCAACTGAGCAATTTGGTGAAAGAGGCGGACTGATATGTTGAGATGTGATATTAGGGTTTGAGAGAGGATTTTTAGGGAGAGTGGCGTCTGTTTGTGGGAGAAAGTTTAGGGTAAGTAGTGGTGTGATAAGTGTGTTAAATACCCGATATATTAGGGCACTTCTTGAGTTAATTCGGTTTGCATCATGGGCTTGGTAAGACTTCAATGATTATGGGCTTTTTTTTTCAAATCAGTTGGACCTTGAGTTAATAGTTGGACCCGAAATATTGTGTTATTGATTTTTGTTGTGGAGTCCGTAGATTTGAGTGCTTAAATGGTTAGAAGATATTGATTAAGTATTTCGGTTACAATATTTTCAGAAGGACATATTCCACGGCTTGACTTTGCAACACCTATCTAATGTGACTACGGAGATGACTCATTATTTTTCACTCGGGCTTGAGTGATTTCAGGGTAAGATGGTTTGGATCGGGTATTATGCATTTTGTATGGGCTTAACTAGTTTTTGATATGAATGGGCTTCGTGCGTTTTGTATGGATTCCGGTATCCAGTGTGTGCGTCTTGGAACCTAATATTTTTTTTGGAATGAAAATTAAGTGATAAAACTGGATATGGGCTTGAGATAGATTCGGTATGAGTTTTGTATGTCGATGGGATGTTAGATGGATCATGTGTGATGTATTTGTGATAAAATATAGTGGGATTGTTTTTAATGGACTGGACAGGGTATTAATGTTCGATCATAGGCTGACTTGCTTGGATATTATAATTGGGCCAAATGACGTGAGAATGTCTAAAATCGGATATGGACTTGAATTGACATCCGATAATGTGAATTGTTATTGATTAATGCGTGAATGATGTATTTACCAAAGTGTTTAATTGGATGGTTGATGATAGTGTTGATGTTGGATTATGAACCACTGATGAACCGCTGCATGTTCCCCTAAAACAGATAATTCACTAAAACCAATGTCGTCATAACACATTCAAGCTGACATTGTTTACGGTTTTGTCTTGATTTTGTAAAATCCCGCGAAAGAACCTATTTCTTGGTTTAAATCATAGACTTGTAAAATCCCGTGACAATGGAAACATCCTGGTATTAGTAAAGTGCATTTCGGATCTATCTTACGGTTTATTCTTGGTTTTGTAAAATCCCGCGAAGAAACTATTTCTCGGTTTAAACCTTAGAGTTGTAAAATCCGTAATGATGGAACCATCTTGGAGAAGAGAAAGTGTAATTCGGATCTTACTTGATCTTTGGTGCTACGGTTTTGCTTCTAAGAAGGGATAAAAGGTGTACCGTGAATTGGATGTGTGTTTGGATTTTCGTCATGGTAGTTTGGTTATTACATGGTTTACGGGTTATGTGCATTTAACCATGGTCGGGATGAAACCATTATCAAAGTTCATTTAAATGTCAAAGAAGGCTAGATTTGAAATGCTCGGAAGATGTGCGAGGCGTTAATTCAGTATTATTTATTTGAGTTTGAAGTGAAATATCACGGGCAAGTGTACTTAGTATCTGAAGGTATCGGGGATGGTTGGATGAAGATTCTTCGAGATCCTTGTTCGAGCTTTTTCCAAAAACGAAGACTTGGAAATCTAGTTATTTTTTGGGAGTCTTTTCCTTCTCTTTTACCACGTGGGGGAATTGTGCTCTGTTTACCACAAAAAAATACTATCACTTTAAGGAGTTACGTTGTAGTGCTCAGTGTCACATTCAATTGTGGATTTTCAAGAGGTAATGTACGTCTTATACTTGATGGTTGGTTGGTTGAAGAGTATAGAGTACATAGAGAGTACTTAGAGATGCTAATGGAAATCGGCACCGGTCTTTGTTACATATGTGCAAGTTTAAGTCACGAGTTCGGGTTACTTTACTTCAAGGTCAAATTTATCATATTGGGTTTTCTCCATCAGCTGTCACGACAAATAGCCTACTGAATGATAATGGGGTTGATTATAAGTTTGCCAAAAGAGGATGAAAAGAGAGAGATTATGACGTCTGTTCACATCAGTCCAGGCCTCGTACTTCAACATTATGACGTATGAACACAACAGTTCATGCCTCGTACTATAAAGAAAAGAAAAGTGTACGTTTCGGTGCCCTTTATCTTCAAAAGAAGAGAAATCTTCTTATGACGTTTGAATTCAATAGTTCAAGCCTCGTACCTCAAAGAAAAGAAAAGTGTACGCTTCAGTGCGCTTTATCTTCGGAAGAAGAGAAATCTTCTAATTAATGACCATTCTCATCAACATGCGTCATACTTTTTCCATGCACTTCAGTCATCAAGTGAACCGGGCTACCATTGATTGTTTTCTTATTCCACTTGCTCAACTATAATGACGATGGCGACATCATGTGCTGATTTTGCGGGAGAGAAGTGTGAATAGAACATTTGGATGATTTCACTTATTTAGTCAAGAATGGCATCTCCGTATACAATTCTTGAGGGGGAGAAGAAGTGTGAATTTTTTGCATTGTTGATTGATATTTGAGAATATAAATGGTCATACGGCTCTAAACTCATGTAAGAACCGAGCTTCTTCTTATCGGGTCATCTTCACATGGAGTTTTTTTTTCTCTTCTAAGAGCCGTTGGTTGACATCTTCACTCGGATTGATGAGTTTATCGACAAAGTGCTTCCGGTTAATGCTTCACGTATACATCAACATGATGATTCCGAACAATCTCTCTGTTCTTGTTTGATGTGATTGGTAGTTTGGTGTTACCATCTTGTGTGTTCGTTGCGGCACGATTCTTGATTTCCTTGATGAACATCTTTACGTTCTTGTTTGATTGGGAGGATTTTAGTTAAGGGACTTGCAAGATGTAAGTTAATTGGGATGCTTTTTGGTGTGATTTGAAGATGTTAACTATCTATTCCCCAACCGCACAATCTTGAAGAACGTCGAGTCTACAATGTTTCTACATTTTACGCTACATGTTAGAAGACTAAAGACGAGTTGCATTTAACGATCTAAAGACTTCTTCTTAATGCGGGCATTTATCAAACAGTTGTCGGTTTAGGAGAGCACTAATTGGGAGTGTGTTTTAAGTCGATTCAATCCCAATTAGACTTGCTCATATTCATGTGCGATGACTCCTCGAGACGTTGTTATTGACTAATTCTCGTATTGGACATTTGACACAAGTTGATTACTTGAGTTAATCATTTATCACTTATTTGACATTGAAGTTGACTTTCACAAAGGCGTGTTCTTATTTGATAACTTGCTCGGGCTTAAGAATTTGAGTTGAAGACTTGGTTTATCTAGTTACCGGTGATCGAGGTGGATGGTTGAAGACCAGTTAACTATCACTATTAGGAGTTACTTTGTTTTACTCAAGTCACACGCATATGACGCGTGGATAATCGCAAGAGGTGTTAATGTCTCATACTTTGTTTGGGTAGTGAGTACTTAGAGATTTGCTTGAAGCATAAATTCTCGACACCGTTCTTCCATCATTAGGTGCAAGCTTAAGATACAAATGTGGGAAGTTGACTTGGTTTCAAGTAGGGTATATCGGTTTTCTTCATCGGTGGTCACTTCAAATTGTCTACATAAGGGTTGATAAAAATAGTCGAGAGAGTCTTGACAAGTTGATTCTCACAAGAGTTCAAGTGTTCTTCTCATAAAGATTTCAAGTATTTGGGCTTATATTTGTCACCGATTACAAGTATCAAAACCGAAAGGGGCAAGGAGACACACATCTAAACACAAAGCGAGTAAACTTGATGAACTTAATACTTCCAAGTAATCGAAGATATCCCGGAAGACAAATGTTATTACAGCAGAGAAACTCAAGGTTTGACTCATGGCGAGTAAACTTGATGAGCTTAATACTTCTAAGTGATTGAAGATATCCCGAAAACAAATGTCATGACCGCAGAGAAACTCAAGGTTTTACTCATCAAGGCTTTTAGTGTTAGTATTCCAACGACGTGGGGAAGTGATGTAAAAGAAAGTTTACGAAGATAAAGAGGTACAAAAGTGCGACATATTCGGGGAGATAAATGTGTAACATGAGGAGGTGTTATCGTTATTCTTTCGGTGGGAATGTGTGTACTTGATTCTTGAGCTTCATACACGATCATCGGGGAAGAAAAATGTGAACATGGGAAGGTGTTTTCATTCCCTCATGATGTGTATTCGGAGAGCTTTGGGTATTGGTGTACTTGGTTCTTGAGCTTCATACATGATCATCGGGGAAGAAAATGTGAACATGGGAGGTGTTTTCATTCCCTCATGATGTGTATTTGGGAGAGTTCTTGAGCATTATACAAAGAGGTCGATCGCATCAATTCAACTACTTGATGGAATTGTTCTCTTGACACCTTTTGGAATGGATTGCTTGAGACTTCGTGGTAATGAAATATGAGAAGAAATTTAAAGAGTGGGATGATATGTTCTTTGTTCTTATTGGATGATATAACCCGAACGGAGAATCTCGATTATTGTTCTTAAATGGGCGTGGGATTTATGATAATGGTGTGCTTTTACATGCACCGCTAAAACAAGCTTGAAATAGAGCTTGAATCTGCTCATCTTATGGATTTTCGGTTTGGGGGAAGTCGCCAAAGTCTCGTTTTCTCTAAGGCTCATGTTCTACATTCTATTCGGAGCCTCGGATGCTTTAGTGGTGGAAGTTTAAGAGATGACGATTCTATCTTCTACGACGTCGCTCGATATCCTTATCTCGATACTCGTATCATCATCTTCTTTACTATATCATCTACTCTATCCGTATATATTTATCCGAAAACCAAATACAAAATATAAAACCAAGAAAAGAAAATAGAAAAATATAAAACCAACAAAACCCATAAAATCGTAAAATTTGAAAAATTCCAAAATATGTTTTCATTGACATGTCTTCAGTATCGATAACATCTACGGTCTTAGAAATGTCATTCAATAATGGCACGGGACTTTAGATGAAGTTCGAGCGAAGGTGTAAATATTCTTTTCTAAACATGTCTCAAAAAAAAAAAAAAAAAAAAAAAAAAGGCTTACGCTATTTCGATCGTGACCAAGGCTTCAAATAATGGCTTGCGATTATTTCGATCGCAACCCGTGCTTAAAACTATGGCTTGATATCATCTCAGATAGCAACCCGCTCTTAAAAGGAAGGAAAGTGCTACGCTTAAACGTTTTCACAAATTTCGTGCACTTATCCTAAAACAAAATGAGGAAAGTATGTCGAAGGACTGCTGTTCCTACACAAATGTTTTTCCGTCTATAATTCTTCAGAAAAATATTTGTTGTATTACAAAATGGTGGCAAAATGAGTTGCTTGAAAATCAATCGCCGTTTCAGAGTTTTTCGTGAAAAATTGAAAACTCAATCAATGACTTCAAGCTTTTAAACTTTTCGTAAAAATAAGTCATTGATTGAGGGGAGAATGTTTTCAAATCTATATCATCTAATGAGCTTTCTTAATTATCCTCGTGCTTAATTAAAATGATATTTGCTGTGTTGAAGGACTAGGAATTTAGGATATGATTGTTAGGTTTAGATGATTAGAGTTTGATTAACACATAAACCCCATGCCTTATATGATCGATTGTTATGTTGAATTGACTTTAATTAGTCGATTGTTGTTTGGGTGATGTCGACCACCATATATTTGTATGTGTGTTCACTAACGTATGCAGGTATATTGGTATAAAAGAATGTTCCCGATCCGGATCCCACAATTGAAGATGATTGGATGCCGAAAGGAAAGGGTAACTATATCTTGGGTTGACAAATGAAGAAACGAAGCTTAATTGGACTTCTATGGAGATGTTAGGAATTAGAAATTCCAGGTATTAAAGAGTCGGTCACCTCAAGTATATGTAATCGTTAGAAAGCTCGTAGTCATAGTTAGTTTAAGTTAAGTAGTATTTAGTTAAGTAACACCGTGGAGGACGGACGGTCTTTACCCACTGTATGCCCGATCCACACCCGTTGTGTGGCGTTTATGTAAGACTATAAATACTCTCTACCTCCCAAGGTAGAGAGTTGGAGCTCATAATAATATCTTTCACTTTCTCTCACTAAGTTCCTAAACCTCTAACTTTCTCTCTAGAAACTCTCTTGTCGCCTACTTGTATTAATGGTTTGATGTGTATGTGAAATCCAATATCCTACAATTAGTATCAAGAGCCATGGTTAGATCATATCGTGCACATCTTTGGATTTCTAGTGGTTTTAGGTGTTTTTTGAGTTTGAAAAGTTTAGTGGTTTGTGCATCATTTGGTTGATTTCTTGTGTTAAAGCTTGGATTTTGTTAGTACTTTTATGTTTAGAATCATCACAAGTGTTTAGGTTTTCATTTGGTAAGCTTGAATCATCTTGGTTGGGTTGTTTTGGATTGAAAAGTGATGTTTATGTGGTTTTTCTTGCTAGCGACTTGATATACGGATCTCTTTCTTCGTAGCGACTTGCTTCACAATTTTGTAGCGAGTTACGCTTTGGAGCTAGCGACTTAGACCTAGCGATTAACGACAAAGTAGTGGACTCTCCACTACGGGTAGCGACAGTGGTAGCGACTTGGTGCAGAGCGAGTTGCTCTTTAGCGACTTGAATCTTTAGCGACTTGAGTAGCAATTGTCGCCAAAATTTTGCTAGCGACTTGAGGCTTAGCGAGTTACTACTTAGCGACTTGAATTTGTCTAGCGACTTGGGACTTTAGCGACTTGGGGTGTAGCGAATTAGGTGTTAGCGACTTGGTGCATTATCTTCTAGCGACTTGGGTGATTGTTTATGGTTTTCTCTTGATTTAGTAAAATCCGTGAAAGAATCTATTTCGGTTTAATCATAGAGCTATAAAATCCGTATAATCATTAACATGTCTACCAACGTTCCTACTATCATATCCATCGCGCGAGAGGATGTTCAAGCCGGATCGACACTCGTCCACCCATGCTTGATGAATCGACTATGACTCTTGGGCTCAACGAATCAGTTGTCTTGTCTTGGAAAGGAAAATGGTGTCAACATTCTCAAATCCATTGATGAAGGACCGTGTCGAGTTGAGACGACTAGAGATGTACTTGATCTTCTTGAAGATGGAACTACGATTTACGGAATGGACGGACCAAAGATGTATGATGAGCTTGATGATAAGGAGAAAAGGAGATTCGATCTTGATATCGGGGCTTCTAACATTGTTCTTCAAGGTCTTCCTAAAGACATCTACAAGTCGATCAATCACAACACGAAGCAAAGGCGTATGGGATAATGTCAAGATGCTTCTCTCGTGTTCGAAATTAACTATGGAAGACAGAGAATCACAACTCTATGACTTAATTTGAACACTTCAAGATGAAACCGGATGAGAGTGTCTATGAGTACTATGTGAGATTTCATAAGTTGGTGAATGACATGAGGAACATCGAATGACTATGCCTAACATTCACCGAACTCAAAATTTGTGAACAACATGAATCCCGAATGGCACAAGTTTGTCACCTCTGTGAAGCTCACTAAAGGATTGAAGAATACAAACTATGAGTAACTCTATGCCTTCCTCCTTCGAATGAGAGACATGCCATGTTTGAAAAGAGGATTCTTGATCGGTTCAAAGGTCGGGAGAAACAAGCTCTACAAATGATTCAACCGCTTTATCACAAATGATGGGATTACCACAAATGCTTCTCAAGTTGTACCCACGAATGATGATAATCACAAACCCATTTCGATCCAAGGTTCAAGCAACTGATGCAAATCTTTGTCATGGAACATTTCATCACTCAACTAACACTCATGGTTAAAGAGAACAGACACTTTCACCTCACACCAACAAACTTCACACCTGCAATGAGATCCGAACCGCCTCAATCTTCACAACCATGCTTTGATCGAGAGATGGGAAAATTATGGGCGCCGGTTCAAGAAAGGCGGTTTGATCAAGGAAGAGGTGGAGTGGTAGAGGTTATGTTGGTAATCGAATCGAGGAAGGAATGGTAATCAAGGTCAAGCTAAGCCAATCAAATGTTATAACCGTGGTGGTGAGGACACATTGCAAGGAACGCACATCTCCAAAGCGCCCATGAATCGCCGATTACTTGAGATAAGATCTTGCTTGTACAAGCTCGGGATAATGGTGCCGCTTTGGATGAAGAGGAATTGTTGTTTCTAGTGAGGGCAATGCCAAGACCTATGATGCGAGATGTGGATGAGCGGCTTATTCGGAGATAGGTCACAATCATCATAATGCCTTTCAAGTCGCCGATTGTGATGCATACGACTGATGTGGATGATGGACCCATCGCACACACAATCTTTATGGCTAGCATTTCTCCAATGGTTTCTCCCAAGGTCTCCTCTTCACCACAAGTGGCCCATCCAAAGACAAACTCATCTCGAGGTACTAAAACTATACGATGATGTTGATGTGCAAAGATGCATGACAAAGTACTATCAACTAAAACTATTGAATCAAATATTGAAAATATGGGTAATATCAATGTTGTCCCATATGATCAATATGTGAAACAAAGTGAAAGTGAAGTTGTACCAAGTGATGCATCTCCTGCGATCAACAATGACTATATTTTGATGAATACACCGCTGTGCCCTCATGAGTCTGTAATTTCGAACTAAATGCCTATAAAGAACGTGTTGCTATTTATGAACAACGTGCAAAATTTGACTTGACCACTCGTGAGCGTGAAATGGATGACCAAGTGCGTACAATCATTAGAAAAGTAATTTTCGAGAAGAAGTATTAAAACAAGAGTTAAATTCCTTGCAAGAAAAGCTTTCTAAAGCGCTCGGCAAAACAAGAACTTCAAGAAATGTGAAAATGCTTAAGCAAGAATTTAATGCAAAGGAATCAAAACTCTTGAAAGATTTTTCTAATCAAAACTTTGAAAAACAAACTTGAAAACAAGTTGTACATACAAGGAACACCATTCGATCGCTCACATGATCACTAAGCATAGGGTCTTAGCGATAAGCATAGCATTCCCTTGTTAAGGAACCAAATCCAGAGGTCATTAAAAGGGCTAGAAATGCTCATAAGGTTCTTTATGATGGCAATGAAATCCTTAAACCTAGACAGAAACCTAGTTGCGTTGAGTGCCTCGAGGAAGATAAGAAATCGATGAAGTCACTAGGAAAAGATGAACAAGAAATTAGATGATCCTAAATGTAGAGAAGAAAATAAAGATCACACCCATGATTACAAGAAGGAAAACTGGATTTCCTTGAACATGTTTAAGCCTCGAGACATTGTTGACTCCGAACAAGTTTTACGGAAAATGGATTTAGATAAGCGAAAGTCGAAAATATTGTTGAAACAAACCCTCCCTTTGGAAAATGCCTAGAGCGATGTGTATCCTCCTAATACACCAATGCATCTTGTTCCTAGAACAATTGCCACTAAAAGCAAGACTTAATTAGCCAATATGTTATATTTCAACTATTTTTGATTTTGAGAAAACTTGCAAGAAAAGGATCACACCCATTTGTATAACGGAAGGAGAAAGGGTTTTGAGCAAATGAAAGAATGTTATTTAACCGAGGTCATGCCTTTCTTTAAACTTCTAAAAGATCACTTTGAGAGTCTTAAAAGGGAATAGAAACGATATTAAGGAATGGAAAAGGAATTTGATGCAATGATAGTTGAAGTTAGTGACTATGAGCGAGCACTAAAATATAATGAGATTGAGAGGAAGAACTTGCATACACTAAATGAGAACCCGATTTACGAATGTATTGCTCAAGATGTGTTTTTCATCGCTACAAAGTGTTCCATTAATGCTTCCAAATTTCATGAATTATCGGTTGCCACGAAAGTCTCCCATGATCGTGTCATTGAGCTTGAAAAACTAATTCGAACTAAACGAGAAAATTGAAATGGATGATCACGACAATTTGGTTAAACATTTTCTAAACTAGAAGTTGAGCATTTTAATTTACAACTAAAATATCAACATCTTAAAGAAAATGTCAAAACTTCAAATATCAAGACATCCTCGATGCTCCGAGTTTGATGCGCTTTTTCAAATTAACAAACGTGATGAATGATTCAAGCTCGGTGCAACACGATCGAAAAGTTGAAAGCCTAAATCTCTCAATTAAAGGGTCAAACGAACAATATGACAGCTCCCAAATGCCTCCTCCTTTAGATTCTCGAAATTCCCAAACGTTTCATCTTCAAAACCTAGTAAATGCATTACAAAAGGAAAACGAAAGTTTTCTAGAAGAAAATGAAAAGGTTAAACATCATTTCAATGAGTTATTTGAATCAATAAAGGTCACTCATAACAAAAATAACGAACAAATTGCTTCATTGCAAAAGGAAATTGAGAATCTGAAGAGTCAAGTAAAAGGGAAAATGCCAATGACCAATGGGGAGAATGGTGTATCAAAGGTTCACTCTTGTAATAAATATGTTTTGTCTGTAAAATATGTCCCTCCTCATCTTAGGAACAACAAACTTGCTGTTCAAACATACTTCTCATCCCTTAAGGATTGCCTAGAATGTCTGCGTGAGATTGTTGAAGAGGATAAGTTAGAGAAACCTCATGATAATGCAATTGGACATGCATGCCTATATGCCAAACGATCTCAAGAAATCCTAGAATGCTTGATCACAATATGCCCAAAGTCCTTAGGTGAGAGAGTTAATCCTTTGATTCCATGTTCGATGCCTATTGCCAAGTATGATACTCATTCGATGCCCAATGTCTTGAATGTGAACCTTAGTGTGCCTTTAAGTAGTTCGATTTCGATCCGTCAATACTATGAAAGAGAACTCAAGTGTGCCTTCTAGGAATCCCAAGACTTCTAGTTTTAAGAAAGTGAACCTTAGTGTGCTGCATGTAGTTCGGATCCCAAAGACATCTAAACAGTGATGCAAAGAGTTGTAAAACCCACTAATGTTCCCATTCCCTCTACAGAGTAATCGGTGACATTAAAGGGAGCAGTCAAAGTCTCAAGACAATACAAGGAATGATAGGACCTCGCAAGCTAAGAATGTGCACTTTGAAAAGAGTGAAGAACAATCTAGGAACTTTAAGCTTGAATTGAATAAAGCGAATCGTGTTGATTCTAGTATTAGCCATAGGCGTCTTCGTAATTAATTCGAATTCGATACTATTTGCAAACCTTGTACCGATGTCCGCTTGAATTACATTTCTAATCATGAATGTGGTGTTAATGTTTTGCCTAATGATGTTAATTGTCCGCTTAATCTCATTAATACTAAAAAGGCAAAAAGGCAAATACGAAAGAAAGTTAGAAAACAAGGAAACCCACAGAAGAACATTTAGTAAGATAGGCTATTATTGGATACCGTTGGTCATAAGAATAATCGACAATGCCCACTAGAAAATGGATGCCTCTTGGTAGAACTATTCCCTTAAGAAGTGAGCACACCGTGAACAAGGCTAATACTGAGACACTAGTACCGCATCAATTCACAATGATTCCAAAGCCTTAATTTCGATATGAATGCTTCTTTTTCGATGTGGGTGTTCCAACCATTGTTACTAACCAAATGGAACCCATTCTTGCATGGGATCCCAATTATCCGATTATCCACTCTTGTCTCGTGTTCAACCGCAGATCGTTCAAATCGCTACGTGGTACCGGACTCGAGCTATTCCAAGCATATGATGGCGACGGTCACGGCTCATGAACCGTGAGCAAATTCATCGAGACGATTAGATTCGGGAATGATCATTTCGGTGCTATTATGGGTTATGGAGACTATGTTGTTGGCAAAAGTGTTATCTCCGTGGTTTACTATGTAGAAGGTCTTGGTCACAACTTGTTCTTTGTTGGTCAATTCTGCGATTACGATCTAGAAGTAGCCTTCGAAAACATACCGCTTCGTTAGAGAACTTGATGGTAAGGAACTTTTAAGAGGTTCACGTGGTTCAAATCTATACACCATATCTATCGAAGATATGATGAAGTCTTCTCAATTTGCTTATTGTCAAAGGCCTCTAAAACAAAGTCATGGTTATGGCATCGTCGTCTCAATCACTTGAACTTCGGTACCATCAATGATCTCTCCGAAAGGACTTAGTTGTAGGTTTACCTAGACTCAAGCATGAAAAGGATCATCTTTGTTCAAGATGTCAATTGGGAAAAAGCAAGAAGTATGCCCATAAACCCAAACCTACTAACTCATCACGTAAGTTCTTCATATGATTCATATGGATTTGTGTGGACCAATGAGGGTGCAAAATATATTTGGGAAGAAATATGTGTTAGTTGTGGTTGATGATTACTCTAGATTCACCGGGTCAAGTTCTTAAGGACAAAGGATGAAACTCATGATATCATCATCAAACTCATCAAACAAATGCAGTTCGACTTAACAAAACAATGTAATAATAAGAACAGACAATGGAACCGAGTTTGTCAACAAACAACTCGTTGAATTTTATGAAAGCGTTGGAATCGACCATCAAAGAAGTGTTCCACGAACTCCTCAACAAAACGGTGTAGTTGAAAGACAAATCGAACTCTTGTAGAAGCCTCTAGAACAATGCCGATTTACTCAAAGGTTCCAATGTTTCTCTGGGTCAAGCTATTGCCACCGCATGCTACACACAAAATTGTTCCCCGATTCACACTGCTCATGGAAAACTCCATATGAACTTGTCCACAACAAAAACCTAATCTCTCTTCCTTCGTGTGTTTGGTGCATTGTGTTATCCAACTAATGAGGACAAGACTTAGGCAAACTTAGAGCTAAAGCGACATTGGAGTATTTGTAGGGTATGCTCCAACAAAAGGGATACCGAATCTACAACAAAAGAACCCGAAATATCATGGAAACAATTCACGTTACGCTTGATGAGTCGACCGGTCAAATGGCTCTGGACAATTCGATTCGGACCCACACTTCAAAATAGTCCCATTGGTTCATCCCTTGTTCCAAACTCTTCTCAAGAAACTCCATATGTACCTCCATCCAAGATGATTTAAAGAAATTGTTTGATCCTATGTTTGATGAACTTTATGATCCAAGTACTAATGAGGTGTCGATTCCTACAACAGAGGTCGCTCATATTCCCGTGAATGAAGGCAATCCCTTAGTCTAAATATCTTTAAGTCAAGAAGCTGCTGCCGATCCTTCGCCTCATCAACAAATCATCATTCTTCAAATGTACATCATGGAAATGTTTTGGCATCAATGATGAAGTTAATCCCTTTGCTACTCCTCAAGATGCTCCATTTGAAAACATATTTGCTCCCGAATCTTCATCGAACCATCTTCTTCAGAGACATCGACTCTGCTACTTGGTTCCTCAACTATCGCCACATGAACACCTTAGAAAATGGACTCACGATCATCCACTAGATAACATCATTGAAATCCTCTCGTCTGCTTTCAACATGGAAACAACTTGCAACCGATGCCTTATGGTGCTTCTTCAACTCCGTACTATCTAAGATCGAACCAAAAGATATTAAACCGCCATGAATGAAGATAGTCGGTTCAATGCCATGCAAGATGAAATTCATGAGTTTAATCGACTTGATGTATGGGAGTTAGTACCGCCTCCAGATCGTGCTATGATTATTGCTCTTAAATGGATCTTCAAAGTGAAACTTGATGAGCATGGTGATGTGTTGAAGAACAAGGCTCGATTAGTTGCTAAAGGATACCGTCAAGAGGAGGGTATTGACTTTGAAGAATCTTTTGCTCCAGCTTGCTCGAATCGAGGCAATCGTAATCTTTCGCTAATCTCGCTAGTAAGAACATGGTAGTCTACAGATTGATGTGAAGACGGCATTTCGAACGGAGATCTTAAAGAAGTCGCTCACGCCGCCCAACCCGAAGGATTTGTGAATCAAGAGCATCCTACTCACGCTTATCGTTTGAAAAGGCTCTTTACGGTTTAAAGCAAGCTCCAAGGGCATGGTATGATACATCGTCAAGTTTCTTTTATCTACCGGATTTAGCAAAGGAGCGATTGATCCTACATTGTTCACCGTGAAGTCGTGCAAACATTTAATTCATGTTCAAATTTATGTTGATGATATTATTTTGCCTCTAGCACCCAATGGAATGTGATCGTTTTCAAATGAAATGAGTTCAAAATTTCAAATGTCAATGATGGGACAAATGTCATTTTCTTGGGATTACAAATTTCACAAAGTCCCGGAGGCATTTTCATAAATCAATCTAAATATGCAACAGAGATCTTAAAGAAATTTGGATTTGATTCAAGTGACCTCATTGACACCCCATGATTGATCGAACCAAACTAGATGAGGACCACTCGGGGATCATGATTGACCAAACGAAATATCGTAGTATGATTGGATCCCGATGTACCTCAACGCTAGTAGACCGGACATCTTGTTCATTGCTTGCATGTGTGCTAGATACCGTGCTAAGCCTACTAAAAGCACCTTGAAGCGGTTAAAAGGGTCTTCGGTATCTCCAAGGAACCATCAATATGGGTCTTTGGTACCAAGGACACCGGTATGTCACTAATGACCTATGTAGATGCCGATCATGCGGTGTCAAGATACTCGTCAAGTACATCTAGAGGTGCTCGGTTTTGGGTGATAAGCTTGTGAGTGGTCTTCAAAGAAGCAAATGAGTACTTCTATTTCCTCTACGAGGTGAATACATAGCCATGTCATCTGTTGTGCTCAAATCTTATGGATGAGATCTCAATTATCGACTATGGCTTTGAATTCAACAAAATCCCTCTGCATCGTGATAATAAAAGTGCTATTGCTCTCTCATGCAACAATGTTCAACACTCAAGAGCAAAGCATATCGACATTCGACATCATTTCATCGAGGAACAAGTGGAAAAAGGTGTAGTGGAACTCTATTTTGTGAGGATTGAATACCGCTTAGCAAACATCTTCACCAAAGCTCTTCCAAGAGAACGCTTTGAGTTTATTCTTCCACGATCGGGCATGAAAAGCCTTCAACCGAAACACTCAAACGTCTTCGGGAGGAAGACGAGGAGTAAAGGTCTATCTTCATCTATCTCCTCAGATATATCTATTCTAAAATCAAATAGAAAAATATAAAACTTTCAAAATCCATAAAATTTGAAAATTCAAAAATCTCAAAAAATATTGTCATTTTGTCTTGTTTCTCTCGATTCGATAATATCTACGGTCTTGATGTTGTCATTCAAAGAATGACACGGACTTTAGATGTTGTTCGAATTTAAAAAAAAAAAAAAAAAAATTCAAAAATCAAAAATATTTTTGGGAGAAAGAGAATAAATGGTTTATTGTCATTTCGTGCAAGAACCGCTTTTCAAACAAAGAACGAGCCATGCTTTACCATGTTTTCAAACTCCATGCTCGATTCTATAAACATTTATCTCCGAAACTAACCGCTTTGAAAAATAACTCGGTCTCTATTTTGATAATCATCAGGACTTATTTGTCAAAATCTCTATCTCTCAATCAAAACATATGTCATTGATTGAGGGGAGAATGATTTCAATTAAATTAAAAAGTTATTTGGCATTAAATTGTTTTCAAAAGATGTACATGCATGTTTTATCAATGGAGTTTTAAAGTCTAAAAATCCGATCCTTATCAGCTAAAATGCTTTCATAATCAAGTCACAATTCCCCTTAAAATCTTTCAAAATCAATTTAAATCAATAAGAGATCACAAATCTCAAATGATTTGATAATTGTGATAGGGGAGAATGTGTGATTTAAATTGGTTTAAACCGATAATTCGGTATATGGTTTTATAAGGATGTACATGCTATCCTTCCCACATGTGACAAACGATTTCAAATTTTCCATGCACATGTTGAGGGGAGCATCTATCTTAAACCTATGATTTGAAATGTGATCATTTATCTCATCAGTGCGGTTCCTCTAATATGTGCAAAACTCTTTTCAAACCTCGAGGCACATATTGAGGGGAGCAAACTTATGGAAACCTCATCCTTCCCGGAAATGCTTTATCTACTTGATTTGATCAAGGAAGTGATGGTGATATTTTTAGAAAATGGTAATCAAAGAAGTAATTTCTTCCTCTTGCCTCCGTGTGCAAAACGATTTCAAACAATTCATGCACATGTTGAGGGGAGCACTTATTCTAAAAATATCAAAACAATTCGGTACAAAATGTTTTGATAATATATCACAAGTATCCGGATTGATTTTCAAATGGTTTTCAATTGGTTCCAATGGCGGATGAACAATACCAAATAGACCGACCAACTTTACTTTATGTAAGGTGATATAAGGATGATAAGGTTAGGTATTGGTTCCCATGATCCGCCGAGAACCGGAGGGATCTACCTGGACAACCCACTAGTTAGTGTAGAAGTCCTTAGGTATGATGATAAAAGGAGAAAAGTGAGATATGGGAAGAGTGCGGATGAGGCGAGCAAGCACCGGAACATACCCAACAAGGTTCTTGCTATAAAGTCTCGGTAAACACCGAAGGGTTGAAGAACTAAAAGAATTGAATGAGAAAGGGTAAAACAAATAGCCTCCATTTATTCAACCTTAGGGCGTAAACCGGTTCAATTCATATGCTACCGATGGTAACATCGGTATTGAAGACATGACGTCATGGACCCAAAGGACGCAATGCACTTCAACTTTCCAAACCACTCAAGTTCCTCTTAAAAGGACTTGTTTCATTCTCACGGGAACCGACATTATCTATTGACTTTCTCTTAGAGATTGTTGATATTGAAGAAGGAGACCTCTCCCTAGTCTCCCAGACAGATCCAAATATGCACAAATTAAGTCTAGAGCCACAAGATCATCAATAAATCTCATTAGGACACTTTCAATGAAGACTCTCTGTTTCACTCAATGTGGAAAGAGAGATTATATCTTGAGTCCCACGCATTATCCTTGTGGTTTTGCTCGAACATCCGAGTGATATGTGAACATATTCACGGTGAAGATGGAAAACCTTCGAGCCAACATCACACAAGCTCCATAGGTAGCATGTGAGATCTATTATATAGATCAACCATGTGACAACCGAATGTAAACAATGGGGCGATTCAATCTCTTGAATCAATCCCGGTTCGAGTTATGGATTGACGGATACCTTTGAAAACCGGTCTTTGTGCTTAACAACTCTTTTCTTTAGCACATCGACCGTGTACTCATTTTTCAAACCAAAGGTGTTTTTATGATTGATAATTGATTTTCAATAAAACCTTCGTTGTATTGCAAAAACAATTTCTATCGAGCAATACACGATTGTTTTTCAAATCTCTTTTCATCAATCGGTGGACTTAAAATTATTTGGTTCACTCACTCCGTGTTGTCTTCTTTGAGATGTCCCGGTTTGAGAATAGCTAGAGCATTGCGAAACCCTCGTCAAGGAAATTCTTGAATTATACCGATCACAGAAGTACATGTCTTGATTAACGGGAACCGTGGGCGTGTACCTCAATTCAACGAAGTGATCAAAGACACTTTCGTGCGATTTATTGCTAACTATTGTATGCAGGTACACCCGACGTTTGCGGTGATCGAATGAAGCGATCAATCCATAGCCGCATGCTCACTTAACACATTCATCTCAAAAGAAATCATGATTAGTGCATCAATGACTCGATATTTTCACTCCATGCTTCGCTACGCCGCCAATATCATGAATCAACTAAAGCTTCCGCTACTCGATGAGAAGATATCATGATCCGAATGTGAGCATGTCGGTCCGAATGTCACAACATCACATAGAACCAACACCACAATGAATGTCACGAGAGATTTTCAAGAGTGATGATCTCAAAAGTCGGCTCAACTTTATTATCACGTGGATCTCAGTAAAGACCTCCTCCTAGAGTAACCAAACATGCAATGAGAAGAATCAATGACTACGAGCTTGAGCAAAGTACTACATCAAGAATGCAAGAACAATTGTTAATGTCATATCTGTTTGTATTCAATGTAATTTTAGTATATGTTTGAGGTGACCTCCTTGGGGAGATTGTTAGGAATTAGAAATTCCGTGTATTAAAGAGTCGGTCACCTCAAGTATATGTAATCGTTAAAAGCTCGTAGTCATAGTTAGTTTAAGTTAAGTAGTATTTAGTTAAGTAACACCGTGGAGGACTGGACGGTCTTTACCCACTGTATGCGATCCACACCCGTTGTGTGGCATTTATGTAAGACTATAAATACTCTCTACCTCCCAAGGTAGAGTGTTGGAGCTCATAATAATATCTTTCACTTTCTCTCACTAAGTTCCCTAAACCTCTAACTTTCTCTCTCTAGAAACTCTCTTGTACGCCTACTTGTATTAATGGTTTGATGTGTATGTAAAATCCAATATCCTACAGGAGAGTTGGCATAAATGCAACGTAAGAGGTCTCACTGCATCAGCAGATGGTTTTCTTCTAAGTGATTGAAGAAACAGAGCTTAATTTGACCTTAGTTGGCATTCAAAATGCAACGTAAGAAGAAGTCTCACTGCATCTGCAGACGGTTTTTCTTCCAAAACCCTACAGCAACAACAACAGAAGCTTCTCAACCACCTAACGTATCTTTGCGCAGGATACCATTTTTAAACAATTTTGAATAATTTGATTAAATTATTTTGAAAATGGAAAATATTTGTTTTGAAAATAAATTGGACTTAATTTTGAAAATCACCGGACTTTATTTTATCAAAACTTAAGTTACTCAATCAACGACTTCGGTTATCGATTGAGGGAGAGAGTGATTTTATTTAAAGTATTTTCAAACAATATATCTTCAAAAGAGTCCGTGAGTACGTTAAAATGTGGTGATCTAAAGATTTAATGTTATGTCATGGTATGATTTTCTTTAAAACTCAAAGATCTTACAAAATGAAATTTTTCATTCTTGTTTGATTGTGAAATTGTTTTATTTTACTAAAAGATCTCTTAAAACAATCATACGACACTAACAATCTTTAATGTCTTAAAATGGTCCTTATATGTCATTTTTAAAAATAAAATCTTGCCACGCCTTTCCCAAAATTTTCTAAAGGATTTAAATCTTTTGGGATCACAAATCTCAAATGGTTTGAAATTTTGATCGCGGAGAGATCGTGATTTAAATCTCAAATCTGCTTTTAATGGAACTGGTTTTAGTCCTTCAAAGGCACTCCCGCCTCCATGTGCCAAACGATTTCAAATACACAATGCACATGTTGAGGAGGAGGATTTATCCAAAAACCGGATGAGTATTTAAACAAGGCCACATTTTCTCCCATGTTTTCTAAACCTAATTAAATCACTTGGGATCCAAAATCTCAAAGGGTTTGATATTTTGATCGGGAGAATTTGTGATTTAATAATGAAATTTGATAAAGGTGATCGTTTTGATTTAATTGTGCAGGCTTCTCTCTCATATGTGCTAAACGCTTTCGAATCTCGAAGCACATATTGAGGGGGAGCAAACAAACTATCGAGGTACGGAAGCTTTTTAAAAGTGATTTATAAAGTACCTTGATTGAGTTTTAAATTGATTTCTTAATGGCGCTTGTGATTGTGGATGTGCTTCAAAAGAACTCTTGCCTCTATGTGATAAAACGATTTCAAATATCCTATGCACATATTGAGGGGGAGAATTTTACCAAGAAAATCAAATGGCTTTTTCGTATGAAATTGTGATCAAGAATTTGTTTCAAAGAACTCTTGCCTCAATGTGCTAAACAATTTATAAAATCACATGCACATGTTGAGGGGGAGCATTTCTAAATGATCAAAAACAATTAAGGTACAAAATGTTTTGATTTTATATCACAAGTACCTTGATTGATTTTTCCAAATGTTTTTTCAATTGGTTTCATGAAGGAAAGAACAATACCAAAAGACCGACCAATTTACTTTATGCATGGTGTTATAAGGATGGTTAGGTTAGGTATTTGTTCCCACGATCCGCCAGAACCGAAGGGATCTACCCAGGGACAATCCACTAGTTAGTGTAGAGTCCGTAGGTATGATGAAAAAAAGGAGAAAAATGAGAAAATGGGAAGAGTGCGGACTGAGACAAAGCTAGTACTGGAATAAACCCAACAAGGTTCTAGTTATGAAGTCTCGGTAAGCACTGAAGGGGTTGAAGAATGAAAAAGAAATGAATGTGAAAAGGGTGAAAAGAAATAGCCCTCAAATAATTCAACCTTAGGGCGGACACGGGTTCAATACATATGCTACTAAGTGGTTACTAAGGTAACACCGGTATTGAAGACAAGACGTCATGGACCCAAAGGACGATCGACTACAACTTCCCAAGCCACTCAAGTTCCTCTTAAAAGGGCTTGTTTCATTCTCACGGGAACCGCATAATCTATCGACTTTCTCTTAGAGATTGTTGATATTGAAGAAGAGACCTCTCCCTAGTCTCCGACACGAGAACCAAATGTGCACTATTGAGTCTAGAGCCAAGAGATCATCCACAATATCTCGTTAGGACACTAAATTCATGAAGACTTGCTGTTTCACACAATGTGGAAAGTAAGTAAATATTAAGAGTCCCACGCATTATCCTTGTGGTATTGCGGAACATCCGAGTGGTAAGTAAAAGTATTCACGATGAAGATGGAAATCCTTCTAGAGCCAACATCAAACAAGCTCTTGGTGGGTGACATGTGAGATCTTCTCGTAAGTTCAATCTTGTGACAACCGGATAGAAATGATGGGAGATTCATTCTTGAATCAACCTTGGTCCAGAATGGAATTGACGAATACTTTTGGAAAAACCGTTCGATGTGCAAACCTTCTTTTCTCTAGCACGTCGAATGTGTATTCATTTCAAATTCAAAAGTATCTACGATTGAAAATACTTTTAGAAAAACCGTTTGATGTGCGAATCTCTTCTTTTCGCTAGCACGTCGAATGTGTACTCATTCTCTAATACAAAAGTATTTTGATTGAAAATTGATCTTTCTCATAAAACCTTCGTCGATTGCAAAACTCTTTCTTTAAGCAATACGCGATTGTTTTCAAATCATTTTCATCAATCGGTGAATCTCAATTATTTGGTTCACTCACTCCGTGTTGTCTTCTATGAGACGTTCCGGTTTGAGAATGGCTAGAACATTGCGAAACCACATCAAGGTGATTCCTCGAATCCTACGATCACAGCGAGACTTGTCTTCGATCAGCGGGAACCATGGACCGTGTACCTCAATTCAACGAAAGTGATCAAAGACACTTTCGTGTGTTTTATTGCTAATCGTTGTTTGCATGTACATTTGACGGTTGCGGTGATCGAAATTGAGGAGTCAATCCAAAGCCGCATGCTCACAAAGATCCACACTTAATTGAAGAAATCATGATGGTGCATATCTACATAACACGGTTACGATATTTTATACTATGCTTCGCTACTGCCGCAAATATCATGAACCGAGAAGGCTTCCGCTACTCTGATGGAAAGATGTCATGATTCAAAAAGGTGAGCATGTCGGTCCAAAAGTCACAACTTCACATGATGGCAACACAATAAAGGGTGATCCAGAGATTTACTGTGGCTGATGATCTTAATGAAAGCTCGAAGATCATCAAAGATGTGGATCAGTTGAAAGGCCTCCACTAAAGTACAAATCAATGCGGACTTTGAAGAATCGCTACTAATGCACAAAGATTGCGGAAATGAAGAATTCAAGTCTACGAGCTCAAGAACGTAGTCAAAGATAGAATGCTAGGAAGCAAAATGTATTTCATGGGGTGACCTCCCTTAGGGGGAGATTGTTAGGAATTGGAAATTCCATGTTAAAGTGTCGGTCACCCCAATAATGGTCTAGCATATGTTAGCTCGTAGATTTGTCGTTGTTTACGTTATTTAATAGTTTATTAGTTAGTTTGTAGCGTAGAATAGTTTAGTGTAACACCGTGGAGGAAGGACGGGTCTTTACCCACTGTATACCTGATCCACAGGCCGATAGGAGGTCGTATTGCTTGTAAGTATAAATACCCCTTCCATCCATGGAAGGGGTGTGGCTTCTTTGAATCTAATCTTTAATTTGTTAAGCAACTCTCTTCAAGGAACCTCCTCTCAACTCTCTTCATCTCTCTAAAATGGCTTTCTTGTTTAATCACAATCCTAGACCACCCGAATCATAAAACAACATAATATTCACGATCCTACAGTGAAGAAAAGAAACAAATATAATCAAACAAGACATAAAAATATTGAACGATTTAAATATGAATTACTTAACTTCAATAAGACATGGAGTTTGGGGGCTGAAAACCCTTACAAGTTCTCTAAAATTTGTACCCTAGGTTATCTCTCGAAGATGTTACATTTACAATAGAAAACATACGAAGAATATATATAGTTATACAACTGTGACGACGTCACTTTATGGTTGTGACACCGTCAGCTCGCCAGCATTAGGGTTTCGTCCTTAGATGTGTCGTCGTTGTGACGCCGTCGCCTTGTAATCTGTGACACCGTCGTGCATTGTTACACTGGTAGTGACGCCGTCATCTCTAGGCCGTCACAATAGTCTGAACCGTCACTTGGATAATTTACATTATAGGGAAACTTTATTTTGCAAGTGACGGCGTCACTTTGGGATTGTGACGCTGTTAGGCCTCCTTTTCCTGACGTTTTTGTGATTTGGTCATTTTCTTCGCTTTCTTGTCCAAATAAGCCCAAAACTTGCTCTTTTCCGACATTCGCTCCCAAAGTACCTACAATGCAAAAAAATGATTTAGGGTAATAACTGATCAAATATATACGAGTTTAGAGACTAAATGACCCCTTAAAAACGCACGTTTTAAATCCTTATCAAATATCCCTACAATTGAGATTTGCTTATCCTCAAGCAAATGTTCTTTTATCCTAATTGATTTACAACTTAGGAGGAATTTAGCATTAGTTTAAAAGTAATTACAACACACATTCCTTCCACAATAGTCATAAGAAGCACAAAAATTATATACTGGTACCTCATAAAGTGTTTGGATTCTCACATCTCTCGGGTGTATAAGTTGTATAACATGTATGAAAATGGGAAAATAAAACACTGTCTACCTGTCATAGCACAAAGATTACCATAGGCTTGTAACAGATCAAACCTCCACCACTTTGGCGCAAGCACTTAGGATAAATTATCAAAGAGGACTTTAAAAGGTTGTAAAGTTAGGTGTAAGGGTATGGAAAACACGGTTTTATGGATATAGGGTTTTTTACAGGTGGTAAGTCAATCATTTAAGTTAATTACATGTACAAGATGGTGTTGCTAAGCCAAGACTCGACTCACTAACTCTGACTTTTTTTTTCTTGACTCTTACTTGACTTAAACAAAAGCAAAATGGCGGGATGGTAGTCCATATGTTTTTCTTCTTCTCTTTTCTTTTCTTTTCTTTATTTTTTTCCGTTCACTTTTGCCCTACCATCCCAAAATATACATCCACACATAAGGTATTTATAGTTGCATCCCTACATTTGAATTTTTAAATAAATAAAACTAACGGATGACCTGAATTAAGAGGATCAAAACACGTGGAGTACTTTTAAACATTAACACACATATGAGGGTAATACCATTGACTTTCTTCCCCATTACTCCATATCATATATGTTGTAACAATAATACACTAAAGATGAGTGCATACAAGTTAGGCTAAGGCGATTTAGGTGTAACATTTGGGGGTGGATTGTAAACAATGATCTTCATTAATATTTCGGAATCCACAGAAATATCACGAGAACCACAAAAAAGATAGGCTTAGAGGGGTTAACTAGGGGTATCTTGTACTAAAAATGAGTACATAGCAAGGGTGTAGGGTAATTATTTGACCAATGTAGCCAACATAATTATAATAACAGGTTTAAAACAAGGGTTATCCTAATGCCTCTTATCATTTAGTCAATCCTAATCACACGAATGCGATCTCACTAACGATCTCGGAATGCATCATAAAAGCAAGTTCTAGAATCTATATACTACAGGTACACTCATAAGCATTGAAGGTGAATGATTTTTCCTACATATCTAAAGGCGAAACTCACCTTTTTGGGGTGATTTTTTTTTATTTGTAGGGTTTTTGTGCTAGTTATATAATTCCTATCCATGAGACGCTTTATTAAGACTAAAGTTTCACTCGCATATATTTTAAAAAAAATTAAATTTTGTTGCTAAAATTACCTTTACAAGTATTTCTTTCGGTTTATTACACAATTACTAGAAAATAAAACAAAATGCAAATGAGTGACTAGTCTCTTAGGTAACCCTTTTTATCATCCATGCACTTAAATTGAATATTGTTCCCAATGTTCATAAAAAGTACCAAAGATATGATAACGGGAAAAATAAAAGAGATAAAAGAAACTAGTACTCCCTTGATAAGCTCGGTATGAACTGCAAATACAGTCAAATCTTCCTCCAAGAATATAAAATTGTCCAATGATATTCTTCTTATCCAATATAACCTATAAATCACTAAGAAAACAAACAAAAAACCTCACATAAAATCGGAGGTAAACACTATATACGATAAAAATAAATCCTATAAAGAAAATAAGATATAATGCTTGCAAAATAAATATTATAGAAATCTAGAAATTTTCAAAAATTAAGTTTCGACAGAAAAACAAAAATCTGAAAAACTTTTTTGCTACAGTGCCTGATACCGTCAACCGTTAATCCTAACGCCGTCAGGATGGACCTAACAGATTATTATGTTTTGTTTCCTGGAAAATTTATGGAAAAAATCTAACTTTTAAAACTTGGAATTAAGTGGCGCCAAAAACTTGATAGCGGAATTTTGCAAAAACACAAAAGTTTTACAATCCTCCTAGGCAATGTATCTTATCGTTGTAGTATAGTATAGGCAAGACACGGGGGATTGATTATTTTCTAAAGGAATAGTGTTGTGAAGGTCGAAGTGTATGACAAATTAGGTCCAAATGCGAGGGATAATTCTTTTTGTATTTTTATATTTTTTTAATAAGCAATAAAATATCTCAGAGTTTGGTTTTTAAACTATTAATTTAACTAATTATGCCGAAAAATAAATTGGTAAATTCTTATGATAGATAAATGTGTTTATTTAGAATATCATTACTCCCTAATTATCTTTTATTGATTAGTCGAATTGCACGTCCTTTTTTTAATTAGCGTGTTTTACTCCTTAATACGGGTTGTAGGGTGGTGGCAAAATCCCTTACTCTATGAATGTATAGGTCTCCTTTATGCAGTCTTAGTGTCACCAATCAACAATATGCCGTCTAACTAAGGGTGTGCTTGGTTCAAACTCGGGAAAGGAAAAGGGAAAAAAATGATAATAGTGGAGAAAGGGAAAGGGAGAAAAAAACATTCCCCCCAATTTATTGGGTAATGGGTTACTCCATTATAGAGCACCAAGCATTATTTTTCATTACCTTTACCATTACCCACCCTCAAAAAAAATCCTACCAAGCACCCCCTAAGACTTTTTAATGTCAACAAATCGCAATTCACGCAATAAATACAACGAATAAAAATAACTAGTGCACTCTAGTGAAGAAAGCGCTTAGTCGGATATATATGCTATTATACTAAAGATAAAGCCAATTTTCCAAACTCTAACGCGAGTCAACTAATTAAAAAAGAGACGACAATCAATAATTAACAACTAGGTTTCATTCAATACTAAGCAAACACTAGATAATTTAGCCGAGCATGTTAAAGTGAAGAAAAAAATCACATATAATCAAACAACACATAGATATATTGAATGATTAAAGAAGAATTACTTAACTTCAATAAAACATGGAGTTTGAGGGCTTAAAAACCCTTACAAGATCTCTGAAATTCATGGCCTATGTTATCTCTTCAAGATGTTACATTTACAATGGAAACCATACAAACAATATATGTAGTTATACAATTGTGACGAAGTCACTTTATGGTTGTGATGCCGTCAGCTCGCCGTCATTAGGGTTTCATCCTTAGTTGTGTCGCCGTTGTGGCGCCGTTGCCTTGTAATCTGTAACGCAGCCGTACACTATTCCTCTAGTAGTGATGTCTTCGAATCTTGGCCGTCACAATAGTCTAAACCGTCACTTGGAAATTTTAAATTATCTAGAAACTTGATTTTGCAAGTGACGGTGTCACGTTGGGATTGTGACGCCGTCATGCCTTCTTTTCCTAACGTTTTCGCGACTTGGTCATTTTCTTCGCTTTCTTGTCCAAATAAGCCCAAAACTTGCTCTTTTCCGACATTCGCTCCCAAAGTACCTAAAATGCGAAAAGAAACGATTTATGATAATAATTGATTAAATATATATATGAGTTTAGTGATTAAATGACTGCTTAAAAATGCACGTTTTAATCCCTATAAATCGTTATGGTGCAAATGATCATTTAGTTGCCGCCTATTTGAGTGCGAACCTGATATACGATGCATATACATTCCGGAAGAGGTTATGAATTAGTCGCCGCTTTTTCACAAGGATAGTTGACGAAGTAACTATTCACTATTCATAATTTCGTGATAATATTGACTGTACCGGGAGAGAAAACATTTTCCCATTATGAAGTGTGCCGCCGCAGTTCATCAATTGACATACGATATCGTTTCTGGTACTTTAGACGATATATGCAAATTAATTAGAAAACCGCTCATCTATCTCTTGATCAATTTGTATTTATGTTTTGCAGATTTTTGGAGCAGAATATTTGAGGACACCCAGTATCACTGATGTTGAAAAGCTTTATCGGTTTCATGAAAAATGCACGGATTTCCAGGAATGTTAGGACGCCTTGATTGTACAGATTGGACATAGTTTGGTTGTCCGAATGCATACAAAGCACAATATTGTAGACATGATCATGGTCTGAATCCTTCATTTTTTTGGAAGTTGTTGCGTTACAAGACTTATAGATATGGCATGCTTTCTTTGGTGTTTCTGGGTCAAACAACGACCTCAATGTTATACAACAATCCCTTTTGTTTAATGATCTAAAAATCCGGAAAAGCACCAAAGATTCCATTTGTGGCTAACGGTGTAACATACCCATGAGGATACTTTGTTTTTGACCGGATATATATCTGGAATGGGCAACACTCGTTATGTTGATTCCGTAACCAGTCAATGATGACTAAAAGTGAATAAGGTATAAGCAAATGCATGAATCAGCAAGGAAATATGTGGAACAAGCGTTTGGTGTTCTGAAGAAGCAATGGGCTATATTAGCCAATCTCGCATGACCAACGAAAAAAGAAAGAAAAAGGAATATGATGTATACATGCATCATATTACATAATATCTTTCGAAAAGACAAAGAGAAGGCAATATATCCCGATTGGTATCCAGAGGAAGCTCATTAACCAGACGACCTCTTACGACCCAAAGAACAAGTGCTACTACCTCCATCCCATATTTATTGTCCACATTTCCGTTTTCGGTTATCCTAAATTAATTGTCTACTTTCATAAATAGATATGAAATATAAATCAAGTTTACCATATTACCATCATTTGAGGTTATTATTGCAAACTTTAATGAAGTTGGAAATTAACTAATTAAAGGTATAATTGTCTTTGTGCAAAAGTAAGAAAGAGAAAGCTATAATAATTATGTTTTTCTTAAACTGTATATTTTTTGTCTGTGAACAATAATTTTGGGACGGATGTAGTACAAGTTATGAGGAAAATCAAATCGTCACAATCATATCAAAACCACCGTGCTGATTTGGTCGAACAATAGTTTCGTAATGTTGAATTTCAGCTTTAAATGTAATGTTTTTATTATTTAAAGTCTATGTAATAATTTTTAATTTATGAATAAAAGATTTTATTTCGTATGTTTACGTTTACATTTTTAATTTATGAATAAAAGTATTTAATAAAAAATAGTTGAAAGATTCCATTTGAATTGGAATCTGGTCATTCACTATGACCCGCTAAGCATCCATGGCTGAATGGTTAAAGCAC